>CM038464.1:70396942-70763089 GCA_021464415.1 Lonicera japonica
TTCGGTTTGACATATTTTTTTTTAAATCCAATAACATAACAATGTAGTATTTAAATAATGTGTATTAAAATGTAAGATTGGTTCATATTCAAATTAAAATCATTGTTTTTTAGAAACAAGGATCAAATATATAGATACCATGTTTTCTATTTAGTTACTATTTTATTTGTACATTTGCAAGAATAAAATACATTAAATAAAATGATATATTATCTAGCAATGATGTATGTGATAAAAAAATCTTAACATTGTGTAGTTAATTCAATAATAAGGACACGCATTAATGACTTTTTTTAAGATGATCACAACATGCAATTAGTAAGGAACATATTAACATTTTATTTTTTTTATAGATAATTCGGTTCGGTTCGGTTTAGTTCAGTTTTGTACTAGCGTGCCCCAAACCAGAACCAAACTATTTGGTTTCAGCTCGGTTTTCTTGTTTTTGATTTCGGTTTTTTTTGGGTATAGAATTTTACAGATCGATTCAATCTATTCGATCGATTTCTAGATTGGCCTTAAGACCCCTATCTGCATCTCATCTCTTTTTATTTGCCTTTGGCTAAGTTATATGTATACGTTAGTACCTTGGGCCTTGATCAATATGTCAGAAACTCTGCTTGTGTGCAGCAAATGCTGTTTACTCTCTTGGGCATATATGCAGCAATTGCATATAAATATCAAATGCTGTATGCTTTTTGTATTTTTTTTTTCTTTTGCACGAGATCTGATTGAAGTCTGTATAACAAGCCAGAACTAGCGAAATATAGTTTTAATTTGTGTCAATTTTGTGAAAAAAAATATGCAAAAACACAATTAGACACATTTGTGTAAAAAAAAAATTGGTAGTCGAACAAGAGTTTTCTTGTTAATTTCGTTATGTTTTGAGTTATATTATTGTGTCGATTTAAAAATTGCAAATGACAAATTTGGAACAACGATACGTTCGTAGCAATGATGTATTTGTTGTTGGGGATGGGGTGGGGTGGGGAGCATTTAAAAAATACAAATGTATATAGAGGTTTTTCTTTTCTTTTTTTTAATCGTTAATCAAGCATATGCAAGTAATGTGGTTGGGGTTATGTTAATTTTCAAATGAAATTTGACGGACGTGTACATTAAACACTTAAATAATGATTTTCGAAAAAGAAAAAAAAAACATAATTAATTCAAGGGAAAACTGCAAAAACAGAAGAACTGGGGCAAAATGAAATATGGTGAAACGTGGGCCGAATAGGTAATTTATTCTATTTTATACAATCGGTTATATAAAGCCCTATGGTTCAAGTAGTGGGAGTAGAGATGGTAATGGGTCTTGTTTATAAATTTCATTTCTGCCTCCGCTATCAAAAATTATCACTGTCTTCATCCCCGATTTGGAGTATTGGATATTACTTGTACCCGCCCCCGGCCAATAACAGGTACTTGTGGGGATTCCCCAACATATTTATTTTTTAAAAGAAAAAGGAAGAGGAAAGAGGAAAATAATTTAATTTTATATAATATATGCATATATAGAGACGAAATTATATATATACATGAATAATGAACTTTTTTTATGTACGTATAAGCAAATAGTAAAAAAAATACAAATTTAAGTATATTGGCCCAGAGTGGAGACTCTCATACCCGCACCTGTCTAGTTTCAAAAATTCTAGACCCGAACCCACCCTCCCCCCATTAGTTGTTCCCATCGAGTTGAGGACCCGCGAGTACCCGAATGTACTGGTATTTCTGCCATCCCTAAGTAGGGGGATAGTCATTGGATTCAAAAATAGAATTATCACATTTTTAACTACTTTGGGTATCAATCTTAAATAATAATAATAATAATAATAATAATAATAATAATAATAAACCCACATAACTAAGTAAATAGAATTCGTATGCACAAGATTCTAATTGTTTTCTCTTAACATGCTTTTTCTTTTAGACAGATGAAAATCACACCACAGTAGAGTTAGTAAATCTATCATTAGTTGTAAATTAGATAGTTTAAATTTTGACAAATAACTTTTATGACTTTAGTTTTAAATCAATAGCTTATATTTTGACAAGTAATTTTATTAATTTTATTTCAATGAATACTCGCTAGGGCTCCCATTTGAATAGGAGGAAAGGAAAAGGGAAGCGGAAAAGGGAAGTGAATAAAAATTAGTTTTGTGTGATTGGTTTGGGGAAAAGTTACATACTTTTCTACAATTTCCTCACATGGACCTTTTCCTTCAATATGCATGCTACGAAATTTTTTTGTAGTAGGATGTTGTAGAAAAGTAGGTAAATTTTTTATGCGGGCACTATTATATGAGATTATGAGCGTATAATGAGAAACTGTCATTTGTTACTCCTAACTTAACTTAAATTAACTCTAGATAACTTATATATTAATAATGGAAAAAGCTGATAATTGAAGCAGATTCTCAGATTACACAGTTAAGGCTCTTGAGAGGAATACTCTCGATTTATCGCCTTTTGGTTTAATTATTGACAACTGTAAGTCTTTCATGAAGGACATTGATCAATGTCTTTTGTTTGTCGATAAATGAATATAGTAGCACACTATTTAGCTTGGACTTCTTGTTCTTTGTCTGGTCAAGTGGTGTGGGTGGGTACGCCCCCCATCGCCAATTAGACATATAAGCTATTGGAAGGCTTTTAAATATAATTGGTATAGTAGTTAGTGGTAGCTTCAAATTCCTTATTCTTTCTTTTTGCTATTACATTTCTTTAAATCCCCTCTAATAGGCAGTTTTTTCTCTTCTTCTTCTTCTTCTTCTTCTTCTTCTTCTTTTTTCCTTTTTTCTTTTCAAACCTTATTGCCTTTTGCAAAAAGAAATTTTTATGTTTATTTTAGGTATTTAAGGTTAATCTTAAATGTTAATTTAAATTAACTTTAGTTAAATATCAATCATGCTAAGTTGGCATGTTGAATTTTTTTTAATACAAAATTTTTTTATGACAAAATTTGCTTTGCGACTTATTAACATGTCATAAACAAATGTTTATAACTACTTATCATCACTATTGACAAAGGAATACTACATAAACATTTTAGAAAAGTGAGTGTAGTATTAAAAAAACTCTTACGTGTAACTAAACATGGTAAATAAGTAATTTAGTAAGGGAATACTCGTTATTTTTTTTAAAATGTGAAGATAAGATTTTTGTTAGTTCTTAAATTTAAGTTTGTTCATTTAAAATTTGCTCATATCTCTATCAAATCAGGCCCACCCCGTACAATAATCCTAAATCAGCCCTTGAAGTAGTAAGAAAACTTATGCATATATTTATTAATTACTTATAAAAGAATAAAACTGATTTATTTTTAAATTCGTACTATGTAAAAATATTATTTTTTATGTAGTATATATTTCTTTAGAAATTATTAGTTAGCTTAACGACATATATTAATAGCTTACTCTTAAAATATAATTTAATAATTTACTTTTAAATACTTTTAAAGTACCATTTATTGTGGGTATCTAAACCTTAAGTCCAATTTGAAGAGAAATAGTCGAGCAAGATTGATTGGCAACAAAACAATGAAGATAATGATGATGAACAGTAACAATCAACAATAAAATAGTAGACAAAAACTAAAAAGAATGCCAAATTTGTTTTGAGAGTAGGTTTCTTTGGTTGCTATTATCCTCAATCCAACATTATGTCATCCCTTTGGTGTGTATTAATTGTAATAGTTTAAAAACTTAAAGTGATAGCACAATTGCAGAGAAATTGGGAGTTGGCTAGAGGAAGAAGGTTGTATGGCGGTAGGGCCGGCAATATTTGACACGACACACTAACTCGACACGAACTCGACACGGAGTTAGCGGGTTCGGGTCAAACATAAACGGGTTCGGGTCAATTTCGAGTCAGACACGCTTAACCCGCAAACTAAACGGGTCGTGTTCGGGTTAACCCGCTAACTCGAAATTGACCCGCAATTAACACGATTATTATTTTTATTTTCTTTTACAGCTATATATATATATTTTATTTTGCCATCTTTCTTGAATAATTATATTCTTATTTGGAGTATTGGTAGTAGATGATAGTTATTATGTTTTTAATGATGGATAAAGTACTAATTTTTTATGTTTATGCCTCGGTGATGGAATGTTATATATTTCGACTCTAGATTATTAATATTGAATTTTGGTATTGGGTGATACTTATTATTACTTATTAAAAATTTAAAACTATTATAAAACAAGTTAATTTTTTTTACATGAGACTTAATTGTCATTATAATCTTAAAAGGTTAATCGTGTCGTGTCGAGTTGCATATTTAACATGACTTATTTATTAAACGGGTTAGTCGGGTCGTATCGTGTAACCTGTAAAATAAACAGGTCGTGTTCGAGTTAATATAAATAACACGATTAATTAAACGGGTCGTGTTCGGGTTGACACTAATACTGTAATACTTGTCTGTTGACACGACACGCGAACCCAAATTGCCAGCCCTATATGGCGGTGAGTGTCGAGAGAGTAAAATGGATAAGTTAAGAGTTTCCCTTCCTATTTATATGTATAGGATATGGCTACATTAAGGCTAGTGTGATATGAAAATTATTATAAAAGGTAAATTTGGTAACTTTTCTAAGATTATACATGTTCCTAATACTATTCACACTTGTATATGTGGTTATTTCACATCACTTATCTTCTAACTCAGCTTTCCACTGCTCATTGGCCGATCAAAATTGGCCTTCTTCATTATCTCTGCATATCTTGATCAGCTAACTGTAATAGCTCAACAATGGTCAGCCATACATAAATGAATATTTTGGTCAGCCAGATGACTTTCTTTCTAGGATGTAACGGACCCAAGAACTCTAGCATGTGGGTTGTCTATGATATGAGCTTTTTGAGTTGGGCCTGTCTAAAAGCCCAATTATAATTTTTACCTTCCCCAATCGTAAATTTAATCAATATTATTTTGTGTAATGCTTATTACAATATATATATATATATATATACACAGAAGTACCCTGATAAAATTAAGCTTAAAGTACACAACACGTGAATTACCTCTTGTATGTTCAATTGTTTTATATAGCTTAGATACTAGTACTAGATTATTTGCAGGGTGTTCTATTGGATGGATTGAGAAAGAAATCATAAAATAAATTGGAGATGTTTATAATTTTTCAAATAGTAAGAGCATTATAACCAAGTTTACTAATGTTAACCGAAACTTATTCAATGGCATAATAAAATTTTAATAATTCTTTTAGAAAATAATCAAATCTACCTTTTCTACTATTAAAATAGTGATCCACTAATTTTATTGGTTCAAATAAAAGATAAGGAATTTTTTTTCACAATATTAGATAAACTTTTGCTCCTTTTTAAAATTTTTATGTGATTAATTTGTATCTGATCAATGTAGTGAACTCTACAATTTTAATTGAGGAAAAATAACTATGACGGAGTCATAGATTTTTAACTTTAACAAGTCAACATATGAATAATTAAAAAGTATTTATATTTAGGTAGATATTATTTTTAGAGCAATAATTTTATGTTAGTGTGAGCCATTTAATATTTGTAGTTTTAAATAGACATGAGATTTGCTATTGTAAGGAACTATTTATCGGACAATAATATCTCCCTTTAATTATCCAATTTCAATTTTTTCTGTTAGAAATGTTCTTAAGAGCTATTTGTATTTTGAGACATAAATGATAGAAAACTCAACGTTGAATAATTAATCATTAAAAAGGTTAAAAAAATCTTTAAAAAGGTTAAAAAAATCTTTTTTTAGAAAAAGCCAGCTTTTTTAAAAAAAAAACTTTTTAGCCCAGTTTTTAATTTTTTTTACAAAAAAAGTTAACTTTATTTTGAAACTTTTAAAATTTATTTCATTTTACTTTATGTGTTATAAAACTTTTAAATATCATAACTTTAAATCTAAAAATCAAAATTAGATAATATATATATATATTTATATATTTGTAACCTACTTATTGATCTATAAATAAAATTCATTGTAATGTTGTAGGAATAACTCTACTCAAGCCTTCATTAAATAAGCCCTTTCAATAGGGTACAAATACAATAGTAAATAGGGTTTACAAGGAAGTCCATTATGGTCCGTAATACACAATTTACACAATAAAATCCCTAATACATATTTTATCTAGACGATAGCACACTATGTGTAATTTCCTTAAGCATTCCCCCTTGTGCTGAGTCGGAGATAGAATGGTACATGTTTTGTTGCCTCATTAAAACCTTGTCAAGTAACAAAAATTCTGTGGGAAAAAATAACCTTGATCGAAGGGAAAAGAGTATAACATTATGACATCCTGTTAGACTTCCTCCATTAAGTCTATATTTTCATTTGATCCTTATTTCAATCAATAGAGTTTGCACGTATCGTTACCTCGTTAAAAACCTTACCAAGTAACAAAATCCAGTGGGAAAAATAAATCTTTGTTTAAGGAAAAGAGTATAACGTAACGTCGTGTGGATATTAGACTCACCCTCAAGTCTACACGTCCCCCTGATATTTACATTAATCAAAAAATTTGAAAAGCTTATCATGTATCATTGCCTCGTTAAAAACCTTACCAAGTAACAAAATCCAGTAGGAAAAATAAAACTTAGTCTAAGGAAAATAGTACAACGTATGTGTGAAAATTTCATCATATTTCACACTTTCCCTTGATCATGACTTCGATCATGAGAGTTGGGAAAGCCTAAGCACCCTTATATTTTTTACATGCTTTTCAAATATGGCCTTAAGAAAAGACTTGGTGAACAAGTTTACCATATTTTCTTTAGAGCTTTGTGTGTACTAGAGATATACCCAACACCAACAAAATCAATCAAGATTTTGTTTGGGATTTCAATGTGGGGGGTGGCCATTTTAGCATCGTTATTTACTTTAGATGTTGCTGTCGTATGCACTTTTTTCTCTCTGTAGGGAAAGAACAATCCCAAACCAATGGTTCATTTTAGGTGTTCAATTATGCTGCGTTGGCGCTGAGCTAAATCTAGCTAACAAGTTCAATGCGAATATTATGTCTAGTCTAGTATTTTGTGTTAAGTGCAATAATGCGCATATTGTATTTAGATAGGAAGTTTCATCTCCCATCTCTCAACATATTTTCGTAATCTTACTTTGTATGAAATTGATCTTTCCTTTGATCTAAATTTTGACCAACTATGGGAGTGCTAGTAGAATGCGCTTTGTCCAGGTTAAATTGCCTGATTATCTTTTGAACAGACGCATACTAGTAGATTAGTATTCCATAAGCTCGATATTCTAGATTAAGATCTAAACAAAATTCGAGCTTTCCCAAGATTCTTTATCTCAAATTTAAATTTCAAATAGCTAGTTGTTTCTCTTATTTTATCAAGACTACCTATTATGTTCATATTATCGACATATACAGCTACAATTGCGAATCCAAAACTTGTTTTCTTTATGAATACCCATGGGCATAATTCATCGTTCTTATATCCCTTCCCAATCCAGTAGTCACTTAGACGGATATACCATATCTATTCGGATTGTTCCGTAAAATGAGCGTTTCAACTTAATTGTAAACGTACTCCGTAGTTTAGAGTCACTTGACTTGGTTAATGTAAGGCCATCAGGCACTTTCATATATATCTCTGAATTAAGGTCCCCATAGAGATACGTATTGACCACATTCATGAGCTGCATTCTCAATCCTTCGAAAACTTCCAAGCTAACTAAGTAGCGAAATGTCATAACATTTAGGCAATTCCAGAGCATCTATGGAGAACCTTGCACCACAAGGTGAGCCTTTTACTTCAGAACTTCTTTTTTCTCATTTACGCTTTATAGCAAATAATTGTTTATTTCCTACAGGCTTTACACTTGGCGCGGTTAACACTACCAAATCAAATACTTGTCTATTTGTCAGAGAATATAATTCTATCTGGATTGCTTATTTTTATTTGGGCTAATTTTTCCCTTTGTTGACATTTTACAATAGAGCGAGGATCGACATCATCGTGCTCTTTGATTCCTTGAGCAACAGTGTATCATTAATGCATCCATTAACTCATATCCTATCCCTTAACCCATTGAGATTTATTTATTATCTAGAATCATTATAACTTCGGGGCGTCCCCCAGTATTGATTCATGGACATAAGTATAATCAAAGATAATCTCATGAAAGGGATTTTTATAGTAATGATTAATTGATCAATTTGTGCCTTACTCCACCTTTTCTTTTGTGTGAGTGTTTGTCGAACTAAGTGGCCTCCCTCTCTTCCTTTGAGGAGCCATGGCCTCAACCACACCTCCACTAAGTGTAGTTGCAGCGTCTCTTTCTGCGACACTGTGCCCCTTGTTGGGGACTTTCATCATTGTAGGCATATTGCAGCTAGTATGTTTGATCTCATCACTTTTCGATATCAATAAATGTATCAGACATCGAATTTGTTACATTTTAAAGATCGATTATTCTTTTTCACTTCACTATACATTGTGATGTGCATGGAGATCAAGATGATATAGAGTGGGGACCACGATAATTCCTGTCGTTCCCTTGAAAATTTCTTTTCATATCTCCCCCCAACGACGGGAAGACTGTCTCATCAAAATGACAATCCACAATTCTTAGCGGTAAAGAGATCACCTGACAAGG
The DNA here is from genome assembly GCA_021464415.1 of Lonicera japonica. NCBI lineage: Eukaryota > Viridiplantae > Streptophyta > Magnoliopsida > Dipsacales > Caprifoliaceae > Lonicera > Lonicera japonica. Next base: position 70,405,578 of record CM038464.1, read on the forward strand.
ATTCCAAATATCGGATTATAGTTGAGGATTCATATCCAACGTTAATACTTAATTATCTCAGCGAGCCCAGTTTTGTACGCTGTGGGGGCGCAATCGGCACATATGCGTAAAATATCAAGCTAATATCCAGTTACCAACTGGTACGCATATAATAGTTGTCTAATATTGGACTTTGAAACAAATAAGTAAAGCTTCATGCAATATTGCATAAATTTCGGGCATATATAGGCAATATGGTGCGCATAACCAATGCCCTATCTACCATCTATATCATTTTGATGGTTACTTTTGTGAGACCTTTTTGCGTATGCACATGAAAAACAGAATTATTTACTTCAATTTTATGCAATGATCATCAAGTACTTTTGATGTAAACTCTCCAACTTTATTGAGTCTTATAAACAATAATCAGGGTGGTGAGCCCTTAAACATATAATATGTGTTAAGAGGTTTGTAAATGCAACATTTCTTATAGACAATTATTCGATATGTGACCAGAATGTCGAATTATCCACTAGATCCATATAGTACTTTGAATGGTTCCTTACTCTGGATGGATTTATCTACAAATATATATTGTAAAAATGGTATATTTTATTTTGTATCTTTAGCGTAAAAATGTCTCGATCCTATTTTTGCTAAAGGGCAGGCTTTGAAAAATGGGGTGACGTTCCTTTGACATGATCAATTAGGCATAATGGGAAGAGGATATGACTTTCAATACTTCGAAAATCAAGAATTACTTTTGAGCATTTCTAGTATTAGCACGGTGCAATGTGTTGAATTTTGTCCCTTTTACTTATCACTCAAAAGAAGGGATATCCATGTAAGTACTTTAACGCATGGATTATCATGACCAAGATGCACTAGGCAAGCATGCCAAAGCCTATATGAGTCTATGTCCCATAGTACATTGTTAGTGATATCATAGGATTTGACAATCCTTATCTTAGTGGGGTACATTCCACAAAAATAACTCATAAGTTTTTTTAAAATGCGTTTCTTTGCACATTTGTTTAGATTTAAAATAAATATATTTTTGTTCCATTCTTACATTTGGTTTTTGTATGATTACTGTTGGTATGAATATTATTAATAAAGTTCGGGTCGCTTTGGGTGCATATAGAACGTATGTGACTTTAAACACCATTTTAGCAACAAAATGGTTGAGCAGTTCTTCGCTCTTATGATGATTTAATCATCATAGTCGGATATTATAGGTTATTAATTGCCTATTTCGTTGAATGGCTATAGTGTTCCCATTATCAGCAAATAGTTAAAATTATCATCGATTCATTTTTACAATAATAAAATCGAATATAAATTCTGAACTATGTAGTAATAAAACAAACAAATTCAATTACTTTAGAATAAAATTCGAATAAAACTAACAGTAATCAATCAAGTATCTTGTTTAGAAATTTAATTCATCCAATCAACATAAACTTTAAGACAAACCCATAATCTTATTAAAAATTAAGCAATATGCATATTCAACTATTTCTGAAAAATAAAGTGAATAAAACAGATCAGTCAAAATCGAGTACATCTATTGACTAAGCAAAGTCCTTCTTACTACTAAAGTCTGCGATTGTGAAGTTGACATTATCGTCATTACCTTCTTCATTCATAAAATGAGATTCTTGTTCTTTAAACTCTCGATATCTTTTGTAACTAGCTGCTACTTTAGCCCTTGCATGGTAGTTCTTATACCAGTGCCCAACAACTCTATAACTGTAACATTGCTCATCGCCAACTCTTTCTTTTTGGACTAGAGGGTTTTTGGGTGTGTTTTTCATCTTATTTCCCTGACCACTAGGTCCAATATCACCCTTTCTTCTCCATACTTTGGAAGGACCTCCACGACCCGTACCACGACTCTCACATCCATTTTCACGTTGTGCATTGTTGCCATGTGAGTAGGGATTAGCACGTTCAGCCCCCTTTGCATTGGGGTTCTGTTCATTTTACCGTAATTGGCCTCAGAAATTCTCTTTGTCCCGACGAGCGTAGCATTGTTATTCAAAAGAACCTCATTATGCCTTTCAGCCACTTGCAGTAGGTTGATCAGCTTATTAAATGTTGTGATTCTTTTGTTATCATACTCGAGCATATACTGGTTCCCTAGTATAAATGCTGAAGTAGGAAAAATAAAAAAGGTCTTCTGAATCATATAATCTTCTGTGATATCCTTTTCACAGAAGTTGAGATGTGCCTTTAAGCGTAACATATTATTGCCGAAGTCGTTGACCTTTTTATAGTCAATCAAGCAGATTTCATTCCACTGAACGGTCAATTCTATGAGCAAAGTGTGATGATTGTTCCCAAAACGCCCCTTAAGGGCATTCCATAGTTCTTTAGGTCCCTTCAACTGAAGGTACTCCCAACGTAGGTTGGAATTAGTATGTATCCTAAGAAACATTAATACATTAGCTTTCACCTTGTCAGACGGTCCTTTGTCTGTGGTGTCGTTGGGATTAGCAAGTGTGGCTGAGTATTCTTTAACCACAAAGATGGTTTTTACATCAAAAACACACCGATGATACTCAAGTCATTCTGAGTCCAAAATGTCAAATTTAGGTCGAGTTGGCTCGGCCATCTTAATAAATAATAAAGAAGATATTCGACAGTTATAACTACATCCATGTTAGTTATTTTTTAGGAATATGAATTAGATTTCAAAACTAAGATCTATAATAGTCGCATTTCGATGCTATATGAAAATGCTTTATCATAATAATTATAATGCGCATGAACTTTCATTATCATAGCAACTTTTGAATTTATAACATACTAAATAAAACAATTAAGAATATAGGTAATATTCTAATTTCCTTAGCATGGTGATTTATCACAATTATAGCAATTATAAATTTAATTAATCTATCTTAATAAATACTCATATGACCAAAATTTATATACAATATTTAATTAGGCAAGTAATGAAAATAATATAAAAGAAAACGTTATATATCTTTCAGTTGCCGTATAGCTAATTAATTAAGGTGTATATATATATATTGTGCTAGAAAAAATTTAATCAACAATAAAGAGCCAAGATAATTAGAAAATTCCATAGTGCACGCCTTTCAATAAAAAAAATAAAATTCTAGTAATTCAAAATATGCACGGCCAAAAGAAAAAAAATAATCTAAAAACTGTGTACTTCTCCTCGATAAGCGTGCATTAAAAAAGGAAAGAAAAAAAAATAATAATAATAATAATGTGCTGTTCTATCTCCAAAAAAAGAAAAAAAAGAAAGAAAGAAAGAAAAATACATCTCAGCTAATTGTTATTTTTTTTTTTGAACAATAAAAAAACTGATTTTAAATAAAGGCATGTGAATAAATCAGTGGAACATTGATGGAGAAAAAAAAACAAAGAAGGCAATAAATAATGAATGCACACAGTTGCTTAAAAATATTGAGTGGGACCACACAAATGGGAAGCAAACAATAAAGAAACACCGATTTCTTTGAACTGATCAATAAAGAAAAGTAAATAGAACCTGTCTGCATACATACACACAAACACTAATAAATTGTTAGTGAAGAGGAATAAAGTAATGGAAGCCATACGTGCACTTAATCCTCAATCGACAAATTATGTATACATCGGCAGAAGAACAGATGATACACGGTCACACATAAATTCTTACGAACATAAATTAGAGTATAAAAAACTATATATCTATATATATATATATATAAGAAAAGGTAAGATGAGTACCTTAATTATGTATGTATACTATAGCTTTTTCTTGAAGGTTGAGCGACGAGAGAGGAGACTAATAGTGATGGTGGCCGGCGGTTAGGGTTTTTTTATGGTTAGGGTTATTAGTTCTAAGCGTGCTGATAACGTATTATAGGATAACTCTACTCAAGCTTTTATTAGATAAACCCTTTAAATATGGTACAAATACAATAATAAATAGAATTTACAAAGAAGTTCATTATGACTCATAATACACAATTCTCCTTAGTTAAAAAAGACGCTAATAAAAATTAAATTCACCTCTCAACATACTTTTACACTTTTCAAAAATTCAACTTAAAACAACTTATAAGTATTTAAAATTTTAAGTCATTAATCAAATATAAATTGCTTTTAAAATTAGACAATTTCCATATCCGATCAATAATCCGGGCGCGTGTCAAACACTTACGTTACAAAAGTTGGGGTTTCTTCTTTCTTTCTCCTTTTTTCCATCTGTTAACCATTTCGGATAAATTTTGTGTTTTGAAGAAGCTAGGGTTTTCTCATGGAGTTCGAGATCTCCGATTCACAAGCGTTGGTGAAATTGCGTTGTTTTGAAGAAGGTAAAATTATTGTTATCACCATTTATGCTTGTTAATTTTGCAGTTTTTTCATGATGTAATTTGATTCTTTGCTCCAGTTTTTCCCGTTCTTAATAATGTATTTGATATGGAGATTGAGGTTTATTGGAGATAGTGTAGCTTCGCTAGGTCTGTGTGTGTATATGTATGTATGTATGTATTGTCTTCTTAGGGCTAATAGAATCCATATATAACTTCTATGTGCTTCCAATTTTCCTCGTGTTCCTTCTTTGTTCGCCGTATTTAATCAATGTTTGGGAGGGCAAACTTGATTCAGATACATAATACCCTTCACATTGTTTATATGCAGAAGCGAATTTGTTCCTTTGAATATGAAGTAATCTGGAACGTAATTTGATGCAGATACATATGCAATTGTTTCCTTAGGAAGCTAATTAAACCAAAATAAAACTTAATAAATGTTTCCCTCCTCCCTAAAGTGATTTTGTAATGCAATACGTCAATTTAACAACTTTCATGGCACAAAAGGGGTAAAGTCACAAATGGAGAACGAAAGGTGGTGTAGAGAGCCTATTTCATGTACATCGGAGGTCTTAGAAGCACTGACTGACAATTTCAAGGAAGAAAACTTCATTTCATTAACAACCTATGGTAAGGTGTATCGGGGAAAGGTTAAGCTCGATTCAATTGGAGCCGAAACAAGAGATGTGACCGTAAAGATTTGGGACGAGAAAGTACATGTTATTAATGATGGTAAAGTGGTTGATGTAAGTCCTTGATACCTTCTTGTCAAGTTGTGATTTATTTTAACCTCTTTGAGACGTGTTATAATTGGCTAATGGTATTATTTTTATTTAAGGAAGAAGTGAGATTCCTATCTCATTTTAGTATGAATCACCACCCCAACTTGGTGAGGTTGATAGGCTTTTCCAGCAATGGCTATCGTTACAAGGGACCAGTAACTGGTGTTGTCTATGATCTCAATTCGTTAGATACTTTGTATAATCACACTCTAAAAGGTATTCAGTCTTGCTTTTATGTTTCCATTTTAATTTTTATTACTTTAAAGATAGAGTTTACTGTTAGAACTTCATGCATCTTTTTCAGAATGAGTAATTTACTACTTAGGAGATATACAATAACGAAGTAATTTTTGTTAAAATTTGAAACTACTGATACAGACATACAGTTATACACAATGAACTTAAACTGATCAAAAATTATCAGAAACACTTTATGTTGCATGTGGATCGTAAATAAATACATAGTCATTAAGGGCGTACGCCGCGTACTTAGAAGTCATTTGAATCCTGAATCAATCTATGTGCCTGTGAATTTGAACATTAAATGGGGGGTGTTTGTTTTGGAAAAACATGAAGTTTATTATCCGGAAAGTGGCCAGTTGTCGCCACATTCTTGTCACATTGTTGATAAAATTAGTCACGGCCAATGTTTTAAGAGGCGTTTGAGGCGTGCGCCTCGAGGCGCGCCTCGAGGCGAGGCGGAGGAAAAACGCTCCTGAGGCGTGTTTTTTTGGTCATTTTTGAGGCTTACGCCTCTTCACTGTGAGGCGTAAGCCTTGAGGCGTAGGCCTCAAGGCGTTCGAGGCGTAACTTATCAAAACTATGTAGTTTTGCACTCTTTTTTTTTTAAAGTACTTACAATTAAACCCTAGCCCCACAACGTTGAGCAAATATGATCGACAGAGAGGAGAGCTGCACATGACGAAAGGGAGAGAGTTGCAGCAGTTACGAGTTGTATACAATATCATCCCAAACCCTAAAATCTGAAATACATAATTTTTTAACATTTATTCTCTATATACTTCTTTCTTCTTCTTCTTCTTCTTCTTCTTCTTCTTCTTCTTCTTTATTTATACATAATAGTTATATATGTATATATATGTATTAAATACATATATATATGTACATGTATTCAATACCATGCTCATAAAATAAAGCTTTGGATTGCATGTATTTTCTGGAAATACTCGACAGAATTTTAACCTCACTGCCCCCACAGAATTTGACTTCTATTATTATTTGCCTTATATTAATATGTGATATATATTAATATATATGAGTATTGTTTGATTTTTATATATGATTAAATTTTATTGTAGTTGTATTGAATTTTAATTTGTAAATTCGTAGTGAATTATTCCGATGAGTAATAGAAAGGATCCGGCATGGCTTTGATCCATTAGCATAATAATAATATTATTAGTGTCTTTATTTAATGACTTTATGGTGCATGGTGATGCATTAGTTTAAGACTTTAAGGCCTCGTTTGATTCAGGGATTAGGATCAGTGGGATTAATAATACCAGTATTAATAGTACTGGATTATTAATCCTGGTATTAATTTAATACCAATACCCTGTTTGATTCAAACAGTATTAATACTGGGATATCTCATGCTGATATTAATACCATGTTTAGTTCTGTAACTTGTATACGAGATTATATTTTGGACTAACAAAATAAAAAAAAAATTAAAAAAAATTTGTAAAAAAAAATTTTAAAAAAATTTTAAAAAAATTTTAAAAAAATTTTAAAAAAATTTTAAAAAAATTTTAAAAAAATTTTAAAAAAATTTTAAAAAAATTTTAAAAAAATTTTAAAAAAATTTTAAAAAAATTAAAATTTTTTTTTAAATAAATTAAAATAATAATAATAATATAGTAGTAGTAGTAGTGACATTTTTGAAAATATTATACTAGTAATGGCATTTTTGAAAATATATGGTTCCTTTTTCTTAATCCTGGATAAACAATACCACCTCCCCCCCTAGTATTAAATTATAGCACAAAGAGTGGTATTAAGTTAGTACCGGTATTAGTAATCCCAGCACATTTGTGCGAATCAAACAAGGTATTATAAAAAAAGTGGTATTAATAATCCCATCCCACTTTTTAATACCCGAATCAAACGAGGCCTAAGTGTTTAACTATTTGTTATTTGATGACTTTATGGTTATGTATGACTTTAATTATGTAGTGACATTGTTATTTGTTATTTTGGTGTGATGATTTGAGATTGTTATTGTATTTGTGATGTTATTTGCACTTTTAGTAATGATTATCAATATTATGATAGTTTTGTAATTTTTTAGGAAATTTTTTTTTAAAAAAGTGAGGCTTATGCCTCAATGCGCCTTGAGGCCTACGCCTCGCCTCGCCCGGGCTAAACGCCTCAAACCCGCCTCGCGCCTTTTAAAACATTGGTCACGGCAACTGAATTTTTCAACTTACCTGAGAAATTTTTAGCGAGGGGTGTGAGATTCTTTTTTTGTTCCAAAGCTGACTAATATTGACGATTTCTCAAAAATTCTTTTTTGAGAGCGTGCTATCAATTAACTTATGGGTGATTTAATGTTTGCACGTACACAGACACTTTCTCTTGGATCCAAAGGATTAAAGTAGCCCTTGAATTTGCAAAGCTACTCGAATATCTGCATAACAGGGAACGGCCGTATGTGGTCTTCAATATTGATTCAACAAATATTATGCTTGATCAGGTTGGTTTTGATGTCGCTTTTCTTTCTGTAATAATAACACTAAGGCTCCATTTGAGAACATCTCACAACATCCCTCAACTTATCTTCGAACTCCTCACACAAAACAAATTTTTTCTTTCATTTTCCATCTTGTTATACCCTTTGTTTATTGCTTTTAGTATATGTAGGCCTTTTTTTGACTTACATTCAGTAAGGGTGCTTTGGATAAAAAGGTGGAATCTGAAAACACTTCTAATTGTTATCTGAAGTTGGAAAAAACAGATCAGTGATTGGTTGAGATGTTCTCGATATTATCCATGGAAAATTTTCTTATGCACCTAAAATTTTATTCCACATAAAACCTAGGAAGTAATAGAACATTTCACCAAACCAGTCATTTCTTTTTCCGAACTTCTTATCAAATGCGCCCCAAGTGTTCTAAAATAACTTGTTTTCTGTGTAGGCCTACAATCCAATATTGATTGACTTTGGGCTGCTCAGTGGTGGGATTATGGGTGGACTACGTTTTGCACAGGAGTTTGGACATATGTCACCAGGCTACTGCGACCCATTTTATGCCAAATGCGGTATATCATCTCATCCCTACCTCTGTGTGTGTGGGAATTTATTTTTGTTCCAGAATTAGTAGATATGAAAAGTCAATGTTACTATTGTACATCATGTTGTTAACTTGTAGGGATTATTAAATTATTATTCGGTGAATTACAATGAGACACCGTATGTATGGCTTCCGGTATTGTGGGTCACCCATTGAAATATTCACACAATCTTAACCTGCTTCATCTATTAAACTTTTGTGCATTAAAAATCTCACTAGAACTGTCTACAATATAAAAGAAAATACGCACATTATGAGATTTTTTTTTATTGTAATCACGATGCTCTACCCTTTTATCTCCAAATTGGTCTAAGGAATTCAATTTAGTGTAGAATTGCATGATTTTCAGTGTGTAACAGACAGAGAACAGGATGAATGAGTTGATGCTTTAATTTTCTCTTTTTTTATTGGTCCTTTAAAATATATATAGGAATGAGGTGCATATGGAGCGACGTGTTTTCATTTGGTTTGATTTTGCTGGGGCTAATAGCTAAGAGAGTTGACTTAAAGGAGGACTTGGAAAAACGCAAGTATCAAAGATTGAATAAGTGGGCTACCGAAGTGTACAAGCACGGGTGCTCGCTTGTGCACCCTAACCTAAGGGAGGACAAGGATTTCGAGGAGTCCGATGGTATCAAGTTGACCGAGCTGGCAATGTGCTGTATACAAGTAGAAAAGGCAGAAGAGCGCCCCTCAATGACTCAAGTTGTCAAGAGCCTTGAGAATTTAAGCGCTTTTCAAGTTCTTAGTGAGTATGCACACAAAGACAAAAGAATGAAACTCGGGGCAAGTGAGTGCGTTCAACTGAAATCATCTGCATGCCATCTCTTTCTGTTTGTCTTTAGCTATGTTATATATATACATGCACATAAGATGAGATGTTAATTCCCTTGGGCGTCGGACAATATGCAAGAAACTCGCTGGTTAATGCAGCAATGTCTTTTGGGCATATATATATGCAATAATTGAATATTACTACTACTACTCCTCACTATGACTGTGGGTGTTGTTTGTGTTTGTTATGGTGCTCTTTCTGCTCTAACAAATTCTCCACTATCCGTGTGTTTGATTACCATTTTCGTTTATTATTTCTTTGTTTAGTTTTTCCCTTTTTCGAATGTATGAAGGAAGAAGTTTTAAGATTAGCGATATTTTTCGTTGATAGCAAGTAGAACAATCAAATTTCTAAACATTAGGCAGAATAAAAGGTTTACAGTGTAATCCAATGGGTTGCTACAGCTGTGTGAAATTTTTATTGGGCCACTGGGGCATCCTCTAGCCAAGCAAATAGGGTCCCAGGAGATTAGTGGAGTGTGGCCCGGATACCCTTGATTAAATTTGTTTTTACTCTCTTACTTTGTCATTACGTATGTGCGTGTTTTTTGACCGGAATGTCATCAACATAAATTTCATAATAAAGTTTGATAGCTATTTTAATTTTTGTTGGGCCAGGTCAAACGGATTGACCATTAACCAAGTCACATTTGTAGCAAAATATCCTTGATAATGATTTTGAGTTTATTTAGTTTATATACTATATAGTGGGTTATGACTTAAAAAGAGAAATAGTTCAGGCAAGCTAGTAATCAACAAAATTTTAAAATGTGAAAACTATTAATCATATTTCTTTATTTCCGATTAACATTGTCAATTAAAATTCTTATTTAAATTGATATATAATTCATTAAATTATGTTATAGTAAACTATAAATTATACATAAGATCTTGTGTGATAATGTTCCTTATCAAAAATCCAAGTAATAATGATTTTTTTGAAGAAATGGCCTATTTTTAGTTGCTGATTAAGGTAAGAGCCTTATTTATCTTTTATGTTTTAAATTGAGGTTTTTGACCAAATTTAAATATTATTTATTTGTTAAAAGCTTACTTCCTTTTACCTAATTACCGTACCCTTCTCTTATTCATTTTAAGTTTTCAATTATATCATTTCCTTATTTCCATGCTTATCCACTGCAATATTCACTTTATAGTGAGTATAATTACAAACTAATTCTATGCAAAAACAAGTTTGCAGTATTTTTTTCACTGCAATATTAACTTTGCAGTGAGCATTTTATAGATTAATTATGTGCAAAGACAAATTTGCAATCATTTTTTCCACTGCAATGTTGTTAACTTTGTTCTGAGCATATTTATAGACTAATTATGTGCAAAGATAAATTTGCAGTCCTTTTTTCCACAACGATATTAAGTTTGCTTTTCCACTGCAATACTAAGTTTGCAATGATGATCATATTTATATACTAATTATGTGCAAAAACAAGTTTACTGTTCATTTTTTCCATTGCAATATTAAGCTTGCAATGCGCATATTTATACACAAATTATGTGCAAAGACAAGTTTGCAGTCATTTTATTCACTACAATATTAACTTTGCAGTTACCATATTTATAAGCTAATTCTGTGCAATGACGAGTTTGCAATAGATGTAAATGAAAAAAATATATATATACACACAAATTTTGTAATTAAACACCAAACATGGTAATGTGAAGAAAAAATTGAAGCGCAATGTTAACTTCACAATAAAATATAGCGAGATTCAATGTAATTATTTTATGCAAACTTTACTTTGCAATACTATCGACTTGAGCGGGAGACAACGAGTTAGCGCGAGAGGTTTCTTCTTCTCTCTTGTATTGTCTGATGGTTTTCAAAATTAAAGGATATTGTTGTCTTTTTTCACCAAAATATATTGGTATTATTCATTTAGCTTTAAAGCCTAAAGTGCCATTTAAAAAATAAATAAATATGGACACGTGTTATCTTCCGGATAAAGTCAAAAATAGGCATTTGAGATTTTCTCAACATTGTCTGATCCCCTTCCACAACGGTCCTACGAGTTCACGACCGAGCTACCAGATTTGCTATCCAACCCCTTTCCAAAACTTCCCCTTAAGTTTAGTACAACTATTTACTTCAAGTTAATACATATTGTTACGAATATCACGCATTGAGGAACCATAGGAAGTCGAAAAATAATGAATGAGGGGATTGAAAACAGAATGACAAAAAATACCATGGTCCATGAATATATTTCAAGAGAACTGCTAAATAGCAGGAAAGTAGAAGTAAGCTAGTTTTTGGTTCTTGATATGCCTATGATAGCTTATGAGTCTCTCAACTGTCAAATTATTACATAACCTATAGTTAGTCGCCGTCCATTCATTTTGAAATTGATAGGAAAACCAATTAATTTGGGTAGGTGCAATTGCCCCCCACCTTTGAGTAAAAGGGGTAATAGAAGAAAAAAAACTATGATTTGGACTCCTAATGTGTCGACACGTGATAACATGACCTAAGTTTATTTATTTGGTGCATCGTGTCTGTGATTTGGATGTTTTTTACTTATCTTTGCTCTTGATTTTCAAAATCATGTTGTTTATGTGGTAATACTTTTTATTTGATTCTCTAATTGGCTGTATGTTAATATTATGATACAAGCAACAAACTATCTGAACATCAAGATCCTTGCTAGAACTGACATGTCAAATTGTGGCGGACATGGCAAAGGGCAAAGAAACCTGAGGAGATTCGAAAGACGTTCAACATCAAGAATGACTTCACCTCGAAGAAGAAGAGAATGTTTCAAAAGGAGAATGCCAGGCATATATGGTGTAAAGCAAATATATGGTGTAAAGCAAAGAAGAAGAGAATGTTTCGAAAGAAGAAGAGAATGACTTCACCTAGAGTTTTAGAGGATATAGATAAACATGGAAGTAGCAGATATATGGTGTAAAGCAAAATTTATAGCTTCTCTGTGCGTTTTTTCTTCTAAGCAGTTTGGGAATCTGTCAATCTCAGATACTTACATTATTTGGGCATCAGTGAGCTAGGCTTTGGGGCTTCTCTTCCTAGTTAATGTTTTTGTTTAGTGCGTGTCTATGTAGCAGCTTCAAGGGGTTTTACATTTTTTAGGTTTAACTCTCTATTTTTAGTGTGTGACTCGTCTTTTCTTCCTGGTTTGGCAAACACCAATCTTCTTTTGTTATGTGGTGGTGATCTGGGTGTAAATGTTTGGAGGTTTTAATACCAATTTGACTTATTCATCAGAATGTTCTCATATTTCTTTTACCATTATGTGTACTGTTGCAAATTAATGTACTTATTGTTTGCATCTGTTGAGTTGTTGCAATGCCATTCTGCAGTTTCATTTCTCCAAAATTGAGTAAGTTAATCTTGATGAAGAGTGAGGAAATATTCTGATAACCAAAAATTCAGTGCTAGTGTTCTAGTTTAAGGAATCAGCTTCTCCATTGAAGTCAAAATCGGTAGATTTGTTGCATCAAACGCCAATCTCTCTAATTTAAAAAATAAATAGTAAATGACAAGCTAACAGCAACACAAAACAACCCTCTGCCAATCATTCATTAAAAGATATACACTATGGACATAATTTGTCTACGAACATCCCAAATTGAAAGCATAATCCAAGATTTTAAAACAAAACACAAATAAGGAAAATCTAATCAATTTAAATATATATATATATATATGTATTCTAACACAATGTAAGACGTTTCACTCTAAAAGCAACCCCAATAATCATCTAGCTAAAAGCATCAGCATTTGGCCTTTCATTTCTTTCACCACTAAATTCTCCAAGTGGTTGTGGTATTTGACTAGTAGAAACGCTTTCAATTGGTGGTGATACTTCACCAATACACATATTTTCAAGTGACGAGAGACAAGAGCGTGTAACCAAAATGTGCATCCCCAAATATTGCAAATTCTTGACTCAATGCTATTGGAGGTGTTGAATGCTAAATGTTGCTTCCACCAATCCCCTAAATACAAAAAACACTCATTATGTATATAAGCTAAATGTATAACTCGTGTAAAAATAAAAACAAGGAAAAAAACTAGGAGTTTACAAAATGTTATGTATAATTACCATTAATAAATTTAGAAAACTATTTTGGGAGCAATCTTCGTAGTTATAGTTCATCCACGCCATTGTTTGAGGCATCTCTAGGACCTTAATAAGAATGCATATAAAAATACAACTCAAGAGATATTATTAAAAACATGAAACCTAATTGTTTTCCAATTAAAATGACTATTTCTATTATAAATCATACCTTGTACACGAACATGAAATTGATCTTCTGAAGCACTTTCATGATCCTAGACAACAAGATAAAAAAATGTGATAATTTAACGCAGTAAAATATGTACAAATAAATGTATTAGTATGTGTATATATATAAGCAATTATACCTTAAGAGATGTTTATTTGTTTGATATTTTCTATTTTCTATCCAACTCTCTGGATGCTTTCCTCCTTTTCTACCATCTCTTTTCTTAAGACCTTTCAGTTTTTCAAATAAACTACACTACACCAAAATTTGCTAATTGGCACGGTTCTACGCCGTGGCTGACCGAGATTGGCACGGCTCCGAGCCGTGCTAAATACTGGCGTACCAAATATATTAGTACGGCTCCGCACCGTGCTGAAAGTGTGCAATATTTTGGTCAAAGGGTACCAAATTCACAAAACTTGGCGCTCATCAAGCACGGCTGCCAACCGTGCCAATTGTGAGACATGTGGCTCTCCCTAATTCAAACACGTTTCACCGCACGGGCCGATTTAGTTTAAACTTTGGCACGTTTTTTGCTCTGTTTTGTACCGTGTCAAACTACATAATTTAATAAAAAAAAATACATTTATATATTTGCAGTACGCATATAATTGTATATGAAACAATGCAAAGCAACCATTTACCAATTGGAAAAAACAAACCATTTCATACAATTCAATCCCATTAGAAATTTAAATAAGAATAAATTCAGTCGTGTAAATGTATCACAACAATTAAGAAATAAATATTTTACAAGATATCTATTAAAATATACATTATTGATGATCTTTAGAGTGCCTTCCTTGAGCACTTCTTACGATATTACACTCCCCTGCCTCTTACGATATTACACTCCCCTGGGCAAAATGGTATAATACAAGACATATCATGCCCTGAAAAAGAAAGAATAAAAAAAAAGATAAGAGAAGAGAAACAGTGGTATATAAGTTCAATTTAAAAACTGCATGAAATTTATAAGAAAAAATTAATCAGAGATTAAGAGAACAATTAATTGTTATGACAACTGAAATACATTATGAATGAACATGAGCCCTATAAAATTTGTTCAAAAGCCGGAAAAAATATGTACCTCAAATTGAAAAATTGCCATTGATATATGTCATCGCCAGGGGATGCTTGGGATCTCGCCACCTTTTTAGACGTGGAATAAAAATTACAAATCAAGATATGCTAACCGTAAGAGAGGAAAGTAGCAAGTAAAAAGGTAAACAAAAATGGCAACCAAGGAATAAATACAATTACTACAAAGCAAAAACTACTAGCATATATGGGTTATACATAGTTAAATGGAACGTTGTGATCTAGATACAAAGACAATATACACACCAATTCAAGAAAATAACAAGAAATATATTGAATACCTAAGCACTATGAATCTCTCAATGTCAGTTAAAAAGTTCTCTGATGCCTTAGAATATAGAGCATCTGAAGAATGTGTAGCTTCAATAAACTAAACTATGAATATGAAAATTAACCTACAATTTTTTATGTAGGTTGTTCGTAAATCTAGTAACTAAAGTAAATAAGGGATGTAGAATTCAAAAAATGTACAGATTGTGCCTTGCCAATTATCCTTTGAGCCGGTGTGATTCAATTTTCGCCTCTCTACATTTCAAAGACTGGATATTTTGAATTAAGAGGGTGTAAAAACCAACATGGAAATAGATATGCTAAGATTAACAAATTATATTAGCAGAGCCTACCACTGAAAGGACTTCTAACATAGATCCTTTTTTTCTCTACAAGAGATTGACTTGTTCAATTCATTAGATCCTGTCAAGTGTATTAGATTAAACCACACATTGTAATTCAATCACAAAAACACACTGAAACAAATTAAGAGATATTGACATCCAGCAATATATAATACTAGATATTGGCCACGCCAAAGGCACTGTGGTGCAACTCATAGCCACAAAAGTTGAATTTGGTAGCTTTTGTGGCCAAGCACAGCCAACATCCTAAACTGGGATTAGTCCTATTTTAATGCGTGTGTGAGGATATTCCTAAGGATAGCTTGTGTAACTCGTAATCACATAATACACGAAATTCAGATATAACACTATATATATCCAAGTTTTCTTAATACAACCTAATCACAAACTCATAAATTTTAATGACGATAAATCAAGTTTGAAACCCATATACTCAAAACAAAAGAAAATGAGATTAAGTACCTGAACGCATGAATTTTGCATTACCGAAAGACATTTTGAGTAACATTTAAATCAAGCTTCCTACCAACTGTAGTAATTATGCACAAGAAAATTCAACAAAATTCAAATTTTCCATGAAAAAGAAAGTGAAGGATTAAAAAAATAGGAAAAGGAAATAGTGGATATTCCCAGGCATTGAGGTTAGACCCCCGCGGCCTCATCTCCTTTCTCGAACCACTTGTTACCGGATAAAGAAGACTATAATACCTCCATGTTAAAGCCTCTGATGAACAAAACAAAATCAAAAACTACTGAAGTTCAAACATTCAATAAAAAACCCATGTTCTGCTTGTATGATTATTTTTCTTTATTAATCTCTTTAACGTGACTTCTTTCTTTTCTTTTTTATTCTAGTTAGTTATAAAAAAAATAAAAAAAATCATTCAATGTTCTTTTTATTTTCTAAAATCCATGCCTAAAATATAGAAAACCCTTTCTACTCAAAAATCCTAAAAAGCACTAAAATCCCCATGATTAATCACCCCAAAAGCAAGAAAGCCAAGAATAAAGATAAAATAAAGCCCTAGGTGAAACCTCAAAGAATGAAGAAAGAGAGGAGACTAAAGGAGGGACATATACCTGATTAAAAGGCAACCACAGGCTCTAGCGCTTGGCGTTTGTTCGTGTGGGTGCCTTTGACAGAGAGAGGCCGAAAACAACAACTAAATCAAAGACCTACAATCCAAAATATGAGCAACGGCGTGCATATATATATAGATCTAAAACTACGGGAGTACGGGACAACACATTGCTATATAGAGATAGAAGATTGACCTGTGTGTGAATGTGTCGGTGGCCGATGGAAGGTGATCGGCGATGAGAGTACGGGACATCAAGTCGATTTGGGGGTAGAGTAGAGAGAGGGAGAGAGAAACGGCGGAAGAGATAAAAAAAAAAGGGGAGTCTGAGAAGTATTGTTGAGTTAGTGTTAAAACTAGTCTAAGAGAAAAAAAAAAAGTAAAATAAAAATATAAGGTTTGTTTGGTTTGGTTGATATTTTAAAATATGTTTTTTAAATAGTTTTTTTTGGAAGTGTGAAAATATGTTGAAAAATGAATTTAATTTTTTTGGAGTTTTTTCAATCAATTTAAAAAAAATTATAAACCAAATTCAAAAAATAGTCACAATGAATCTTATTTTTAGATCTCAGTGAGTAAATTTCAAATATATATTTTTTTTTATCTAATTCTAATTTTTGAATTTAAATTTATGGTATTTTAAAAATTTTATGAGAGAAAAAATAAAGTGATGTGAATTTTAAAAAGTGTGAAGTAAAGTTGACTTTTTGTAAAATTTTCAAAAAATTAATTTTAAAATTTTAACCAAACACCACCTCACACTCTAAAATGACGTGATTTTGTGTCTATTTTTATATTTTAGTTGAGAAAACAAGCTAGTCCTGAACCTGGATCAAATCATTCGATTGCAGTTTATTTATTTTTGGTTTTTTTCTTCCAAGTATTTATAGATCGGTTTAGTCAGGTCCGTCAATTTTTAAATTGACCGTAACATCCCTACAAGCAACCATGTCTATAATTTACTACAGTGCAGAGGTTATTACTATATTAATTATATAATTGGCCCAAGTTAAGGCCGATTTTTTATTTTTTATAACTAAATGGAGGTTTTATAGAATATCATTAAAGATTTTTATGGTATTTCGTTTTAAAGAATTTATTAACTTTAAGATCTAATGAGCTAATAAGATGCTAATATCTTGTTTTTATTAGGGGTATGTATCGCTATGAAACCAATATATTTATTACAATTCACTAATTAATCCAAGTGTCATTTTTAGTTAAGGTTAGATTGGATCGGTTTGACATTGGTTTCGCCAAGGTGATAACTAAACCGATCCAATGGTTGTTTGGTTTTCTAAAGCGCAAACTAATCCAATATTCCAATCCACTAGTTTCACCGAATCCAATCAAAATTTGATTAATAAGGATCAATCAGTTTGAGCTTATTTGATTGGATTATGCACACTCCTAGTTTTTATACGAGCAATATATCAAGTTATAACCACGAAATCCCCTATAGTTCTCCTTGGGCTGGGGGTTTAGTAATTAGACATTAGTTTAGTACAATATTTTATAATTTATATAAATAAACTTATACACCTAATTAGTTATATATAGACACAAAAAAAAATTAGTTATATAAATATATATAATAAAATTTATTGTTATTTTATACTAATCGGTTGGTTCGGTTCGGAGGCACAAAAATTCACACTAAACCGACTTCTATTCGATTTTGCAATGTCACGTCCCAAACCAGAACCAAATATATTTGATTTCGGTTCGGTTTCTTTGAGACAGACCGAGTCAGTAAAATAAAATTTTTATACTAGTAATTTAGTTTATAATTTTTTTATACACTATATAACATAAATATTTACATATAATAATATATATTTGTTTATGTAGCTATTCAATATATGTCTGTAAGTAATTTTACACGTTATTCAATATAGTTCGAAAAATAATATAATGAATGTAACTCTTTTTCTTCCAAATTAATGAAATGTAATTTTGTAATTTCAACTTGCTACTAAAGTGTAATCGACATCTTTTCCTCGTGCTCAAGTCCTACCAACATTTAATGTTTGTGCATTATTAGACATGTAAACCATTCTTAAGGTCATAAATTCAATACTAGTTGTAAGTAATTATACGTGCGTGCAATATAATATTTTGTAATTTTTTACAATAAAAATATATAGTTTCAAATCTTTTATATCGAAAGTTAAAATTTTGCCCTTAGCATTCTTTTATAGCAATTTTAGCACGAGAGTTAATAAATTTGTGCAGTGTGAACATACCAAAAATTCTAGAGATGTTTAATATATAGTAAGTATAGATATTAGTCTAGTGACACACTCTATATACGTGTAATATGATTATTAGTAATTACTTACATTAAGAAGATGCATTTAGTACAGTGGTTAATGAATGTGTTCTTCATATCTCTCAATTAACATCATTTTGTAGTAATTTTCAATGCTAGATTAACAATATAGACTCTCACCAAGGGTACACCATGTGCTGCTATTACGATTACAATTATGTATTTTCCCGCTAAAAGATATACAATTATTTATTTTAGCTGCATTGGTGACTCTATGTGACTAATTATTACTATTTTGCTATAAATTAAAGATATAGGTAAGATAGAATTGCTTTACTTATCTATTTCAATTGTACAAGCTAAAAAGTTTTCGTGTTGTATTATAACTAGTATTAAATTTAATTTTAGTATAATAATGAGTATTATAAAATAGCATTTTTGAAAATTATAATTACAAATTTAAAAAATATCCATTACATACTTTGTTCCTCAAAAAAAAAATTAATAGTAGAATCATTAAGTTATTGAATATTAGTTATCAAAAGGTTTAATTGTACATGTTTCCAAAATGAAAGTAGTATATTTAAAATAAAATATAATATAACATATAAAATTTTCAAAATAATAATACATAAGAGTCAAAATATAATTATTTCGAGAAAAATGGGATCTAGGTACTAGACATAATTTTCATTTAAATTTCAATTTTTTTCATAAAAAGTAAAAAAACAAAAAATAATTTATTTCCATATGGTTTTTCTTTTTTAAAAAAGTTGGATTGAATTATAATTTTTTTTCAAAAAATTTACAAAATTATGGCGGGAAGCTTCAAATAATTCAAAATTAACTTTTCAAGTGGGTGGGAAATTTGGTCAAAGGATTGGAAAGAGAAGATGCAGATCGGTACGCTTTTGCCACTGTAATGAGCAGTACCAAATTAGTACGGCCTTAATCCGTACCAAATGCGTGTCAAGACCTGCTAAAATTTGGCACGATAAACAACCGTGCCAAATTAGCGTGCTAGTTAGCGAGAAATAGTGTAGTGCTATTGGAGTTATTAAAAATTTACCCCCTTAAAGTTTACCGCTTTTGCACTTTCCTCCATGAAGTTTAATTTGCATAACTTCAGTCCTTAAACTTATATCCCTATTTCATTATAGTCCATTACCCCATACACCGTTAGACTGTTGGACGGAAAAGGCCATGTGCCTTGCACATGGCCACTGTAGCATGGGTAAAATGGTCTAGCAGCATTTTCTTGGCTCATATATGCTTCTTCTAGGACAAAGTTTGGTCAAATTCGTGTGGGGGTGAGCAATACGGCTGTGTGAGAGAGTGAAGCTCAAACAAAGGTGAAGAAAGCATAAGACATGCGCCATTAGAATGGAGTGCTCTCAGATTTGCCATTGTAATAAGAAAGGAAGGGTGATTACATCGTGGACAGAAACAAACCCAGGAAGAAGGTTTCGAAAATGTTATAACAACCAGGTAAAGTTTGATTTTTTTTTTGAAGATGATTGTGCTTCAGATTTGCCATTAACAATAATACATATTTTCAATTAGTGCAGAATCCATGTGGTTTCTTTGGTTGGGTTGACCCTCCCATGTGTGCAAGGTCAAAAGAGGTGATCCCAGGTTTATTAAGGAAGCTTAACAAAAAAGAAGAAGAAGTTAAAAAATATAAATGTAAGCAGAAGATGATGGTGTTCATGTTGATTTTCTTGTGGTTGGTCATTTTGTGGCACTTCTTCAAACAGCCAGTGAATGTGGCAAAAGTGATAAATTTGGAATTGAATTGAATTCAAGGCTGGATGTTGGATTTTTTTTAACCTTTGATGTAATATCTTAGGTTATGTTGAAATTAGCTTTGTAAGTGGGAATTTGAATTCTAAGTGGGATTTAGAACTAGCTTTGTAAGTGTGAATGTGAACTAGCTTTGTATGGTTTTGAAGAAGATTATAATATGATGTTAATGCAATTATGTTGTTCTTGTATTTGTCTCCTTCCTTCTGTCTTATTTATGCATGGTTTCCTGCATATTTATGTTGTAATTGTGGCCCCAATAAAGCATTAACAAATGAATCATTGAAAGGGACAGTATAATGAAAGGAACCACCGACAAAGAAACAATTAAAAGAAACACTACTATTGATTTCATTAACAACAAAAAAGGCACCATTACACACTACAAAAATGAAGACTTTTAGTGGCGCATCAACGCGCCGGCAAAAGTACTAAAAACGCGTCGGCAAAAGTCGATCAACCTTTGGCGACGCGTTTTCGCGCCGGGAAAGAGCGCTAGCAAAAGTGCGCCGGTAAAAGTAACTTACTGACTTTTACCGACGCAAAAGTAAACGCGTCGGGAAAAGTCACCTTTAGTGGCGTAAAAAGGCGCCGGGAAAAAGCAGCGCGCCATTGAAAATGTATGACATCGTGTCTTGAAAGTATACTTTTACCGACGCATTTGTTCCTTTAATGGCGCGTTATACGCGCCGGGAAAGATAACTTTTGGTGACGCGTTTCAGACGCGCCGGGAAAAAGCACTTTTGCTGGCGCGTTAGACGCACCGGGAAAAGTCAAAATCGCGATTGGAGAAATGACTTTTGTCGACGCATTTTCAGACGCGACAGGAAAGATAGCTTTTGCTGACGCGTTGGACGTGCCGGTAAAAGTTAAAATCGCAATTGGAGAAATTACTTTTTCTGACGCGTTGTGGAAAACGCGCCAGAATAGGTGAAATTTTTTTAATTTTTTTTATATAAAAATTAAATATAAATACAAATAAGTATAAAATGTGCCAACATAGGTTAACTATTTGTAAAAGAAATTTTTTTTTATAACAAATTATGAAATTAAATATATTAATTAAATAATCTAGAGTAACATATGTCTTTTTAAAAGCCATAAAAAAATATAATTTTTCCCATGCTCATAATATACAGCTACTACATTGTCATCAATCAAACCAATTAATAAAGCAGTACATTTTTTAACTAGAGTTTTACCAACCAAACTTCCAAATAAATACCCAATCAAATAATCCTTACAAACGGGGAATTTTAGTACCATTCTAATGTTCAAAACATGAAATTTTAATACCATTCTAATGTTCAAATTAAACAACTCAATAATCCAAAAAAGTAATCCTTAGATAGAAACCTTAACACATACACACTTAAGTACCCAAAACCTTGCTACAGCAAAGGAAGCTTAGAATGCCTTCTTGAACTTGTTCATTTTGCTTGTTACATGACCTTAGGGCTCGTCTTCGTTTCGTAAAAAGGTTGGAAAAATAATAACCTACAAGTAAAATTCAAGAAGTTTAGCAAGTGCGTTCATCTTTAAATAATTCAAACCAAACGAGCACTCAAAGACCGCAATAAATCCAACATACAAAAAGAAGTTTATTGGCTTAAGAATTTGGTTAAGATAGTAAATATGAAATAAGAGGTGTGAAAAAATTTGGTCACCTGTGGCCAATCACGAACTGGATGATAATTCACTTCACTTTCTCCAACTTAAGAGCTTGTTCCCTAATCAAACCAAACAATCCACCATAAAATTTTAAATAGAGATCCGTTATATTAAGAACTATATACTGAATTTACTACAAGAATACTAAATTATTACCCTGAGGTTACGTCTGCCCAACCGAATTACCCCTTTCTATTACTAAAACAAATTTATCTAGTTTTGTAGAAACTAAAATATTTACAAGGCCGCAAGCGAGCAATTCTACTACTTTTATTTTACAATGCTGCATGTGAGAGTGTCCTTACAAGGAAATATTAACAACAGATTTTTTCTTTGTACAACTATAATCACCACAATGATTTATTTTGTACAACTATTAAGGAAAAATATGCAAGGAGAACATCCCCGATAACTCAATCCGTAATTCACCATAAACTCATTTTCTTACCAGTCTTAGTCATTCATTTTGTCAAACTCGTCACTCAGACATATCCCTTTACTAGCCAGAACAAGTGTGTCTCCTTCGATAGACAGCCCTCTGTCCAGACTCTCAAAAGAGTCAATGAAGTGCATGTAACCACAAAAAGCCTGCAAAGCCTTTTAAAACACTAGTAGTCATGTGCATATGCATATAATTCATAACAACCATTTTACGACAAGTAGCATCATTCCATCAAAAAATTAAAACGTGTACAGACAGTGAGAAAGTGAGTACCTTCAAATTCTCTGAAACAACTTCTTGACTTTCTGTTTACACCAATCGCAATGTATGCTCAGTATCAAAGAAGAAAGCTATAAAGGGGGAAAAAAAGTTACGATGTAAGAATTATAATATAACTTTATACTATCATTCCTTTATATTTATATTACCAAATTAAGAGTCCACCATTCTGTTATCGATGCCCAAAAGTAACTCTTATTTTCAAAACATAATCAAGCTTGGTGGACTACGAGAGGAGCTGTGGCATATCCAAAGCGAAAGCAGTCCGAGGACTTGAGAGCGACGGAGATCAGACCCTGCTACTGGCAGGTTTAAACCCCATCAAGGCCAGGTTTAAGTCTGAGGATTGTTCATTTGGCAGGTTTAAACCCCAAATCAACATTGTTTACATCTGAAGGAGACAAAAGAATCACAGTTCATTACCTAGGCCGACCATCAGTGTTGAAAACTAAGTGGCAGCACTCCGTAGTGAAAAAGATATTCAATAATAGATCCTGAAATGAATTCAAATCCTTGTGACCCTTAGTAAAACAACTGAGATAAAGTCAAAGAAGGGTCTTACTCTTACCCAAAAGTAGGAAACCAACGTCGAACACCGTGGTAGAAGAAACTGTACCAAATAAACCCAATAAATGCTGGTAATGAATTAATGAAAATCAATTAAATCTAGGATATAACAGATCATTTTTATTCCCTTGGTTCCAAAGCAGATCAATCACTTTTGTTTTCCTTCTATCTCGTATAAGTATATAGTCACAGTTGAGAGCATCTTTACTTACTTGCTAGAGGGAGTAGGATAACGAATAAGGATGCTTGTATTAAGTCTCCTATTCTTATTACCAGTTCTCTAGCTCTTGAGCACACCTGTAAAAACCACCGGGTATTCATTAGACAAATTTTAACTAATTAATTCAGTTGCATTCACTGAAGTTCAGAAAATGTGTAATGTATAGTGTATGCTCAGTTGCGGAATATTGTGTTAAAAATTATACTATTAATTAACTAATGGCGTTGTAGTAGCGGATTTGGAATCCTTCGAGCTTGGATCAGTTTAAAGTTATTTTAGCAATTTTTGTTGGCTGTACATGTAACAAATCAAATGCACCTAAAAGAACTATGTATATACATTAATATAGCATTTTTTGTTGGATCAGATTTGGAATCCTTCGAGCTTGGATCAGATTAAAGTTATACTATTAATTAACAAATCAATTTTTGTTGGATCAGATTAAAATTTTTTGTTGCCTGTACATGTAGCAATTTTTGCAGAATAAGTTTTAATTTTTTTTCTTTTTAAAGGAAAAGAACTATGTATATACATTAATATATATATATATATATATATATATTATGTATATGGATTTAAAACTAAAAGCCTAGGTACATTAGGAAAAAAAAAAAGGAATAGCAAACCATCAACATCAGCGATGATGTGATACAAGCAGCTATCTGAAACATTCGTCTTATATTCTCTTGTGAGAAAAATTGCTTGAGCAAACTCGGAAAACCCTATCTGAGCTCCCGAATCCCACTAGGAATCATCTATTATCTGCACTTGTATACAAATGATAACTAAAACTAATCCTACGTTCACAAAAAGAATTAAAGCATATAAAAAAGAAATCCTTGACAAACCCCCCATCCCACAACACCCCGCCCCCCCTAAAAAAAAGGGCATTAAACTGGCACTCAATTTAGTTGACCTTTGCACTATTTTGAGGCACAAAGTTCCACGGATTATGATTTAATCTTAGTGGATTTGGTTCGTTAATAACTCAAGTATCAGACTCAAATTTACGTGTTTTTATCTATTTGATTTCCGCAAAGCAAGTCATATTGTGGAAATCAATCACTCAGAAAATTAATGCAATCAAGCACCAGTACAAAACAAAACATCAGATTCTTACCGAAATAAACTAAGTTTCAAAATAGAAAAGGAGTAGAGAGATGATCGACAACCTTCTAATCCTACGTCCCCCATTCACAATTTGAAAAATTATTAATACTCCTAACATAAAGTTTTCTTAATACAGCCACAACACGCAACAACTGAATATTGATGTTACCTGCATATTTCACTTGTACCACCAAAAACACTACAATTTGTAAGCCATGGGATCAAAGCACCTAAACTGAATGTGATGAAATCCTTAACTTCAAACACTAGTAAAAGAGTAAATATAAAGTTAATATTAAAAATTAAAAGATACAGAAATTCGTTTTAAGAGTCCCTAAAACTAACCAACCAAATAAAACAAAGCCTAAAATATGCACATTAATTATTTTTCACGGGCTTTGACATTTTTCAAGTCTTCTTACATTTTGTCTCTTTTAATTTTTTTCCTTTCTCCTCTGTAATTTTCTTTCCCATTCTTGCACATATCTAAAAGAGAAAGAAAATATTTTTTGTCTCTCTGTAAAATTGAATCAACTAATCTATTTTGAAGACAAAGTAAACAAGTGAAAGGAAAAAGGAGATGGGAAAGTACACATAAATATTGGACTTGGTGGCCAGTTTAGTCGCAAGATTCCATTCCCGATACCCTTATATATAAAATATGCACAAAAAAATTTCTTTATTGTCTCTCTATAAAATCAATCAATTAATATTTTTTGAAAATAATCTCAACCATGTGAAGGAGATAAGGGAGAGAAAGGGGGAGCTAGGGTTTAGTAGAGAAAGGGAAAAAATCACATGAGAGGAATTTCTGGTTGTGGAGGCAGAGCTGAGGCGGTGTGGAAGTGGTGGTTTCGGCGACGGTACGAGACGACTGGTGGTGGTTCCGGAGCTATGAGATGCAGAGATGAGAGAGATGGATTTGTGGGATTTTTTTTGAGAAAGATGAAATTGATGGGGGGTTTCATGTGAGAGAGATGAAATCGATGGGTTTTATTGCGTTGGGATCGAAAGAAAATGGGAGTGTCGGCTGTGGAGTTGAGAGAGATGAGAGACGATGGTGAGTTGAGAGAGACGAGAGAAAATGGGAGCGTTGAGAGAGATGACAGAAAATGGGGATCAAATAATTGTTCTTTAATATATTCACTCTTTCCTGGCGCGTGTTTCGCGCCGGTAAATGTAATTTCTTAAAAAAAAAATTATCTTTTATATCAAAATTATTATTTCCGCGAAATCAAAGGGCGCCTAATGTTTGCGCCAATTCTTTTGGATACTCTATGCTGGCGTGTTTATATTAATGCGCCAGGAAAGGTAAGTTATGACTTTTAGTGACGCTACAATTGCGCCGGCATAGGTACTCAAATTTTTTCAACTACATGATTTTTATACCGGCGCGCGTGTTTCAAAGGCGCCAGCATAAGTACTCTTTCCTGACGCGTTTAAGATAATGCGCCGGGAAAGGTCATGTTTCTTGTAGTGACATAGTTAAAAAAGTACCATTACCTAGACAAAAAAAAGGAAAAAAAACACCATTACATAGACAAAAAAAAAAAGCACCATTATATAGACAAACAAAGCACCATTACATAGACCAAAAAATAAACAAAAAAGCACCATTACATATATAGACAAATGGTACCATTGCCTATATAACAAAAAGGCCTAAAAGCAACATTACACATATATATAAACAAAAAAGGAATTGAAAGGGCCTTCAATTTTTTGCTTTGTTGCTAGTCACTTTCTTCTTTCCTTTGTTCACTTTCTTGCCAACCATATCTTTTAAGCTTGACAAAGTAACAAATTTTTTCCCTTCATTGATCATGAATGGCAATGTTCTAGTAGATGTCCCAACAGTTTCTCTTTCAATAAAATTAGCTGGTGGTAGATGTTGACCCTTGTTGTTGGTACTATTGGCTGTGTCATGGTTTCCCACCACCCAAATGTTGTCTCAAGTATGTTGTTAGAAACTGCTAGTGGCTGAGACATGCACTGAGGCATGGTGTGATCAACTGTTGGTGGTGGCTGAGTGTCATCTGGTGGTGGTTGAGTCCCATCGACTGTTGGTGGAGGTTGAGTCCCATCGACTATTGGTGGTGGTTGACTATCATATGGTGGTGGCTGAGTCCCGTCAACTGGTGGTGGTGGCTGTGTTTTAGCAATAAAAAAATGATCACTAAGTAATTTAATGTTAATTAAACCAAGAAGTAAGTAAAATCATACCATTTCTTGGTTGGGATTTGTTGATGGTGGACTGCCCATGCTGGAATTCACTTGAGTTGGACCCTATATCATAATTACACATCATTAATTAAGTGCTTAGTTAACAAATAAATTATACATAAGAAAACTTACATGTTGGTAGTCCCTCTTTTTTTGGCAACTTCTCTTGTTGTGGCCAAGTGTACCACACAAACCATACTTTAATGACTTTTGATGCTTTTTGCCAAGTTTTCCTTCAGTTGGTAGTAATGTTTGTCCTTCACTTGGCCTTTTCTTTCTCTTATGACTTTGTCTTCATGGTAGTTTTTTAGAGAGAGGTGGCAGCACAATACGATTACTACCTTCAGGCCATATATTTGACCCATTCATTGGATTTATCATGGGTTGATAGGCCCTCCTGAAAGCTTCAATAGTGTAACACTGATGCACATGTGCTTCTGGCTCATCACCATTGTAATACATAACAGAAATGGCATGTGAGCATGGTATCCCACTCAAATCCCATTTCCCACAAGAACAAGTCTATTTGTCTAGCTCCATAGTGTACTGATCACCTAACATGCAACTGATTTGGTACTTCTGTTCACCTGCCCATGCTGGAATACAACCTGCAACATCAACCTTGTTTTTCTCAATTATATTTTGTATCCTAGGACAAATAGTCCCATTCCAAAACCTTGCATTCTCCCTATTTTTTTGTAACCTCACCATAAGATAAATTGTAATCCCCTCAAGAAATTCTATTATAGATTTCCCTCTTGAATCAAGAATGCACTTATTGAAGTTCTCACATATATTATTAAGCAACATGTCACGCTTGGTAATTATATTGAAGTGGGATCTGCTTCACTGTAAAGGTGGTTTATCATGGAACCACTTAAATGCTTTGCTATCATATTCTTTCATTCTCTTCATTGCTGTCAGAAAATGGGGTTTGTTTGAGGCACGTGTAGCATTCCAAAGCAACTCCTTATGTGTTTTCCCCCTGTAATTAGCTGCCTTGAAGTTCGAGTACAAATGCATGACACAAAATCTATGTTCAATATTAGGGAGCACGTCAGAAACAGCTGGTACTAGTCCTTTTTGTTTATCGGAAATAAAAGTCCATTCATTTTGCCTCATAATTCCAATGTCTTCAACTAATAGCTCTATAAACCAAGTCCAACTCCTCTTTGTTTCTCCCTCAACAACTGCATAGGCAATGGGGAACATACAGTTATTTGCATCAACCCCAATGGCAGTTAACAACATTCCCTCATGAGGACCCTTTACGTGGTAGCCATCTAAATCAACAAATTTCCTACAACGTACTTTAAACCCCTCTTTACAAGCATTAAGACATACATATAATCTCTCAAATCTTGGCTTTCCCACCTCCACTGGATCATCTAAGAGCTTAATTAATATAATAGTTCCAGGGTTAATTCTTCTCACCTCCTCTATATATCCCCACAACTTCTGATATTGCTCATTAAAAGATCATTCAATCAACTTCATTGCATTCTTCCTTGCTCTATAAGCTTAAGCCATTGACACAATTGCAACTTTCTCTCTCAAAATTGCATCTCTAAAGCAAGAAACTGGAACCTTAGGATTAGACCTAAAGGTTTCCAAATACTTCTTAGACATCCATTTAGAATTCATATGAGTGCTCTTAAAAGATCTATTACATTTATGCTCATTTGTAAATGTCTTAATTTGCATGTTTTAGGAATCTTGCATTCTAGATGCATATATTGACCATATATGGACACCCATCTTTACACACAGCATGAACTCTACTTCCTTCATTCCTTTTCAGCTTAATTTCCTTCCCATTCTTGATAGAATAGTTCATTATTGCTTCCCTCAATTCCCTGTGATCACTAAATATCATACCCAACAAGAAATGTGGGTTATCCATATCTCTTATGGCTTTAAATACAGGGAATTTTGGGTTATCCTCTTCATCACTATCATGTGCACTTCTTAACTCATCCGAATCATGCCCATCATCATTTTCTTTAACCACTACATGAGGGATATCATTGGGAATTTCATCTGCTTCAACCCCACCATACTCTGCATCTATATCAATGTTTCTATCAAAAAGTTCATTATCATATGTTGTATCATAGTCACTGTCATACATCTCTCAGATGATGAAGATGATTCAATGTAAGCACCATCATCACCCATAGACTCACCATCATTTACTGCATCTTCTTCATTAACTGGTTGTTTTTCATTAACTCTTTCTTCTTCATTGACCGTAGATGTCTCAACTTGCTCACTTTGTAATGCAGTCATATTTTCCATAAACATGTCAATTTCAAAGTTAATATTGACATAGTTTAAAAGATTCAGAACATCATGATCAACCTCAACAACTTTCAAGTGCCCATTAATAAAAATGTAAAATCTCATATAACCAGAATAACCCAACTGCCCAACCATTGCATACAATTCGAGGATAGAAAGTTTGTCACATTCACAATAATCAATGTAATTTATTTTACCTCCACTGTATACTATGTTTGGCGTTCTCCTAAACTGACCTCCATGGTACAATTTTATAGTGAAACACTCAAAATTTGGAGTTGAAACAACATATATATACACACTATATTAGAACGAGGACCACACCAAAGCAAAGTAATATATACAAACATATATATATATGCCACTCACTGTGCAAAATAATATATATATATATATACACAAATGGGACCACATTTTACACTTTACAGCATTTATATACACAAATGGGACAACAAATATGGGGATATCTTTTTTAAAATAGAAGATTCCCATTTCAACAACCAACATTTGTGCTTTTAAGAGAGAAATATTCGATTTACATACCATATATTGGAGTGCTAAATTCTTCAATTTCAGGTGGCCTTAATTCCCAACTCATTTTCCCCTATTTAATGCCTTTGCTTGCTCTCTCAATGCAAATAATTTTCTCACCCTCTCGCACAGTCGTATTGCTCACTCCCACACCAATTTGCCCTAACTTTGTCCTAGAAGAGGCATATACAAGCCAAGAAAATGTTGCTGGACCATTTTACCCATGCTATTTGCACATGGCCTTTTTCGTCCAACAGTCTAACGGTGTATGGGGTAATGGACTATAATGAAATCGGGATATAAGTTTAAGGACTGAAGTTATGCAAATTAAACTTCATGGACGAAAGTGCAAAAGCAGGTAAACTTAAAGGGGGTAAATTTTTAATAACTCAAACTATTGATATAGCCTCTCCTATCCGCACAGCCATTATCGAAAATTGATAAATTCACCTATGGAACCTAAGTGCTTTCATTATGTTTCTTTATAATGTCATCAAAATGCTTACTTAATTCACCACATGCCTTGTCCGCTAACAAATATCCTTGCTAAATTAACTAACTTTGGACAAAGATTTCTATATTGATCATTAACGTCCAACTTAACATTCCCTTGAACTTTGTTCCTCTTTACCTTGTCAAAGCTTCCCTTCTCCATATACATTGTAACTTTTTGGCCATTCTTGGAGATCCCTTCTCTACATAAACATGTTTAACCTTAGGCTCACTTTTAACAATCTGTGGTTTATAAGGACTTTTATCAATAAAGGCTTTAGCTTTAGAACTGATACTCAAGAATCTTGGTTTCTGATTGGTGGCTTTAACAAATACAGGTTTGACTGGCTTTGTATCATTTCTCTTTGAATATCCAAGCCATGTCTTGTTATTCCCACTCCTGGAATTTGAAAACATTTTTCCAATTTTTCGGAGTTATTCTCTTTGATAAAGTTTTGTCACGTTCTTGGATTAGGTTGTGAGAATCCGCAAATGCAACCCTCGGGTCTCAATCTCGAGTTTGGGAGTCTGGAACATCAAAACTGATTCCGTTGTTTCATTTGCTCCGACATAGGGATAAATCCTATATTTTATCTCTAGATGCAAGTGGGTTCGTTTAGAGTCGCCAACACGTTTTTTAAGAAAACATACAAAAGGTCCGTATAGAGGTAAAGGTCTAAACAAGCATTATCCTTACACGTTTTATCTACAAAATCAGGATTCTATAAGGTTCGGGAACTATGTTACGGTTTGGGAAGGTGTTAGACACCCATTCTGCCCTTTCAATTTCTAATGGCTTTATATGTTTATTCTATGTTGAAAAACTTGGATGCCCTTACTAAAGAGTTTACTACTTTTCTAAAGTATGTTTTTGCAAGAAAACGGGAAAGGGGATAAAAAAATATTGTATTCAGAAATCCGATATTTTGATTTTGTAAAGGATGAGATGCAATTGACAAAGTTAGTAATTTTTGAAAATTGAAAGGATATTCTAATATTGTTTACTCAGATAGCAATATTAGCTTTATCATTATTTTGGTTGTTTTCGAAAAGAGGTCGGATTTTTTTATTGGAAACGATTTGATATGGATTTGGACTTTTGAGAAGAGTATATCAGGTATATCATAATCTATGTGGGAGATTGGACATACCCGATTTTAATCCTTCAAGTAAGTTTTATCGTTCCGGATTTTGAAAACTTAATTTGTCCAGATAATAATATACTTACTTCTTTTGATTTTCGAAAATGCTTTTTATCAGGATTTTGTTTTAAGAGAATAGTAGACTATTTGTAACTTAACAGTAAGTTTATTCAGTTAGAAATTGGACAGAACAACAGATGTAAACAAAGGAAAACAAGTACACAGATATATAAATTTTAAATACTGGAAGAAACTTTCTTTACTTTCCTGACGAGATAAATAAAATAAGAAAGAGATAAAATATAATATAACCGAAGATAATCCGGTGAATATAAGCTTTTCTCCTCCAAATATAATCGAGAATTTGACTTTGAAATATGACATCGAGTATTGAGAACTCGGAGATTCCTCGGGAACTTGATGATAATAAACCGAACTTTAAAGATTAAAAAATCAGATTTCTAGAAAGAGATAATAGCTTTTTTTTTCTTGGATCCTAGTTGCCTCCCCTCCAAATATATGTCGCACTACAAACTACTAAAAGGTTGTCCCTGACATACTGATTTGTTAGGGAGTGGACGGTCTGGGTCAGAGGGGTTTGTCATGCGACATCTAACGGTTTGTCGCACGACAAAGACCTCTGAATATTGGTTTATTGCACAACAAATCCTTCTGGGAACAGGTTTGTTAGGCTACAAACTTTTCGAAGCAATTTATAGTATTTTGGGTGAGTTCTAAACTCAAAAAGGTGCTTTTCCGATGGTTTTATGGTTCTTGCGGGGGGTCATGAATTGGAGTCTCTACATAGGTCTAAAACCTTATTTTCAAGTTCTCTGGTTTTATCCACATATTCCACGTATGACTTTTTCAGAAAACAAACCATGCCTAATATTTCTTATTTCTCTAATTCAAGCATCTTATTTGCTTTGAATAGAGAAAGTTTCTCATCCTTGATTTTCTTTATAAGTGATCATGTTTTATTTATGCTAGTGTATAAATCTTGTTAAACTTATTTAACCACTCATAAAATAATTATCTAATAGTATTTTGCTTACGTGGAGTGTGACTTGGATTCTTAAGAATAAAATAATAGTGATACAAGATATATAGAAGTGGTCCAGCCCTATTAGGGGTCTCTTACTCCACCCCTGTTGAATGAACTTAGAGCTCAAAGGGACCTTTATTAGAATAGTATTATAAGTGGGAATAAATACAATCGCTCAACTATCTTAAATAGCCTATCAATCCGAAACAAGTGTGGAGGTTGTGAAACAATGAATGCTTGATTCAATATTCTCCACATGCACGCCTACTAAGTGTTCTTGGACGATTTAAACCCTCTTTTACACTCTCTTCTCTTCTTCTTGATCAATTAATGCTTGGAGATGCACCATTGTCACTTGGTTCTTACAATTTAGACTTGATTATTGATTGGTTGTTGAAGGAGTAAATGCCTTCCATTTGTACTTAAGCTTTTTAGCGCCACTAATCCATGAAACTAGGGTTGTGGTACACCTAATTCTCTGCCGTAGTGGGTATACCTATGCTTCATCACTTGAGTATAGCTTAGTCTTTACTCCAATCACCTTACCATGATGATTGAATTGCATTTAATGTTGGTACAATATTCTACTAGTAAACAACATACTCTACTGCCAGACAACACTGTTGAGGTTAACTGCTATGCCACCTCCTTCAGTTATAGGCTTCCTAGAGCTCTGTTAGCCCTATAAACTTGTCAAATCATCGTCATTAAATCCTACAAACACATGGAAGGTATCTGTGTAGGGCCACCAACCCTGTTTGTCCAATATGCAGACCTATTAGATTATTAGTGGGGTCCATTAATTTTTTGTCATGTCTTCCACGTAGGGTGTTAATTTGTTGACTTTGTTAAACCATAATTCACCCTCATCAATTTATTTTAACTATTTTTCATAAAACTTTACCCTTTTTTCCAAGTGTGTTATTTAAGCTGACAGCTTGTTCATACTTATTACTCACATTTTCATAGACAACACGAGTCTCAACAAAGTCATCATTATTGATAGAGTAAAATAATTATTAATTTCGTCAACCATTCCCAAAAAAACACGTGGTTGCTTACGTCAGCAGTCAAGTCCACTATGGCCAAGAGAGCTCATAGCTCCAATTGGAGTGCTACGTGGAGTCAAAGCACCCAATGGTATACCTATTCGGTCTGGATATTATTTTCACACACCAGACTTGTGAGTTGAAAACTGTAAACACCTCATTTTGCGACCCCCTCGCAAGAATCCCAAACTCTAAGGAAATGAGCACACATTCATGCACAAGCATTCATAGATGCACACATGCTATGTAAATGTGATACAGGTCAAAAAAGGAAGCAAAAAGGACATCCGGAGAAGAAGTTACGAGAATTACCGGAAACTACCGGAACAGGAAGCAATCAATCTAGTGGAAACTTATAAAATGAGATTTCTTGAGTCCTAATCATCCTCAAACTTTTGGAGTTGTTAGGTAGTGACACAAGGAGTAACATATTCAAAAATCAGCTCAGTCCAACAGCTGGATCTCCGAAAATTTAAAAAATTGGGAGTTCACTTCGAGTAATCAAATGGATGCCTTCCCAAAGTCCAAATAAGCTAAAATTTGACCAATATATAGGTTTTATCATGAGTAATAACATACCAAAAAATAATATTAATTGAATGTTTCATTTGTCCGAAGAGCAAAAATTGTCTCGAATGAATAGCATATGTCTGCCAGACAAATGCCCTAGGGCATTTGTCCACATGACACAAAAATTAATCTAGAACCGTCATCTTTATAAATGTTATCAGAGGTTTATAAATGGTAAGCTGTGAGTAGTAACAATAGGGTGTCAAAATTGGCGGGTTAGGGAGGACTAGGAGCAGCTTAAAGAAACATTTAAAAACGAGGATTAGTGCATAACTGCAAACATACGAGTATAAACAAGATTAGAGATGATAAAGAGAAAAATATACAAACACTTGATATAATTATAAATTCATCATCCATAAACAAACTGGAAATTTTATTGATCAAGCAAATTTTACAAGACACTTCCACTCTTTTACAAACACTCTTCTACAAGCCTCTCCTACTACTAAAGCTATCATCCTCTTATATAGCCGAGAAGATTTATGAAGCAACAAAGCAAAGGGATTCTTACAATAGCATCCTTACAAACAACTTTTTAAAAAGCATATAGGGAAAGCATAAAGCATACACACTATTAAAAATTATTACACAACTTTAACTAAAGATTGTCGACCACTTGTCTACCACTTGCAAGGAAATCCAATGCATTTTGTCTCTTTATGCCAACACTGAGCTAATTCTGCCGAGTCTTCAATCTAAATCTGATTCGTCAAATCCAACGTAAGCATCTGTATCTGAGTTTTTTTCTCCTGTGTCCCAATTCAAAGTTTCTTCGGCATAATCAAAGAGACAATCTGCAAGTCTTCTGCAAAGTGGGTGATCATTTAAAGGTTGATGACTAAATAAAATCTCTGTTAGGATAGCATCCATATTAGCATCATTGTACTTATACATGAAATAAAGAAATTGAATATAATCTTTATTGCTGACGATTCTTTCTTTTTTTGAGAGATTATAACTGTACCAACCAATGATTTAAACATTGTCACGAGCAGGGTGATCTGTGGGATTAACTGCTGGATTTCTGATGGGAGATTTGTAAGTCCTGGTATATCTATGGGATGGAGAGGATAAAGGCATGAGATGATGGAGGTAACTGGATAGTTTGGTGGCCTGGAAAAGAAATAAACAAGAATGTTACCTTTTTCCTTTAATGTGGTTAATATCAAAAGACCATTGGGAAAACCAATTCGACCATCGAAGGAATTAAGGCTGGAGGAGCATCTTCCTTTTGAATTTCAGGATATTGGGAAATGAGGACATATCCATTTCAACAAGAAACCTATGACTAGTGAGATGGAATTGAAACTTTTCAATACCACGCCTAACGGCGAGAATTTATTTGAACATTGAATGATAGTGTGCTTCCACAGGCTTAAACTTTCCACTCTTATAACCATAAACAATTCTCTTTCCATTGACTTCTTCAAGTAAAATTGCTGCCCAAAATCAATCACTTGCATCAGTTTGAAGAACTCTATTTCCTTTTGAGGGAACTTGTAACGGTGGGAGGTTTGAGGTTAGGCTTTTAAGGGCTACCACGCAATCACAATGAGTTTGACTCCATGGTGGGGGATTTTTCTAGAAGAGTTCTGATAAGGGGTAGTATAGGCTGAAACTTTGGGAATGAAATCTGCCATGTAATTAACAAGGCCAAAAAACTATAAAATTTTCTTTGTAGAGCTGAGATGATCAGATATGTGGTTGGAGTTGGAGCTTTCCATCTGAAATCTTCATTCCAAGGAAGTCAATTTCTGTATGAGCAATGACCATCTTTTTCTCAGAGAGCATAATACCATATTTTTTAACAATTTCATGGAAATGGGTAAGGAGATAGGAATGCGACGCTTCATCTGGGGAGTAAAGAAGGATATCATCAATGTAAATGAGGTCATTTGACAACAAAGGTTAGAAAATTCTGATCATGGCTTTTTCAAAACAAGAAGGGGCATTTTCAAATCGAAGGGCATAACTGTCCATTGGTAATGGTGGTTTGGAATGCAAAAGATTGTCTTGGGTCTATCTTTTTTGTGAATTCCAAGTTGCCAAAATCCTGCTTTGAGATTAAATTTTGAAAAAACCTTTGCATTTGAGAGGTGACTGAAATTGACTTTTTCTGTGGGAAAGGGAATTTGTCACTGGCGAGAAAATGGTTTAATGGTTGATAGTTGATGACAAGTCTGAGTTTTCCTCGAACTTGTTCTGAACACTTGTTAACATAAAATGCTTCACAAGCCTAGGGAGAGGAATTGGGTTCAATCAACTTTTGGTTTTTTGAGAAAGTCAAGTTCTTGGATTGTAAGAGCATAATGTTCTGGATTCATTCCTAAATGACTGGCTTTTATAGGATTGACATCCTCATTTTTCTTAAACGAGAGGAGGATAAAGAATTCAGGATTTTGCCAAAGAGGATCAGAAGGATGGTGCATAACATGTATAATATTAGTAATCCTCCTTAGATTGAGGGTATGAGCAAAAGCAACAACGCAAATGGATTTTGATAAGCCCAAGAATCAAGAATTAGAGAGCAACTTATCAAAACAAAAGCATAATGCATGATCAGCATAATCCCAAGACGGAAGCACGCCATTTGATAAATGCATAATATTGTCATGTCTAAGCTCCTTCCCGGAGTCGCTTGACGCGTTTGTTGCTTTAATTCTGCCTAATTATCCACTTATCTCGAGATTAGTGCTTTAGCGAGTTTTGTATCTAACATGGCCAAAGTGGTGTGTATTTTGTAGTATTCCATGTGTTTGTAGGATTGGGATACAATGGCATTGCATGAAGTGATCAAGAGCAAGCTTGGAGGCTTGCAAAGTGCTGAGTGAAGAAATTCCAGAACCATGATTGATCATGGGTATAACCATGATCGATCATGGGCATAACCATGATCGATCATAGGCATGTCCATGATCGATCATGGGCATAACCTTGATTGATCATGGAACCAAAATTTTCTGGCAGAGCACTTCCATGATCGATCATGGGCATAACCATGATCGATCATGGCCCTGGCAACTTTTCCATTTCACACCCAAAATGGGCTATTTTAGTGGTTCAAGCTATTTTAGATATTTAGTTAGATATTTTGCAACCTTTTAATATATATTATTTTCTCTTAGCTTTTTGGCTAAGATATCTAGTTTTTTTTACACTTAGAGTTCTAGAGAGAGGTGAGAGCTCATTGTGGTGTTGTTCTTCATTTCTCTTGTAAGTTTTTAATTTGTAAGAATCATTTCTTCTTCTATAATATTTGTTCTTGCATCTATTATGGAGTAGTCTATTACTAAGGTTACGAAGGTTGTTTGCGATATAATATTCGGTGATTTATGGCTCAATCCATGTTTAAAGATTGAAAAATAGTTGTAAATCCTTTTCTTCTTCATTTCCTCCATTGTTACAAGCTTTCTAGGTATATTCATAATAAAGTAAGACTTTATATGCCTTGTATATTTAGTGCTTGGTTGTTAATGAACATACAACATATTTATATGGTTCTAGAAAGCTTGTAGTCTTTTTCCCCCATCCATGGAGCTTTTTCCCTCTTCATAGAATTTATGAATAGTTCTCAAAACTCCATAGATGGATTATAAATTTGTTTAGCTTATCTTTGATTCATTTATTGATATATTGAGTGCTTCTTACACTTTGTGTGATACTTAGACTCTTTATTTTCTACCATAAGTGATAAACGATGAGTTGACGAATTTATCCCATAAACTTCATTCCGTTCCATTGTTAGGATTCACTTTCTAATTTTCATTCTTTAAATCATGAGATTACCACACTTGCTTAATGTTAAATCTTTTTATGATGAGTTTGTTATATCTATCTCGGATTAGCTTCTTCGGGAATGGGTTGCCTTGCTTCACACCCGTAGCTAAGAGGTAGGAATGATAACCTCGTCTTTGGTGGAATGTCATTTGTCTCTCTCTTGATATAGCTTCAATTCGGGAATGAGTCGCCTAGCGTCGCACCCTTTGCTATTGAGAGATACACCAACATTCCCCATTTCTCGAGAATCCTTGTGTTGTAATCTTAGTATGAGCTAATGATCACCGTTTCTTAAATCGTAACTAATCTCCACCTACCTTAGTGCTTTCTTATTAATTTTCGCAACCGTTTTACATTTACGTTGTTTCACAACAAATCCAACTCACACAAAATCTGAAAACCACTTAATCCGTAATCCATTCCATTCCTTTTCACTTATCCCTGTGGTTTGACACTCGGACTTCCGAGACTATATTACAACTTGACGTGCCTGCACTTGGGCTCTATCGCAACGCGCTATTTAAGCGGCGTCAAGTTTTTGGCGCCGTTGCCGGGGATAAGGCAAAAGGCGGATTCTGGGTTTTGTACAAAACCATTCTGTAAGTATTTCTCTCTATTTGATTAATTTATTTTTCTCCCTTATTTTCTGTTTTATTTTGTAGAGTTCCCAAGGAGTGATTCAAATCATTGTCCAAGCCCATGTAAGGGCGATTGTTCGTGGATATTCAAATTAGCCCTCCCACATCTCCAAGAATGGCAAACCAAGGTAGAGTCGCGGATCACGAGAGCGATAATGAAGGGGAAGGTGCCAACAATGTTCCTCATGTTAGGACCATGAGAGACTACCTTCAACCGCCTCGGGCAACTTCGAATTCGTGCATTGTGCTTCCCGCTGGCCAAGCCGGAGCATTCTCTTTCAAACCGGGTATGCTTCAACATATCCCTTCTTTCATGGTATGGAGTCGGAAAACTCATACTTGCACTTGAAAGACTTTGAAGAAGTCTGCTCCACATTTCGTGAGGCAAATATTAATGAGGATGTCATGCGTTTAAAGCTCTTTCCTTTCTCCCTAAAAGATAAAGGAAAAATTTGGCTAAATGCTCAAAGACCACAATCAATTCGGTCTTGGCAAGAACTTCAAGCGGAATTTCTAAAAAAATTCTTTCCCGTTCATAGAACCAATGCTTTAAGAAGGGCGATATCTAATTTTTCGCCAAAAGAAAATGAAACTTTTTATAAGTGTTGGGAAAGATACAAGGAACTTCTAAACGCATGCCCTCAC
Source organism: Lonicera japonica (assembly GCA_021464415.1). Taxonomy (NCBI): domain Eukaryota; kingdom Viridiplantae; phylum Streptophyta; class Magnoliopsida; order Dipsacales; family Caprifoliaceae; genus Lonicera; species Lonicera japonica. Next base: position 70,444,691 of record CM038464.1, read on the forward strand.
CATGGTCACGAAACGTGGAGCCTTGTTAGTTTTTTCTATGAATCTCTCACCCCTGATATGCGTACGTTTGTTGAGACCATGTGTAATGGTCAATTCTTAAGTAAGAATCCCGATGAGGCTTTATTGTATTTTGATGAATTAGCGGAAGGTGCTCAAAATTGGAACACCTATTCCGAGGAACCCAAAGCAAAAACTCAAGGAAGGGGTGGGTTGTACCAAGTGTCTAATGAGGATGACATGGGTGCGAGGTTATTCCAATTGTCTAAGAAAGTAGAGGCAATGGAAGCAAGTAAGTTTAAGGAGGTCAACGTAGTATCCTCGAGTCAGCTGTGTGTCATTTGTGAAAATTCAGGACACACTACCGAGGATTGTCCTACCATTCCCGCTTTCTGGGAAGTCCTCAAAAATCCCGCCCAAGTCAATGCTTTAAACCAGTACAACCAAAACCGTAACCAAAACGATCCTTATTCTCAAAGGTACAATGAAGGATGGAAGAATCACCCCAATTTCAGTTGGGGAGGAAATCAAAGTCAGAACCACAACCAATATAATCAGAACCAAAGGCAACAACAACAACCTCAAAACTCTTTTGTTCCACCTCAGAATCAAAATCCCAACCAAAACTTGGAAGCTTTGTTGAGATCATTTGTGGACAAAACGGATCGTGATGTGGGTGAGTTAAAAACTCAAATGTCTAAACTCACCACCGCCCTAGCTACCCAAGAGAAGGGAAAATTCCCCTCTCAACCTTTAGCAAATCCTAGAGGTCAAGTTCAAGTAGTAGAGGGAGGAGAGTCTAGCTCCAAGATAGAAGAACTCAAATCTATCACAATCTTGAGAAGTGGGAAGGAGGTAGACAAAACTATTGTTCCTAAAACCCCCAAGGTGGCGGACATAGTTAATCCCACGCATGTTGAGGAGTCGGAGGTTGAAAAAGTTGTGAGTAAAGAGAAGAAGAGAGAGGAAGAGAGACAAGGAAAGGAGGATCTTGAGAAAATCAAGAACGGAATTAAGGTCCCTTTCCCGGAGAGATTGAACCAACCCTCCAAATCTAATACTGAGATTTTGGATGTGTTTCGACAAGTGAAAATCAACATTCCATTGCTTGACGCGGTCAAGCAAATACCTTCGTATGCTAAGTTCCTCAAGGACTTATGCACGACAAAACGAAGGTTGAATGTTAAGAAGAAGGCCTTTATGGCGGAGCAAGTGAGCTCCATCATGCAAGGCACGAGAGCCCCTAAGTTCAAGGACCCCGGTTGCCCCACAATTTCGTGTGTCATAGGAAATTGTAGGATCAAAAATGCTTTGCTAGATTTGGGAGCAAGTGTGAACGTACTCCCATATTCTGTATATCAACAATTGGGGTTGGGTGAGTTGAAACCCACGAGGGTTACTATTCAATTAGCGGACCGATCCGTTAAGATACCAAGAGGGATAGTCGAGGATGTGCTTGTTCAAATTGACAAGTTTTATTTTCCCGTTGACTTTATCATCCTCGACATGCAACCCGTGTCGAATCCCGCTAAGGAGATTCCAGTTATCCTTGGGCGACCATTTCTTGCTACTTCTAATGCCATAATAAATTGCAAGAATGGAATTGTGAAGTTAGCATTTGGAAACATGACTTTAGAGCTAAACGTGTTCTCTTTGAGCAATCAAAGAGACGACGATGATGATGAGGAAAGTGAACACGTGAACATGATAGAGTCATGTATCCAAGACCACTTTGTGGCAAATTTCGAATCGGAGTCAACGGAAGGTTATCTAACCACTTCCGATGAACCCGAGGATTGTATGCAAGTGTTTTCCTTGTGTGACAAACAGGTTGAGTTTTTGGAGAAAGAGGAAAACACACAATCTCCCACCAAAAAGCTTGAAGGAAAAATGGATCTCAAGCTATTGCCGAGCAATTTGAAGTATGCCTTTTTGGGAGCTTCAGATACCTTCCCAGTTATCATCTCGTCCGAACTTTCGGATGACCAAGAAGGAAGGTTAGTTCATTTGCTTGGTAAATATAAAAAAGCTTTTGGTTGGACTCTTGCCGACCTCCAAGGAATAAGCCCTTTGATTTGTACACATAAAATTCACTTGGAGGATGGGGCAAAAACATCAAGGCAATTTCAACGCCGGTTGAATCCTAACATGCAAGAAGTGGTAAGGAACGAGGTGTTGAAATTATTGGATGCAAAGATCATCTATCCAATCTCGGATAGTAAATGGGTTAGTCCAACTCAAGTGGTACTGAAAAAATCGGGTCTTACGGTAGTCAAGAACGAATCAAACGAGTTGATTCCGCAAAGAGTCACCACCGGGTGGCGAATGTGTATTGACTACCGTAAACTCAATGAGGCTACTCTTAAAGATCATTTCCCCCTCCCCTTTTTGGATCAAACTCTAGAGAGGGTAGCGGGTCATGAATATTACTCTTTCCTCGATGGTTTTTCCGGGTACAATCAAATTGAGATTGACCTAGATGATCAAGAAAAAACCACCTTTACATGTCCTTTTGGTACCTTCGCTTATCGAAGAATGCCCTTTGGTCTATGTAATGCACCGGCCACTTTCCAACGGTGCATGCTAAGTATCTTTAGCGATATGGTGGAAAGGACTTTGGAAGTTTTTATGGATGACTTTACCGTCTATGGTAAGTCATTCGACAATTGCTTGACTAACCTGGAACAGGTCTTGGGAAGATGCGTGGAAAAACAATTGGTATTGAACTGGGAGAAGTGCCATTTTATGGTTACCAAGGGAATTGTTTTGGGGCACATCATTTCTTCAGAAGGAATCGAGGTGGATAAAGCTAAAATTGAGTTGATTGCTAAACTTCCTACACCGAAGAATGTCAAAGATGTTCGATCTTTTCTAGGACATGCCGGGTTTTATAGGAGGTTTATCAAGAACTTCAGTTCCATTTCCAAGCCCATGTGTAGTCTACTTCTCAAGGATGCACCCTTTCAGTGGGATGCCAAGTGCGAGGAAGCCTTTGTCTCTCTGAAGCATATGCTTACTACTGCGCCGATTATGCAGACACCGGACTGGAGCTTGCCATTCGAGCTTATGTGCGACGCAAGTGACTATGCGGTGGGAGCGGTTCTTGGTCAACGGAAAGACAAGAAACCGGGTGTGATATACTATGCAAGTAGGACCTTGAATGATGCGCAAATGAACTACACCACGACAGAGAAAGAGCTTCTAGCAATTGTCTTCGCCCTAGACAAGTTCCGATCCTATTTGATAGGATCGCCAATTGTGATTTTCACGGATCACGCGGCATTGAAGTATCTATTCACAAAGAAAGATGCCAAGCCGCGGCTTTTGAGGTGGATACTCTTATTGCAAGAATTCCATTTAAGCATCAAGGACAAAAAGGGAGTCGAGAACGTGGTGACCGATCATCTGTCTCGACTCACTTTTACGAACAACATTGAAGAAAGCCCGATCCAAGATTCGTTTCCAGACGAACAATTATTGGCAATCTCGACGCTCCCATGGTATGCAGACATTGTAAATTATCTTGTAACTGACAAGATACCAAAGTCATGGGGCGCACAAGATAGAAAAAGGTTTTTGAGTGAAGTGGGACGATTCTATTGGGATGAACCGTACCTGTTTAAGTATTTTGCGGATCAGATTATCAGACGGTGCATCCCAGAGGAAGAAGTGGAGAGAGCTCTATCTTTCTGTCATTCTGAGGCTTGCGGAGGACACTTCTCGGCAAAGAAGACCACCGCGAAGATTCTGCAAAGTGGATTGTATTGGCCGTCGCTTTTTAAGGACGCACAACGCTTTTGCAAGGCATGTCAAAGATGCCAAATGCTTGGAGGGATCTCCAAGAGGAATATGATGCCACTCAATCCAATCCTGATGATTGAAATCTTCGATTGCTGGGGCATCGATTTTATGGGACCATTCCCATCCTCCTACGGTAATCTTTATATTTTAGTTGCCGTAGATTATGTTTCAAAATGGGTGGAAGCCCAAGCGTGTAAGAAAAACGATCACAAAGTGGTGATCCGATTTCTGAAAGAACACATTCTTGCACGTTTTGGCACGCCCAAGGCAATAATAAGCGATGGTGGTACTCACTTTTGCAACAGACCATTTCAATCATTAATGCAAAAGTATGGTGTAAATCACAAAGTGTCGCTCGCTTATCACCCTCAGACTAACGGTCAAGCCGAGCTGGCAAATAGGGAGATCAAACAGATTCTAGAGAAAACGGTAAACCCGAACCGCAAGGATTGGTCGTTAAGACTGACTGATGCACTTTGGGCTTACCGTACTGCGTACAAAACAACTCTAGATATGTCTCCCTATCGCATTGTATACGGAAAACCATGTCATTTGCCAGTAGAGTTGGAACACAAATCATACTGGGCAACTAAGATGGTTAACTGTGATTTCGAAAAAGCCGGGCTTGACCGTAAGTTGCAAATTGATGAAATCGAGGAATTGAGAAGAGATGCATATGATAATGCGAAGATAAGCAAGGAACGTGCCAAAATTTTTCATGATAAATCTATTTTAAGGAAAGAATTCAAACTTGGGCACAAAGTTCTTATTTATGATACTCGTCTGCATCTCTTCCCGGGGAAATTGAAGTCTCGTTGGACCGGCCCATACATTGTCCGTCATGTATTTCCTTTTGGGGCTGTGCAAGTTGAGGATCCCAAAACCGGCTATGTTTTTAAAGTAAATGGACAACGTTTAAAGCCATTTTTAGAATTCCCAATTCGAGAGGAGTCCACCCCTTTCGAAGACCCGACTTATGCCTAACAAGCATAGGTCGATTCTGTAAATAATGTTTTTTGTAGTATTTTTGAGTTTCAGGAATTTTTGGGCGAGATTGGATCGAGCTGGACCAAGTTGGGGGGAGTGGAAAGGTGTTTCAAGTGAAGAAATCTCATGGGAGAATTTTTGTTGAAGGCATGATCGATCATGGTTATACCCATGATCGATCATGGGATCAAATTGAGGAGGCAGTGCACTACCATGATCGATCATGGGCAAAGCCATGATCGATCATGGTGAAATTTTCCTGCGGCAGTGGACTTCCATGATCGATCATGGGCAAAGCCATGATCGATCATGGTCCCTCTTAAAAACAGAGCAGCCGTTTCTAAACCCCAAAAATCGTGCCCCATTTTCTCTCTAACTCCCATTTCTCTCCATCTCCCTTCTTCAAACCTTCAACAATCATCATATCAAACCCTCCCCTAGCCTTTCCACCTCCATAAACTCTCAATTTCACCCCCAAACTCCAAACCCATCTATCATCAACACCTCTTTCTCTCTCTAAAACCCCAAACCCCCAATTTCGAGCCCTACTCCCCAAAATTTTGAAATTTCTCTCTATTTTTCCCCTCTCTCCACATCAATGGCTGCCATTACTCCAGTTAACAAGCCAGAAGAGCTTCAAGCCGCGAGGGGTGGGTACCGCGGGTTCCGTAGCCGTCAGGAGTACGATTGGTGGAATTACGCTTTCAGGAACCGGGCTGTGATGATCGAGAGGCCTGTGATTATTGGTGCCTTGGACGATTTCCCTCAAATGGGAACATTCGAAAGACACGAGGGGTGGGTGCAATATTTGCGACAACCAGGTAATCAATGTAATCTCACTCTATGTCGTGAATTTGTAGCAAGTTTGGTGCGTGTGCCCAATGCTGCTTATGCCTATGTTGCCCACGTACGTGGGAGAACTGTTCCTTTCAACCTCGAAGTTGTTAGTAGAGTCACGGGGATCCCGGCATTGCCGGATGGCAGCTATGACCTCCCTCATTCAGCCCGTATTATATACCCCACTGATGACGAGTTGGCTACGTTCTTAGCCGGTCGTCCAATGACTTGGATTGGCACGCAATTCGATAGGAACAATTTAGCACCACAATTCAGGACCCTGTGGCTTGTTGTAGCCAATGCGTTAGATCCCACCTCGCACATTCAACATTTGTACACCTATCATGCCTATGTTCTATATGTAATTGCTCGCAATAGGCCGTGTTGTTTGGTTCGCTACATAATGCGAAAAATCATGAAAGTCTACGACACGGTGGCCCATAACGAAACGATAAAATTTGGTGTGCTTCTGACCCGCATTTGTTTGGAAGCGGGTGTCCAAGAAAGGGACACCGATGTCAGAAAGATACAGCGGGCCCCGATAAACAGGTCCACCCAGGCTAGAGCCGCCGGACAACTGAGAAATAGGCCAAGTTCTTCGGCCGCACCTCCAGTTGAGTCCGAGGAAGAAGCGCCAGAAGAGGCAGGAACCGACGTTCCAGGTCCTTCGAGGAGAAGAAGAAGAGCAAGTACGGGACCTGTTGACGACAATATGGCATTCTTGAGAGAGCAATTCGAACAAATGAATGCCACAATGCACACGGGGTTTGATGCTCTTAATTCAAGGGTGGATGATATGCTGGTCCGCCAAGATCATATGGAGGCGGAGATTGCTTCTAGGGTGGAAGTTCATATGGCGGCTCAACAGGAGTTCATACGCCGTCAATTCGAGGAGTTCTACAGTCGATTTCCCCCACCCCCACCCTCTGATATGTGATGATGATGTGATAGCCTGAAAACTCTTTAAGTACCTATATTTATGCTTAGTTTTATTTTATTTCTTTTGGGTTGTATTAGAATTGAGACTTGATGTTAACTCTAGAACTTGGTTTTAATGATTGAATATTATAGTTTTTGCTTTTGAATTCTAATTCTAACCCGTTTTGTGAATAGTTTTTGTTTATCTCTTATTTTTGTCTCATGGAGAGCAAAGCCATTGTAGCCCTTCCGTGCGTTGTTATTGTTCTCTTTACATTGAGGACAATGTGTGTTTCAAGTTGAGGGGGGTACGTTATTTTGTGTTTATTTTGTTTGGCTTGCTATTGTTCATTTCCATGAGTAGAAGAGATTTGTTCAATTTTTTTAGAAGTTTGAAAATTGATGATTGATTGATATTTTGTTCGATGAAGATTATTGTTTCATTAGCTTTTGGCTTGAATTCTTTGATCTAGATAGGATGTTGAATGATAATTTAAATTGCTTTGCTCCGCTTAGTCTCATATCCCGTCATATTTGCCTGTTCCGCATGCTAGATTGATTTGGTTGATTTCAATTCGGTAATAACACTTAGATTTATTTTCATTAAGAGAAGAGAAATTTTTGTCCAAAAATAATGGAAGCTCTTTCGAAAAGATCCTCCAATGAGAGGACAAAAGCATAGCACTTTGACAACTTGGATGACTTTTATCATAATATTGACTTAAAGCTTCACTTGACTAAATCTTAAGTCTCTTTGTCTAATATTATGGATGGGTATAGGTTACCATATGGGAAAGGGTGAATAGCTTCCTTCAAGCTCCAATGAATGAGCAGTATTTTAAGAAATTTCATAAGTGAGACCGCTGCCCCCCATAGAGATGAAAACCGCCCTGATCTAATTTAGCAAAAATTTCCAAGAAAAGATAAAGAAAGTGCTTAGAATTGACAAATCTTGGAGCTCTTGTTTTTGAAAAAGTTCTCTTTTCCTTCTTGAATGATTATGACTCTTTGTGTTTATATCGAATTGTTTGAATCAAAGTTTAGTATGTGAGCATTGGAGAATATGGGATTGTGTTCTAAAGGAGATAGGCGAATTAGATGATCATTCAAAAATCCATCATTCTGGAAAAATTGATAGTAATGCCTCTTGCTTATCAAATTGAAACTTGAATCTTCATTCTCGTCATTCATCATGATCAAACTTCTAATGTTTGTAGGTATCATTTCTGAAAACCTTCACGAGATGCAACTCGTCTTCTTTGGGAACTTAGAAGTTAACAACTTTTTGTATAGCGTAGTGCTTTTGTAATTATTATATTTTTGTCTTGCTAAGGGACTAGCAAGAGATAAGTTGAGGGGAGTTGATAAATGCATAATATTGTCATGTCTAAGCTCCTTCCCGGAGTCGCTTGACGCGTTTGTTGCTTTAATTCTGCCTAATTATCCACTTATCTCGAGATTAGTGCTTTAGCGAGTTTTGTATCTAACATGGCCAAAGTGGTGTGTATTTTGTAGTATTCCATGTGTTTGTAGGATTGGGATACAATGGCATTGCATGAAGTGATCAAGAGCAAGCTTGGAGGCTTGCAAAGTGCTGAGTGAAGAAATTCCAGAACCATGATTGATCATGGGTATAACCATGATCGATCATAGGCATGTCCATGATCGATCATGGGCATAACCTTGATTGATCATGGAACCAAAATTTTCTGGCAGAGCACTTCCATGATCGATCATGGGCATAACCATGATCGATCATGGCCCTGGCAACTTGTCCATTTCACACCCAAAATGGGCTATTTTAGTGGTTCAAGCTATTTTAGATATTTAGTTAGATATTTTGCAACCTTTTAATATATATTATTTTCTCTTAGCTTTTTGGCTAAGATATCTAGTTTTTTTTACACTTAGAGTTCTAGAGAGAGGTGAGAGCTCATTGTGGTGTTGTTCTTCATTTCTCTTGTAAGTTTTTAATTTGTAAGAATCATTTCTTCTTCTATAATATTTGTTCTTGCATCTATTATGGAGTAGTCTATTACTAAGGTTACGAAGGTTGTTTGCGATATAATATTCGGTGATTTATGGCTCAATCCATGTTTAAAGATTGAAAAATAGTTGTAAATCCTTTTCTTCTTCATTTCCTCCATTGTTACAAGCTTTCTAGGTATATTCATAATAAAGTAAGACTTTATATGCCTTGTATATTTAGTGCTTGGTTGTTAATGAACATACAACATATTTATATGGTTCTAGAAAGCTTGTAGTCTTTTTCCCCCATCCATGGAGCTTTTTCCCTCTTCATAGAATTTATGAATAGTTCTCAAAACTCCATAGATGGATTATAAATTTGTTTAGCTTATCTTTGATTCATTTATTGATATATTGAGTGCTTCTTACACTTTGTGTGATACTTAGACTCTTTATTTTCTACCATAAGTGATAAACGATGAGTTGACGAATTTATCCCATAAACTTCATTCCGTTCCATTGTTAGGATTCACTTTCTAATTTTCATTCTTTAAATCATGAGATTACCACACTTGCTTAATGTTAAATCTTTTTATGATGAGTTTGTTATATCTATCTCGGATTAGCTTCTTCGGGAATGGGTTGCCTTGCTTCACACCCGTAGCTAAGAGGTAGGAATGATAACCTCGTCTTTGGTGGAATGTCATTTGTCTCTCTCTTGATATAGCTTCAATTCGGGAATGAGTCGCCTAGCGTCGCACCCTTTGCTATTGAGAGATACACCAACATTCCCCATTTCTCGAGAATCCTTGTGTTGTAATCTTAGTATGAGCTAATGATCACCGTTTCTTAAATCGTAACTAATCTCCACCTACCTTAGTGCTTTCTTATTAATTTTCGCAACCGTTTTACATTTACGTTGTTTCACAACAAATCCAACTCACACAAAATCTGAAAACCACTTAATCCGTAATCCATTCCATTCCTTTTCACTTATCCCTGTGGTTCGACACTCGGACTTCCGAGACTATATTACAACTTGACGTGCCTGCACTTGGGCTCTATCGCAACGCGCTATTTAAGCGGCGTCACCATTTCTCTTGTGACCAATATCACCTTACACTCACTCATAATTGACCAAAAATCAATATTTGCCTTTTCAGTGTTGTTATGCTCTCGAAAAATGGTTGGTCTTACATGCATAGATCTGCACTTAGATAATTTCAAATAGCATAATATATACTTCATAAATCAGGCAACTCAGGATTTACGATCTTTTAAAAACTAAGTTTTCAAAACGATGGTGCAATAATTTAAGAAGTATGTGAATACTAAAAATTTAGGTAAGCATGGTATGAGTGTTTACATAATGCATACACATAAGTACTAGGCTCCATTACCTACTAGACAGGCTTCACCACCACATCCCATTATATACCTCGATGATTAGTCACACCGCCATCACAACACCGACCAACGCGCTCTCGATCATCACGAAGCACACTAGAATTCCTCTCAGAGAGTTAAACCACATCAGAATTCCTTCCAGAGAGTCGAATCACATCAAGAATCCTCCCAGAGAGTCAAGTCACTTCACAAGCCCTCTGCGGAGGCATGATAAGATCATAAGCCCTCTGCAAAGGCGGTGGCACGATAAGATGATGAGCCCTCTATGGATGCAACAAAAAGTCCTCTACGGAGGCATGATAAGATGATACACGAACAAAGCTGTTTCTACAGACGAACCAAAGCCCTTTCTATAGGCGCGAACCCAAGCCCTTTTTACAGGCATGCACCAAAGCCATTTTACAGGGAAACCCATGCCCTCTTCACAATAAAAAAAGCACCCTTTAAAGGGATATAAGAGAAATTAGAGAGAAATTAGAATAAGAAAATCTCGTAACTGTTACGCAGGGAACAAGCCCCGCAAAAAAGCTTTTGCTTAATATCTTCTTTTAAGAAGTCTTCAAAATACGCTCCCAAAGGTTTTTTAATCGAAAATCACAAACATAACACGACAATGTTAAATGCGAACTCCCAAAGAAAACATTCTCAAATCACAAGGACGATGATGCTCAGAAAACCTAACAAAGTGAGAATGAACAAAGTGCGTACAAGAAAAAATTTAAAGAGTAAAAAAGCGGACAAATCCCACAGTGCCAAAATAAAGGAATATTGAAAAACAAAAAAGACAAAAAATGGCAGCTAAAGTCACACCAGGAGTGACAGTTAGGCCGAAAGGCCCAAGGTTGCATCTTGGGTGAGGAAGGCTGCTGACCATGCAAAAAAAATTGCTTTCAAACAATAAAGGAAGAATACGAGCATCAAAAAAATAGAAATTGATGCAGGCTCTTACTAAAATAATATACTATTCTTTTGAGTAGGAGAAAAAGTAGAGATAAAGTTATTTATGGGGCCTTGTAATTGAAATTAGGGACAAGCTACTAAGATAGACCTTTAATTCGGCTAAGGGCTTGTCACATTTTTCATGCCAAACAAAGGTTTTTGTTTTCTTTAAGTTTTTATAAAAGGCTGGCACTTATCTAAATACTTAAAAATAAATCGATTTAATAAAGCTATCATACCAGAAAAATTTTGCATTTTCTTAAGATTTGTTGGCGGTTTGATATCTTTTAAGGCTTGTATCTTCTCCAGATTAGCCTCAATCCCCTTATTGTTTACTATAAAACTTAAGAACTTGTCAAAAATGACCCCAAATGTACATTTCACGGCGTTCAACTTCATCCGATAATGCCTCAAATATGAAATATTTTGTCTAAATCAAAAATGTGGTTGGCGGCTTTCTTGCTTTTCACAAGCATGTCGTCCACATAAAATTCTACGGACTTCTCGATCTCCTCTCTAAAGATTTTTATCACCAATCTCTGTTATGTGGCGCCTGCATTTTCAAGATATGACTTTATAGCAATACAGACCCATAGTTGTTATGAAGGCTATTACTTCTCGATTTGGGCAGAATAGAGGCATTTGGTGGTAACTAGAATACGCATCCAAGAAGCTCATTCTGTCATGTCCATCATCCGAATCTACCAGTTGGTCAATTTTTAAAAGGGCAAAACTATCCTTCGGGCAAGCCTTGTTTTGTAACGAACCGGTCCCACCTCAGTACGATATTGTCCGCTCTGGGTAGCGTCCTAGCCAGGCCTCAGCCCCAGGACATCTACCCTCATGGCTTTGTTTCTGGGAGCTCACGACCAGCTTCCCAGGGGGTCACCCATCCTGGGATTGCTCTGGTCCACTACTCGCTTAACTTCGGAGTTCTCATGGGATCCGAAGCCAGTGAGCCTCCCAAAAGGCCTCGTACTTAATTAGCAACCATATCTTACTTATATGGGTCTTCAAGGATTCCCCAACTTCCGGTGTGGGATGCCCCTTTTGAGCTACCATTCCTCCACACAAGGGAGTACTCATCACTCAGGGCGTCACATCCTTCCCCCCAAGGGAATCGACGTCCTCGTCGACACACCGTACTCTGTGGGGTTCGCTCTGATACCATTTGTAACGACCCGGTCCCACCTCAGTACGATATTGTCCACTTTGGGTAGCGTCCTAGCCAGACCTTAGCCCCAGGACATCTACCGTCATGGCTTTGTTTCTGGGAGCTCACGACCAGCTTCCCAGGGGGTCACCCATCCTGGGATTGCTCTGGTCCACTACTCGCTTAACTTCGGAGTTCTCATGGGATCCGAAGCCAGTGAGCCTACCAAAAGGCCTCGTACTTAATTAGCGACCATATCTTACTTATATGGGTCTCCAAGGATCCCCCAACTTTCGGTGTGGGATGCCCCCTTTGAACTACCATTCCTCCACACAAGGGAGTACTCATCACTCAGGGCGTCACATGTTTAAATTTGTAAAATCGACACACAACCTCCATTTTCCATTCTTTTTCTTCACCACTGGGTTAGATATCCATTTAAGGAATTCAACCTCCTTAATTGTTCCGGCCTTCAATAATTTTTGTACTTTTTCTTCTACCGCGCTAGGTTTCTCTGGCGCAACTCTCCTTGGCTTCTATTTTACCGGCTTGTAATTCTTGTCGATATGGAGTTTATGACACATGACCTTGGTATCAATGTTAGGAATGTCACAAGGTTGCTAAGCAAAAACATCGACATTCGCCCTCAGGAAACCTACCAGTTGCTTTCTTTCTTCGTCCGTTAACGAACATCCAACCAAGAAGAACCTCTATTTGGCGTCACTTCCTTCAACCCTGGGAACTTGAATTATTTCCTCACAAACTTTCTCCTCGGGTAATCCACGTGTACCACCTTCAATGGATTGCCCATACTGTAATTGCCAAGAGTTCTTTAAAGTTTTCCCCCTCTGATGAGAGGATTCAGCCTTATCATTTTCTTTTTGTTTTTCCAAATTTTTCTCCACCTTCTTGGCCTCCAAGTTTCATACTACTTCGACTATCTTTACCCCGGCCTGAAGGCTCTCAGCCAGTTCAAGAGGGCATTTAACACTCAAAGCACTTTGAACCACTAGCCCGAAGCAGAAATGTACGTACATTTTCTTGTTTTCCTCTTACAACTATAATCCCCTCGTCACTGGGGAATTTAAGCTTCTTGTGGAACGGAGAGGTTATTACTTCCATCTACCTCAACCATCCTCTACTAAGATTACGTTATATGGGGAGTCGATATCTATGACGATGAATTCAACCATCTTCTGTTTGGGCTCTAATAGAATTGGTACCTCAGCTATAGCGATCAGTCATACTACTTCGCCACTAAAATTGAAAACATGAAAGTCAGCATTCTTGATCTATGAAAGCAGGAAATTCAACATCTAAAATATGTTGTTGTACATAATTTATAATAAGCTACCCGAATCGATCAACACACTTTTGACGTCAAAAGTGTGGATGTTGTCGGTGATCACCAAAATGTCGTTGTGTGGAGAATCTACCCCCTTTATATCTTTGTCAATGAACAGGATTTTGCACCCCCTTTTGTTCTTTCTTTTCTTCTCATATGCAATAACTGACATCATCTCAGTAACAAATGCTCTTTCGACACACTGTGCCCTTTTGATTTGTACCCAAATTATATTATTTGTTATGTCACCCATGCTAGTAAAAGCATGAATTACTTCTATGACCCCAGCAACCACTTTATTTTTTGACTTTTTAGCCGGTTCATCATAATTACTGTCTCCTGAATTCTTCTTCTCCGCTTTCTCGGCGATTTTCACATACTCGATCAGGTCGCCCTTCTTTACCAATCCTTCTAAAAACTGCTTAAAGGTTTTGCAATTCTCGGTACGATGCCCATAATCTTTATGGTATGAACATCTCAGCTACTTGTTTCGGTTGGCTGGGTCACTGCCCATCAGCCTTAGCCATTTGAAGAACAACTAATTCTGAATATCAAACATTATCTTATGAATTGGCTTCGTGAAAACACTATGAACCCCCTTGTACCCTTGGTCATGGACTTAGAAATCTTCCTTCCTTTTCCTTTTCGATTTATCAAACTTTCCACCACCACCATTGCCCCCATTTTTGCTAATGTTTCCTTGCCTTATAAAATCTCCTACTGCTAATTTTTCATCTTTGACTTAAGCATACTCATTTATCTTTAAGAGCAACTCATCAAAGGTTTGAAGTGGCACCTTCGTCAAAAAATTATAAATACCACTGCAGTCTTTGAGTAAGCCATATTTAAATGTGTTCAAAGTAAATCGGAGATCACAATCTTCGGCCTCCTGAAATATTTTCCAGTATCTAGAGGCATACTCTCTAAAATTTTCATATTTCCTCTTCCTCAGATTGGTCAAGGCCTCCAGGCCTTTACTACTTGGCTATTAGTTATGAATCTCACCATAAACTACTCGGCTATCTGAACATAGGCATGGGAAACTTCTTGGGGGGAGCCCCCTCTGCTATCTGTTAAATAAACGGAGATCTGTTATGCTCTCTTAACGATCTCCTCATTAATTCCCCTGGGGTATGGGCAATGGATCTCCAAGCAACAGTGGAATTAATCAACCTTCTAAGATCATGTTCGGCCCAAGCCTTCAGGCAACGTCTTTCTCTGCCAGTCTCTCAAAAACACTATGCCTTTGACCTACCACTAAAATCTCCGGTGAGGAAACAGGCACAGCCTTTGTAACACCCCGTTCCTAAATCGCAAGCCTAGCGCGTTCAAAAATTGCGAGTAAGGCGATTTCGAGCTCTGAATAGTGAAATAATGTTTTGAAAGGAGCGACATGGTTCTAAGACTTCTGATAAGTCATATTAGTGTATTTAAGCTTGATAAAATGTCCATAAGTCATTTCCGGTGATTTAAGTTGAAATCGAGATGTAAATTTCAAGTTTTTAATTTACCCGACTTCATGATTTTGGGCTAACTTGGAGGAAGCGTAACTCCTTTGTTCTTCGTCAGATTGAGTATTCGTCAACAAAGTACCCTAGATTTTTAGGCAATCTACAATTTTCGTGTTTCAGTCAAAGGCAAATGCGGACTTCTACTAGGTCGAAACTGAGCGCAAAAAAGGTCAATCACTATTAGTTGTTCATTCGGTAATACTAACGCGCTGACTTCGTCGAATTTATGGGAATTATCTATCCAGAATCTGAGAACACTTTCTTCTAAGAAGTTGTAGAGCTCTGAATAAGCTTTCCGTGGACATAAAGATCACCTCAATCGGACATCGAAGCAAGAAGTTATGGCCATCCAAAGTTCAACGCTGCAAACCCCCTACGTGTGAACAGTACCCGCGAAAGTTAGAGCAGCAGATATATACACACACGTGAGCTACTTCTTCCTCATTCTTCATCACACCAATGTAGAGCTCTTAGAGAGAGAAAGCGAGGATTTTTCCACTCATTTATCTGAAAGAGATATGTCCTAGGACTATTCATAGATTATGATTTGTACTTGGATATTTTATGCTTATTGTTATTTATAAAGTTTATTTATTATACTTTATATTCTCTTGTAAATAATATATATTAATACTAGTTCATCAAGTACTTGACTTGGTTGTGGGATGCTAGTAATGTTATAATAATATTATTTAGATGTCCCTAATCATATGTCAATAACCTAGGATCACATTGATATAATGATTAGAGTATGGGTCAGCTGATGATTATGTTCCACAAGTCATGGATATGGAAATATCAAGCTGAACATACTGATACTTGTTAGGGAACAAGGTATTGGATTGACCCGCTTTGGGGACACTGCGAGGAGTGTTACATAATGTCATCAGTGATGTTCCCCATTTGTGATATCGTATTATCCTTAGACCTGAGATCGCCATGGTTACCAACATAGGGATTAGCATGTCAGGCATTATCAAACGTTGCTCTTGATCGAGTAATTATAAAGATGATGACCGAGCACACTATGAACTATGTAGAGGTATGTGGTTGATCAAGATGGGATTTGTCACTCTCGTATATTGAGAGAGATATCGTTGGGCCCCTTGATAAGTGTAATTAATATTTGCATGGCCATGCACAAATGAGATGTCATTTGTTTTAGATTAATTATACTTAGAGATCAAGAAATAAAGATTGAACTATACAAGAATGACACTTGCCTAGTCTTGTGTTCAATCTAGATATCGATTGACAAAAGGAGTTAATATTTGGAATATCAATTTAAGGTTGTGTCGTTTTTGACCTTTATACCCTTTGGATAATAGTAATGTTTTACTAGAGACCGCTTACTATTCGTATAATAAAATGGGCTTTTATTTATACTGCCAAAGAGTGTAAAACCTACAGGGTCGCACACCAAAACGAGTTGGATCAAAACGAATTAAAACGGGCCAAGTTGGACTTGGGCCCAGTTCGTTTGTTGCTTAGGGTTCTCACTAGGGTTCTCTTATAAAAGGGAACCTTTATTCATCTTGGCCGTCAAGGAAACTCAGAGAGGCCAGAGAGAGAACCCTAGAAGGTGCTAGTACACCAAGCAAGGATCTCATCCCGTTCGTGTGTGCATACCGTAGAGGCGTCGTAATTTCTACGCTAAGGACGACAACAACAGAAGGATTCGATCCATCCGGTTCGTTTTATTAATATCAAATCACACATAAGGTATGTCTTCTGTCGATTTTATTGAACAGCATAGATCCTAGGGTTTAAGATTAGTGCGTAAATTAGTGTATGCGATGCATGATTACTGCCCTAATTCCCAACAGTGGTATCAAAGGAAGGTTATTTACTGTTCTTTATTTTCGATCATGATTATAGTCGTTTAATAACTTGAAGGTCTGTTCTCGTTTAAATTTCGATTAATATCATATTCGGATTTTTAGCATCATGCTAGGTTTTGATAATATCGATTAATGGGTTAATCGTTTTCTATAGCATGTTTTCTGTTTTGTTATAAGTTTGCATATACGATATGTCCTTTTATAATCTGATTAATAGAGATCTGATATGTTGAAAACGTGATTACTGTATGACTGTTATCGACATGTTCATGATTATGTTAAGTCGTTTTTATTAGGGTTCATCTTTATGCTGTCATGATTTTATTCCGCAATTATCATGTTTAGCGTTTTCAGAATCGTTCTGTTAGGGTTTACGCAATCTGGTAGACTTGATGAGATCACGGCTATCGGGTTCTTTCATGTTAATTTGATTAATGAGATAGGGCAAATTAATGTGATTAGTCTAGACGAATCTGTCTAATAAGATCAGACACGTTTCTGGAGAAAATAATTTGAAATCGTTCAAATTTTCCACGGTGGCAGAAGTATGATTCTCTTGCAGGTCATACACCGAGCCGGGGTGTCCACCCCTCGGGACCGCCGCCTGGGTGTCCACCCCCCGGACCCTGCCCCAAACCCCGCGGGGGCGCTGCCCCTCGACCCTGTTGGGGCGCTGCCCCAAACCCCGCGGGGGCGTTGCCCCTCGACCCCTAATTGTTTATTTAATAATTGATTAAATTTATTTTCACATTTATGTGTGTATGCAATATGTTGTGTTATGTGATAATACTAACTTGCAGGATTTTAATTTTAATGATATAGTATGGCCAAACTAAATACCGCCTGCGTGTCGTTTTGGTTTTATTGTAATATATAAATACGGCCTGCGTGTCGTTTTGTGTTTTGCAATGTAATTTTATATTACTAGTCTCTTGTATTATGCTGTACAATTTTTGTATATTACCTCGCATAGAAGATGGAGGATCCCTCATCACAAGAGAAGGTAGCCAAGAACTTTGGAGTGTCCAAAGCTACAAAGGATGGAGAGCATAGTTAATTAGTAGCCTTATTTCTCTGGCCATACTATATCACATATTTATTGGTTGATGCATGTTTAAATATTCTGTTGTATTATTGTGAGACTGCATATTTATGTCCGTAGAACAAAAGAAATTATTTGTGCCTTTCCAACACTGATAACTATTAATTTTATGATTATTATAGAAAACGCCTGCCAAAGCGGGGTTATCTTAAATCATCATAAATTAATAGAATGGAAGTCGGACATCCATAAGTCAGAAAAGTGTTGGTTTGATTTCACAAGGCCGTCAAAACGGTTTTGGGCCTTGAGGCAAAGTGTTGAGAAGCCGAAACATGAGATGTAAAACTCAACAAACCAAGAGTTGCATAGAATGTAATTAACAAATGTTGCTTACCTAATTAACAATGTTTAAGTGAAAAGCCAAAGCTTTCTTAATACCATGTGTAATACGGATCTTGGACCTACTATGTCCTAATGGGACAATTGCGTGTAAGACATAGTAGGAAATTTTAAAATAAGCATTTTAAATGTTTGCATATGTTATTTTGCTGTAGATAGATGACGAACAATAACACAACCGCTTTTTCGTTGCGATCTGTCCTTGAGAAGGAAAAACTAAACACAACCAATTTCCTAGACTGGTTCAGGAATCTGAGAATTGTTCTCAAACAGGAAAGGAAAGATTATGTCCTCGAAAATGCTATTCCTGAAGAACCGGCAGCTAATGCTCCTCGTGCACAGAAAGATGCATATCAGAAGCATCTAAATGATGATTTAGATGTTTCATGTCTCATGCTTGCTAGCATGAATGCTGATCTGCAGAAGCAGTTTGAAAATATGAATGCATTCGACATGGTTAAGGAACTAAAGAGTTTGTTTCAGGAACAAGCTCGAGTCGAACGCTTCGAGACTATTAAGTCTTTGTTTTCATGTAAGCTTACCGAGGGAGGCTCAGTCAGTCCTCATGTACTCAAAATGATTGGGTACATTGATCACCTAGAAAGGTTGGGGACAACCATTAGCCAAGAGTTGGCCACTGATGTCATTCTCCAGTCGCTGCCTGAGTCATATGATGGATTCATTATGAATTTCAATATGCACAGCCTGGAAAGGACATTAACTAAGCTGCATGGGATGCTGAAAACAGCTGAGCAGAACATTGTTAAGAAAGTTAAGAATAATGTTCTGATGGTTCAAAAGGGAAAGGGTTTCAAGAAAGGTGGAAACGGTAAAGGAAAGTCCAATGCCAAAGGCAAAGGTAAAGCTCCAGTTAAGAACTGGAAGAACAAGAAACAAGATTCTGAGCCCAAGCCTAATCCACAAGCTGAAATGATATGTTTTCACTGCAATGAAAAGGGTCATTGGAAGAGAAACTGCAAGAAATACCTTGACGACAAAAAGACGGGATTAGCCCCTTCGTCTTCAGGTACTTACGTTATAGAAGTAAATGTTACTTCAGCTTCTTCTACTTCTTGGGTATTAGATACTGGTAGTGCATCTCACATTTGTGCAAATGTACAGGGACTCAAAAGGAGTAGGAAGCTGGCTAAAGGAGAAGTGGACCTACGCGTTGGAAATCGAGCAAAAGTTGCCGCTCTAGCTGTAGGAACATTTGAGATTCCTTTGCCCTCAGGATTGATTTTAGAATTAAATAATTGTTACTATGTGCCTGCTTTTAGCAGAAACATTATTTCTATTTCTTTGTTAGACGAAGAAGGTTTTGAATTCAATTTTAAGGACAAACGTTGTTCATTTTCTTTGAATAATATGCAATATGGTATTGGACAATTATTGGATGGTCTTTATATTCTAAATCTTGAAATACCTGTTTATAACGTAAATAATAAAAGAATCAAGTCTGATGATTCGAATCCTACTTATTTATGGCATTGTCGTTTAGGCCATATAAATGAGAAACGCATGTTGAAGCTCCATAAAGATGGTCTTCTAAATTCATTTGATTTCCAATCTTTTGAACGATGTGAATCTTGTTTGTTGGGAAAGATGACTAAAAGCCCTTTCAATGGTAACAATGATAGGGCAAGTGATCTTTTGGCCCTCATTCATACTGATGTATGTGGACCACTAAACACAACTGCCAGAGGAGGATATCAGTACTTCATCACATTTACTGATGATTTCAGTAGATATGGTTATGTTTACTTGATAAAACATAAATCGGAATCTTTTGAAAAGTTCAAGGAATTTCAAAATGAGGTACAAAATCAACTTGGCAAGACTATTAAAGCTCTTCGATCAGATCGAGGAGGAGAATACTTAAGCCAAGAATTCATTGATCATCTTAAGAGTTGTGGAATTGTTTCACAACTTACTCCACCAGGAACACCACAATGGAATGGTGTATCTGAAAGGAGAAACCGAACACTGTTAGACATGGTTCGATCAATGATGAGTCAGACATCTCTTCCAATATCATTTTGGGGATATGCTCTTGAAACCGCAGCGTTCACACTAAACAGATCTCCATCTAAGGCTGTAGAAAAGACACCTTACGAGTTATGGACTGGAAAAGTTCCAAGTCTGTCTTTTCTGAAGATTTGGGGTTGTGACGTTTTCGTCAGACGACTAATCACAACTAAATTGGAACCCAAATCTGACAAATGCTTCTTCGTAGGATATCCTAAGGAAACAAAAGGATATTATTTTTATAATCCAACCGAGAACAAAGTGTTTGTAGCTCGGAATGGAGTTTTCTTAGAAAGAGAATTTCTTTCCAAAGAAAACAGTGGGAGCACAATACATCTAGAAGAAATTCGAGATGATAGTAATCTTAATGAAGAGCCTCAACAAAGTATGCAAATAGTTGCAGAAACTCCTGAAGAAGTTACAGTCTTACGAAGGTCAAGTAGGCCACGTCGCGAACCTGAGAGATTATCACTTTTCGTCTCAGATGAGCAAGACCTAGTGTTGTTAGACAAAAATGAGCCCTCGACTTTCAAAGAAGCAATGGAGAGCTCTAGTTCCGAGAAATGGCTAGAAGCCATGCAATCCGAAATGAAATCCATGGATGACAATCAAGTATGGGACTTGGTTGACATGCCAAATGGCTGTAGAGCCATAGGTTGCAAATGGGTTTTCAAAATTAAGATTGATAAAGATGGCAAGATCGATGTCTATAAAGCTCGATTAGTTGCAAAAGGATATCGACAAATCCATGGTATTGACTATGATGAATCCTTTTCGCCAGTTGCCATGTTTAAATCAATCCGGATCCTTTTAAGCATTGCCGCATATTATGACTATGAAATATGGCAAATGGATGTCAAAACTGCTTTCCTTAATGGATACCTTGAAGAGGATGTGTACATGACACAACCTGAAGGTTTTGTCGATCCAATAAATGCTAACAACGTATGCAAGCTTAAGAGATCCATATATGGTCTTAAGAAAGCATCTCGGAGCTGGAATCTTCGTTTCGATGAAACTATCAAAGAGTTTGATTTCAGAAAGAACGAAGAGGAACCTTGTGTATACAAGAAAACTAGTGGGAGCGCGATAGTCTTTCTGGTATTGTATGTAGATGACATACTACTCATTGGGAATGATATTCCTATGCTTGAGTCTGTAAAGACCTGGCTGGGAAAATGTTTCTCAATGAAAGATTTGGGCGAGGCAGCCTACATATTAGGGATCAAGATCTATAGAGATAGATCACGAAAACTAATAGGACTGAGTCAAAGTAATTACATTGACAAAGTTTTACGTAGGTTCAACATGCAAGACTCTAAAAGAGGGTTCTTGCCAATGACACATGGCACAACACTAAGCAAGACTCAGTGTCCTCAGACACAAGATGAGCGAGATCGCATGAGTAGAATCCCGTATGCTTCGGCTATAGGTTCTATCATGTACGCTATGTTGTGTACTCGTCCCGATGTAGCATGCGCATTGAGCGTGACTAGCAGATACCAGTCAGATCCAGGTGAGAGTCACTGGACCGCTGTCAAGAATATCCTCAAGTACTTAAGAAGAACTAGGGATATATTCTTGATTTATGGTGGGGAAGAAGAGTTGGTTGTGAATGGGTACACGGATTCTGGTTTTCAATCAGATAAGGATGATTTCAGATCACAATCCGGTTTTGTGTTTTGTCTCAATGGTGGAGCTGTAAGTTGGAAGAGTTATAAGCAAGCCACAGTTGCTGATTCTACAACAGAGGCTGAATATGTTGCTGCTTCAGAAGCAGCAAAGGAAGCAGTATGGATAAAGAAGTTTATCACTGAACTTGGTGTCATTCCTAGTAGCACCAATCCAGTGGATTTGTATTGTGACAACAATGGAGCTATTGCTCAGGCTAAAGAGCCAAGGTCGCACCAAAAATCCAAACATATTCAGAGACGTTATCACCTCATTCGTGAGTTCATCAGTAATGGTGATGTGAAGATATGCAAGGTTCCCACAGACGAGAATGTAGCTGATCCTTTGACTAAGCCACTTTCTCAAACTAAACATGATCGTCATTTTAGTGCACTAGGCATTCGTTTTATGAATGAATGGTCCTAGTACAAGTGGGAGACTGAAAGAGATATGTCCTAGGACTATTCATAGATTATGATTTGTACTTGGATATTTTATGCTTGTTGTTATTTATAAAGTTTATTTATTATACTTTATATTCTCTTGTAAATAATATATATTAATACTAGTTCATCAAGTACGTGACTCGGTTGTGGGATGCTAGTAATGTTATAATAATATTATTTAGATGTCCCTAATCATATGTCAATAACCTAGGATCACATTGATATAATGATTAGAGTATGGGTCAGCTGATGATTATGTTCCACAAGTCATGGATATGGAAATATCAAGCTGAACATACTGATACTTGTTAGGGAACAAGGTATTGGACTGACCCGCTTTGGGGACACTGCGAGGAGTGTTACATAATGTCATCAGTGATGTTCCCCATTTGTGATATCGTATTATCCTTAGACCTGAGATCGCCATGGTTACCAACATAGGGATTAGCATGTCAGGCATTATCAAACGTTGCTCTTGATCGAGTAATTATAAAGATGATGACCGAGCACACTATGAACTATGTAGAGGTATGTGGTTGATCAAGATGGGATTTGTCACTCTCGTATATTGAGAGAGATATCGTTGGGCCCTTGATAAGTGTAATTAATATTTGCATGGCCATGCACAAATGAGATGTCATTTGTTTTAGATTAATTATACTTAGAGATCAAGAAATAAAGATTGAACTATACAAGAATGACACTTGCCTAGTCTTGTGTTCAATCTAGATATCGATTGACAAAAGGAGTTAATATTTGGAATATCAATTTAAGGTTGTGTCGTTTTTGACCTTTATACCCTTTGGATAATAGTAATGTTTTACTAGAGACCGCTTACTATTCGTATAATAAAATGGGCTTTTATTTATACTGCCAAAGAGTGTAAAACCTACAGGGTCGCACACCAAAACGAGTTGGATCAAAACGAATTAAAACGGGCCAAGTTGGACTTGGGCCCAGTTCGTTTGTTGCTTAGGGTTCTCACTAGGGTTCTCTTATAAAAGGGAACCTTTATTCATCTTGGCCGTCAAGGAAACTCAGAAAGGCCAGAGAGAGAACCCTAGAAGGTGCTAGTACACCAAGCAAGGATCTCATCCCGTTCGTGTGTGCATACCGTAGAGGCGTCGTAATTTCTACGCTAAGGACGACAACAACAGAAGGATTCGATCCATCCGGTTCATTTTATTAACATCAAATCACACATAAGGTATGTCTTCTGTCGATTTTATTGAACAGCATAGATCCTAGGGTTTAAGATTAGTGCGTAAATTAGTGTATGCGATGCATGATTACTGCCCTAATTCCCAACACTATCATCCTCTACACCAAAGATCAAAGCCTCAATCATCCAAGCAACCTCATGCGCACTATTCATCATCTTCTCCACCTACACACCTCCATGGCTGCTTGAGCTCGGGTTTGGGGCTCTGAATTTGGGGCTACGCATCATCAATTCGAGGATGAGGCTTCGATTAGGTGGAAACACTAACCTTAAACTCGTTTGTTTTTAAAACTATCATGTGTTGTGTATCAATTTTATACAAAAATGGTGATTTGGGTGAAACGCCCTAGGTTGTGATGTGCTTGTGAGTTTCGTTGGTTTGAGGATCAATTGATGGTGCATAGGATCAATTGATGGTAGTAAGGTGTATAGACTAGAAAATTGGGTTTTTGGGATTTGTGTGCATTGAATGGTTGGTTATAGATTGTAAATGATAGACATATGCATATATTTTATTGGTTAAAGGTATTGAACCTATTACATGAGTATTGAACCAAGAACCCACTAGGGCGGTAATGATAAATACTAACTTTTGAGCTTAGTGTTTTATATAGACTTTTGTTGTGACTAGTGGTGAGAATTGGCTTTGGTGCATTCTAAGAATGTTATAAACATCAATTGGTGAGCTATAGGATGTTGTAGTCTTATTCATAAAAGGCTAGAAGGACTGCAAGCTTAACGGTTAGGCGAGGCACTTAGGACCTGTTGTTCGGCTTAATATAATGACGTAAGAACTATGGTAAGTATCATGCGACTTTAGTTTTATGCATATGATACACTATGAGAGATGAATCCCGACAACACACTAATTGGCCGGTTGCGTGGGCTTGACATAGATAGACACACTCACATATATTTATAAATGACTATAAAGCCTAATATACGAATTATCCTATCGGCACAGCAAAATGAGATATATATATACGTACACATTGATTCCTATATATATATAGTCTTGTTACATATATGTACGCGGGTGATTGATGATGAGGCCCTAAATATGAATTACCTTATTGGCGCGAGTGCACATATGATACACTTTTATTATTTCATTGTATTTTGCTAATAATGGATTCTAGGAATGTGGTAATGTGTATATGGTGCAATTCATGGTTGAATATATATATATGTGTGTGTGTGTGTATAATGTGATGATGAGATGACATTAGTCCAATGATGGTCCTGGGTTGGTCTCTAATGATTGACACTTTAAGTTAGGACTGAGTGCCCCTGGGTGAAAGACCCGAAACCATGCATGGAAACGAACGAGAGGCCCTGCTGCCGCATGGGTAAAAGGCCACGAAATGCAGACCTGGTGACGCTTGGACAACTACAGATATTATTGTAACTGTCAAGGCTATGATGGCCATTGAGATACATGTCTCGGATCATACTTGCACGTCATGAGTGACGGATGCGATAGTGACTTTGATAAATGATATTATATTATATCTTGTATTATGTTATATGTATTGTTTCAGATATATTGCATATAACATAAGAATGAATACGTATTTTATTGTATGGACCATAATTTGTTTAAAGAATCATGTGGCCATTCATAATGAACTAATGCCCAATGTGAAAAGTTCTAATACTATTGATCCTTAGATAACATACGGGTGCGTTGACGCATGTAGTTATAAAATTAGTCTACCAGTTCATGTTAAACTATAACACCCTCGCTTTAATCTACAGGACAACACCCGTAGCTAAGGCCTGGAGTGTTACTAACCCATCTTAGATTAACTAAAATGGGTACATACGTAAATTTACAAAGAAATTCAAATAGTAAATGTCATGTGTCATCCTACAAGATATAAGGTGATATTTCTGTGCAAAAACATTCATGCGTACATATAATTGTTATACAAAACCAAGTAAGTAAGTTCACTAATAATATACGACGTTTCGGGCTAGCCGTGGCTTCCCGAGATAATATATACACAACAAAAATGTATTTGTATCAGAGCCTTGTATTTTGATCCCGAACCCGCCGTCTTGTTAACATCACACATCCCCTGTGTACCTGTATTAGTTAAAAGAAAATGGGGTGAGCTCACGGCTCAGTAGGGGGAATATAGGGGATAACGTGTTTGAAAAGCATAATCATCAATTTCTTAATAATTTATACTTCAACCATCAATCCAAGTAAATATCATGATTTCACAAAACAATGCATGCTCATGCATATGCAGGTTACCTCCTTTTGTGTCAACCGTTAAGCCACGTCACCAAAATAGAATATGGGCCACCTTTCCAAGAGAAGTGCCAAAGCTAAACCGAACCATAATAATCATAACACTGGGCCTGACCGCCCTCAAGAGATATGAGCATCGAGATCATAACGTGTACAACCAGAATATGGCCTCTCCGTCTCAGGTGAATACTAATAAATAATTAACGATTGGACCACAGTCTGCAATATCACATCAACTGATCATTATCATACCAATTTTCTCAACAACTGTCTAGATCTCCGGACTATTCACCGTGGGCTCTAGACAGCCGATGACTCACTAGTGTCTTGCCGTTATCTAGATTTTTGGACTATTCATCGCGGGCCCTAGACAATCGACGACTAGAGGACCCTCCGGAGGTTTAAGGCTTTTCAACCCAAGGGCACCAGGCCCTGCATATTTTCCCCATCCCGACAAGCACTAACCACATCATTCCCTATCACCTGACGGAAGGCCAAACAGATATAGATAACCGTGGGCAACATCCCACCATATATAACATAATCGAGAATATATCCTCATACAAATAAAGAACTCCCAAAGATAGATAATCACGTGTTCAAGAATGCCACTTGAGCATAGGAAGCCATCCACAACACGGATATAAGATACAATTCTTCCAAGAAGCATATAATACTCCATACGCCATGAGAGTACTCCAAACTTGTGCAGAATATTGCCGAGAATGCCGGGTTAACACAATAATTATGCATAGCGTGCAATTCATGCTCTAAATGTAAACTAAAAACAACCTATGCCACTTAAACTTCATTCATCATGTATCCATGTTCCTCAGCACATACATAACCCATTTAGAAATCCACTTGGATATAGCCAAGCATGTATATCCAAAGAACATCACTTACAAGTCTATATTGCATAGATATCAAGTTCAAGTGGCATATCTTGTCCCAACTAATGCATCATATGGAAAGTAAAAAATACAAATGCCATATAAACTCTATCCAATTCACGTCCATGTTCTTTGATGTATACGAAACCCTTTACTAATCATTTTCTTGTCAAGCCAACACATACACATCCAAAGAACATCCGTATGCGGTTTATATTGAACAAATAGGCATTTAATCATTCATTTCTCATTTATATAAAATCATATTACCAAGCTTAGAGAAAATATAACCCCTACCTCAAGTTTGTAGACCAAAAGAAGGAAGAAAGTTGTAAACCAAAGACCCGTTCGGTGAAATCCTTATGCTCTCACGTCACCACGTCCTTAGAATAACACAACCCCTTAATCAATGATGTATAGGCCCAAACTCGCGTAGCCAAAGCTCATGCTTGAGCTTTTCTAGAAGAAAACCAAGGTAGAAGATGATGAATAGTGAAGAAGAATGATGTTTGATTGATTTGAAGCTTTGATTCTTCGATCAGAGATAAGAAATGCGTAGAAATCTTTCTCTCTCTCTAGAGCCCTCTAGAACTCTCTAGAGGGGTATGGAAGAGTTTGGGTCGAAGTTGGGTTGAAAAATGACCAAAAATGGCTTAAAAACGTGCTTAAGTTGGTGGAAATAGTTAACTGGCGGACCGGTATGCCAAGTACCATATACCGGTCCGCGGAGCACAAATTTTCCAAAATTTTGGTGCCGGACTGGTATTCCAAAAATACCATACCGGTTCGCGCTATAACTTTTGGGCCCTAGAGCATGGTTTTTTTTTGCCGTGACTTTTCGCTCGAAACTCCGATTGAGGTGATCTTTATGTCCACGAAAAGGTAATTCAACGATCTACAACTTCCTAGGAGGACGTTTTCCTAAATTATGGATATATTTTTCCCAAAAATTCACCAAAGATAGCGCTCTGCCAAAGCGCTACCGAATGACCAGAATTTTGCAATGGGCCTACTTTGCGCCCTGTTTTGACTCACGAGGAGTGTGAATTGGACTTCGGCAAAAACACGAAAGTTGTAGAATAGTATGAAATCTAGATGTAGGAACAAATGACAATCAAATCGAATAAAAGATGAGAAAGTTACGAGAATCCAAAGTTGGCTGAAAACAATAAGAAAATTGCGTAGTATCAAAACTCATGATTTACAAACCAAAATCGATTCGGACCACCCGAATCACTAAACGATCACTCACATGAGTGTAAAGAAGCTAATACAACATACTTAACACTAATATGAACACGGGGTGTTACATAAACATAGGACATTAGCAATCAAAGTGGTAGGCATAACAAATGAATGGCTAGATTGGAGGACACCGTAACGTAGTGCTTAAGTTGAATGATTTAGTGGCAATGCATATTAGTTGGCCAAGCACGAAACTCATAATGAACTAAATTACAAAGAGGAAATGATAAATGCTTGGCCATTAGTCAACGACTCTCAATATGAGCACTGGATAGTACTTACTAGTGTTTTTACACGTTCTAAAGCAAGTCGACCTTGTATGATAAAACCTAGGAAGCTAGAGTTTGAAATAAGATAGCCTTGGACCAGCGGTCCTCTAGTGATATTAGAACAAGTAAGGGGCTTATCCTATGGAATGCCTAGAGGTAAAGTTAGTTAGTCGGGCAGTGCTTCCAGGGTAGCGAGGATAGAAATCCTAGAGGGGTTTGGCATTCACTTGAGTGTGTGGGTTGCATGGTTTTCAAACTATTTTATTAAAGTATTTTCTATATCAAAACTCTATAGTTCCCACTAAGCCCGGATTTGGCTCATTCCTTCATTCTCAACAGTTTTGCAGGTCCATACTCGAGGGTGGCACGCATTTGTACGTCCGTAGAAGCTCTGATGACCTCGAACTACTTTGTAGTCCTTAATACAAGGAAAATGCCATTGAGGCCTTTATATTACATTTTCAGACATTTGTATTTATTTAAAAGGATTTAGGACTGTTGTATAATCGTATACTTAAATAGACTTTGATAAAGTGTATAAGTTGAGGAGTGTTTTTATTAAATGGTTGATTGTGAAATGATTGAACAGAGGTTGTTCTTTTTATTTTTAATTACAGGGCGGATTGTTGTTTAAATGAACTCCTATGCCGAAATTTTGTAAAACGTGTTTTTCAATGGATCAAGTTTTATCCAAGAAAAATATTTTTAAAGGTTGTGATTTTTATATTTTAAACCCGCCGTTGCGCACGGCATCCATGATTAACGGGGTCCCGGAGGTGAAAATCTCGAAAGGGGATTTGGGGTGTCACAAGTTGGTATCAGAGCAATAGTTCCGATTTTCTTGGCAGGGATTCAAGGGTAGATATGCGACATAGATAAGTATGGAAGATATAGTCTAATAGAGTCTTGTTTGACTTCACATTGGATGTGCTTGTCCTTATTTATCATACACATAGTCTTTGCTTATCACTCATTCTTACCCTTGGAAAGTTTCATTCTAGCAATGTATATGTTATTCTTTCTTCCATAGCGAGTGTTGAGATCAGAATCGAGTCCACTTTGGAAGTAGTGGAGAAGGTTATAGGATTGCCTAACATGGCATATTTGAGACTTTTTCCCTTGATCCTCACATCCGTAGAGGCAACTATGAAATTCCGGTCCGTGCGATGCCACTTATTAATTGGAAGTTATGTTGTCCTCTTAGGACAAGCCATTCTAAGTAGTTTAAGGGCGGTGAAGGACCATTAGTCGAGCGTTGTCGTCGAAAGTTGATCATGGGAGCCCGATGTGATTTTTCCATTCTAGGCTATTCGCATGGAATCAGCGCTATATAATCCTTGATCTGAGTGCCCAATTTGCTAGAGTTGCCATCATTTTTGCAATGGATATTTAATTGGGTTTTGTGTACATCATTCGATCATTACATGATCTTCTTTTGAGGATTTCCATGGAATTGTAAAGAAAATTTTATCAGAGTAACGCAGCGGAAGTTTGATGAGACTGTCAAATGGAGGTTCTCGAGTTAGTACGTACGTATAAATTTGATTGGAGCGTGCCTTAGAGACGAGATATTTCTTTCTCACCTCACTCTTCATATGCCTATTTTTCGTGAGAACTGTTTCATTAAGGATTCAGGTGATGATAGATGATTGCATTATGGTGAAACGATATCATACTTCCTACTATTTCTTAGGGAATTTGTCAACTCTCTTGTGAACCAGTTTTGTATTCATATGGTTACGCCGATGGTTATTCTTTCTTATACCATAGTAGGTTGACTATAGGATTGGTCACCTTGTTAAGTTAGTTATTGTCTGTTCTCATGACTTCGGAGATGGGAAATACCGAGTGTTATCTCGTGATATAGTCCATTCTGTTGAGACAACATTCATTCTAATGCATTGATAGAATCTGTAACACATGGCATGATACTATATGAAATCTGAGTTTTATTGGCCCATCATTATTAGGTTTCAATTCATTCAAACTTATTTCTTGTGTCCGTTTTCATACTCATTGAACATGCTTTATGTCCGGGACAAGGTTTTGCTATTATGTTAGCAATGGGCGACTGTTGAGATATAATTTAGTCAGCCGTCTGATCAACGGATGACTAACTTATGAATCCACGGTTTTCTGTCGCCAACAGAAGTGAAAAGTGGCTTACTTGTACTAGTGGCCAGTCCATTTCTTGCATTCACCCTATTTTCTCATTTAGTAAAGGTGAATACCGGATTAGTTAATCTTTGGATTCTGGAAGGATGATTCATAAACTACTGTGTTTTTTTCCCATATACCATTTTGTTTGGACTCATAGGAAGGCGGATTAAGCGGTTAATTCCTTAGATGCGATTCCTTGTTTACGACAAAACTGTGTGGGCTTTGCATATTCTGGCTTGGTACAAGATACACATAGAGGGTATTAAGGTTTGTTAGTAATTATAGTTCATATGGTCTTAGTGGTGTATCACATTTTCAAATTCTTTTCATTTCGAGAAGTGAGCCTTGAACTCGATAACCCTTACGTATTGAGAGCTTGCTCATTCTGGTTTGGTATTTAGTACCTTGGATTGGGGATTGATAATTGTGAATCTAGATACATTGGGTTGTGAAATGAGGATTTTGGATTTCGGGTACATAGAACTTTTTAGTTCGCAAATCCATGTTATGTGTTTAGGAATCGAGTTCATTTTGAGACCTAGTTTTAGGTTTATTCTACAACGTAAGAGGTGTCTCGTATCAATGATCACCATCTCGAGGCATGACTAACTATTCCTATTCGGACTTGGGTGAAAGTGCGTTATGTGATTAAATCTACCTCCATTTAAAGATCATGAGTTCATTATAACGTGTCAAGGTTTAGACACCATATTGTAGACTAATGTTGTATTGAAGAGTATTTATGTGTTCTGCTGCGGATACCACTTATATGAGTGGAAAATTTTCCTACAAGAGTGAGCTAGAAAGTTCTTGCTTGATTATTTTATTCTCTTGTCAGTCGTTAGGCCCATTTCCCTTATTTTGATTTGCGGATGATAAGTTTTCTCTTATTTGGGATGGTGGTTTTCTTTTCTTAAGGAGAGGAGACCAAGTATTAGATCGAAACTCATGCATTCTTTTGTCTCTTACTAATCCTATAGAATTTCGAGGACGAAATTCCTTAAGGAGAGGAGATGGTAACACCCCGTTCCTAAATCACAAGCCTAGCGCGTTCAAAAATCGCGAGTAAGGCGATTTCGAGCTCCGAATAGTGAAATACTGTTCTGAAAGGAGCGACGGGGTTCGGAGACTTTCGATAAGTCATATTAGTGTATTTAAGTTTATTAAAATGTCCATAAGTCATTTCGGGTGATTCGAGTTGAAATCGGGATGTAAATTTCAAGTTTTTAATTTACCCGACTTCATGATTTTAGGCTAACTTGGAGGAAGCGTAACTCCTTCGTTCTTAGTCAGATTGAGCTTTTGTTTACATTGTACCCTAGATTTTTAGACAATCTACAATTTTTGTGTTTCGGTCGAAGACAAATTCAGACTTCTACTAGGTCGGAACTGAGCGTGGAAAAGGCCAATCGCTATCAGTTGTTCATTCGGTAACACTAACGCGGTCACTTCGTCGAATTTTTGGGAATTATCTGTCCAGAATCTGAGAACACTTTCTTCTAATAAGATGTAGAACTCCGAATAAGCTTTCCGTGGACATAAAGATCACCTCAATCGGACATCCAACCAAGAAGTTATGGCTGTCCAAAGTTCAGCGCTGCAAACCCCTTACTCGTGAACAGTACCCGCAAAAGTTAGAGCAGCAAATATATATACACACGTGAGCTGCTTCTTCCTCATTCTTCATCACACCATTGTAGAGCACTTAGAGAGAGAAAGTGAGGATTTTTCCACTCATCTATCATCTTCTACACCAAAGATCAAAGCCTCAATCATCCAAGCAACCTCCAACGCACTATTCATCATCTTCTCCCCCTACACACCTCCATGGCTGCTTGAGCTCGGGATTAGGGCTACACATCATCAATTCAAGGATGAGGCTTCAATTAGGTGGGAACACTAACCTTAAACTTGTTTGTTTTTAAAATTATCATGTGTTGTGTTTCAATTTCATACAAAAATGGTGATTTGGATGAAAAGCCCTAGGTTGTGATGTGCATGTGAGTTTGGTTAGTTTGAGGATCAATTGATGGTGCATAAGAGTAGAATATCGCATATATATCATGTATTATTAACTCTTATCATGCTATGACCCAAAAACTTGCTCTTACATATTATACCCATTTGGTAGTAAGGTGTATCGACTAGAAAATTGGGTTTTAGGGATTTGTGTGCATAGAATGGTTGGTTATAGATTGTAAATGATAGATATATGCATATATTTTATTCATTAAAGCTATTGAACCTATTACATGAGTATTGAGCCAAGAACCCACTAGGGCGGTAATGATAAATACTAACTTTTGAGCTTAGTGCTTTATATAGACTTTTGTTGTGACTAGTGGTGAGAATTGGCTTTGGTGCATTCTAGGAATGTTATAAACATCAATTGGTGAGCTATAGGCTCTTGTAGTCTTATTCATAAAAGGCTAGAAGGACAGCAAGCTTAACGGTTAGGCGAGGCACTTAGGACCTGTTGTTCGGCTTAATATAATGACGTAAGAACTTTGGTAAGGATCATGCGAGTTTAGTTTTATGCATATGATACACTATGAGAGGTGAATCCTGACAACACACTAATTGGCTAGTTGCGTGGGCTTGACATAGATAGACATGCACAAATATATTTATAAATGGCTATAAAGCCTAATATGCGAATTATCTTATCGGCACAACGAAACGAGATATATATATATATGTACACGTTGATTCCTATATATATGGGCTTGTTACATATATGTACGCGGGTGATTGATGATGAGGCCCTAAATGTGAATTACCTTATTGGCGCGAGTACACAAATGATACACTTTTATTATTTCATTGTATTTTGTTAATAATGGGTTCTAGGAATGTGGTAATGTGTACATGGTGTGATTCATGGTTGAATATATATATATATATATGTGTGTGTGTGTGTATAATGTGATGATGAGATCACATTAGTCCAGTGATGGTCCTAGGTTGGTCTCTAACGATTGACACCTTAAGTTGGGACAAAGTGCCCTGGGTAAAAAACCTAAAACCGTGCATGGAAACGAATGAGAGGCCCTGCTGCCGCGTAGGTGAAAAGCCATGAAATGCAGACCTGGTGACGCTTGGACAACTACAGATATTATTGTGATTGTTAAAGCTATGATGGCCATTGAGATACATGTCTCGGATGATACTTGCACATCATGAGTGACGGATGCGATAATGACTTTGATAAATGATATTATATTATATCTTATATTATGTTATATGTATTGTTTTAGATATATTGCATATAACGTAAGAATGAACACGTATTTTATTGTACGGACCATAATTTGCTTAAAGAATCATGTGGCCATTCATAATGAACTAATGCCTAATGTGGAAAGTTCTAATACTATTGATCCTTAGATAACATATGGGTGCGTTGACGCGTGTAGTTATAAAATTAGTCTACCAGTTCATGTTAAACATAGGACATTAGCAATCAAAGTGGTAGGCATAGCAAATGAATGACTAGATTGGAGGACACCGTAATGTATTGCTTAAGTTGAATGATTTAGTGGCAATGTATATTAGTTGGCCAAGCATGAAACTCATAATGAACTAAATTACAAAGAGGAAATGATAAATGCTTGGCCATTAGTCACCGACTCTCGATTTAAGCACTAGATAGTACTTAGTAGTGTTGTTACACGTTCTAAAGCAAGTCGACCTTGTATGATAAAACCTAGGAAGCTAGAGTTTGAAATAAGATAGCCTTGGACCAGCGGTCCTCTTGTGATATTAGAACAAATGAGGGACTTATCCTATGGAATGCCTAGAGGTAAAGTTGGTTAGTCGGGCAGTGCTTCCGGGGTAGCTAGGATAGAAATCCTAGAGGGGTTTGGCATGCACTTGAGTGTGTGGGTTGCATGGTTTTCAAACCATTATATTAAAGTAAAGTATTTTCTATATCAAAACTTTATAGTTCCCACTGAGCCCGGATTTGGCTCATTCCTTCCTTCTCAACAGTTTTGCAGGTCCATACTCGAGGGTGGCACGCATTTGTACGTCCGTAGAAGCTCTGATGACCTTGAACTACTTTGTAGTCCTTAGTACAAGGAAAATGCCATTTAGGCTTTTTTATTATATTTTCAGACATTTGTATTTATTTAAAAGGATTTGGGACTATTGTATAATCGTATACTTAAATAGACTTTGATAAAGTGTATAGGTTGAGGAGTGGTTTTTATTAAATGGTTGATTGTGAAATGATTGAACAGGGGTTGTTCTTTTTATTTTTAATTACAGGGCGGATTGTTGTTTAAACGAACTCCTCATGCCAAAATTTTGTAAAACGTGGTTTTCAACGGATCAAGTTTTATCCAAGAAAAAGATTTTTAAAGGTTGTGATTTTTATATTTTAAACCCACCGTCGTGCACGGCATCCGTGATTATCCGGGTCCCGGAGGTGAAAATCTTGAAACGGGATTTGGGGCGTCACAGCCTTCGCCTTTCCAATAGCTCAACTTTGTGTTTGCCGTAGCACATGGTGCAAATTCTCCGAGACCGGGTTTGTTTTATTAGGGCATGGTTACTTGGTAAAAGAAGTGGTGGTATCATTTTCTTCTTCGTTTCTAGAGGCAGACTTTCACATATGCTTTTTAAGAAATGCCTATAAGGCTTGATTCTCTAATCTTAACTAGGTTATTTCGTTTTCAGAATTGCTAATGGCCAAGTTGTGACATTGTAATTACTATCAACCGGTTCTCTGGTTGGGTTAGTTTGTGGGATTGGGTAATTATTTCTCTAGAGAGGTAGTGGTATGCCACCTCCCACTGGCTGCTGTGACTGAGAGATCTGAGAAGCTACTCTTCTAGTTTGTGGCATGGTGATCGATTGGCAAAATAATGTGACAAACCCACTAATAGCTTAAAATTGATTTTTTTTTCGATTCCCACAAAGGGCGCCAATTGTAGGTGACCAAAAATTTGGGCTCAACCCACAATGAAGAACGGTTTTCCGGAAGTTTAATGGAATAATAAATGGTGCGAGGATGGACAAAAGATTTTTGTTTGAGGATGGTTCTCCTAGCCAATGGATAATAGGTTTAGAGTACCTCCACCCTTTGTGTGTGTATTTGTTATTGAACTCGTAAGGCAGTTTACAATGAAGAAGACAAGTTACCAGCTTTCTCCTCCTACCCTAAGATTTGTAATTCGAAGATGAGAATCCCATTTTTGAGCCATCCCTTTTTCTATTTATACGTATAGAATTAGGGTTACAAATTACAAATGCTCATTAAGGTTAACAAGAAAATGGCCAAAATGGTAAGGCTTAGATAATACTCCAACACTTTTTCCCCTATATATAACTAACAATTTTTTGCATCACACAACTATTACGATTTGCTGGGGACCAGTGTGATTCTAGTAAAGGTTCGTACAATTGGGTAATATTCTCCCCACGCATTCCTTGTGCCTTTTCATGTGCTGGTCATGTTGCATGTCTCTTAATGAAGTTGGTCGAGTTTCATTGTCCTTGGCATGACATTGAGGTCAGCTTTCCAATTCATTCTCCTCGGCCCCCTCATTGCTGAGTCGGCGAGCCATATCTAATGTGTAGGCCTCCAAAATGCAGGACCGCCCAAGTAAAACTAAAAACAGAGACTTATTAAAAAATATTAGACAGATAAAACTAAAAATACACAAGTAAAACTAGGGGTGTGCACGGTCCTGTTGACCGGACCATTGACCACGAGATCGGACCAGACCGAGTACTTCTGTCCAAATATTTTTTGGATCGACCAAACCGAATTGCCAGGTGAGACTGGACCAAATCGGACCAATTTACACGGTCCTGTTTCGGGTTGGTTCAACTAATCTGGGCTTTTTAAATGTGCCAATTTTTTTTTGGACTTATTGGCCAAAATGATCCACTGCCAAGTTGGAGTAAATTTGGAATAAAATTAGTGGGGGCATAAATAAGACTTGGTAATCCATATCTAGCATGCACTGATTTTTATCAATGAGAAAATTAAATTAAAGCATTGCAGAATTTTAATACCAAATTCAAACAAGGTATATTTTGGGGTTGATTAGGCTAGCCAAGCTTGATTTATGTGGAATTTAATACCAATACAATGTTTTGAAATTAGGCTAGCTAGTATTAAATTTGGAATTTAATACCAATACATTATTTTGAGTAAAATGAAAGCATTGCAGAATGTATTATGGGCCAATCATGGTAAGTTGCATAAGGCTATATGGGCCAAAGGAATGCATCTTCATTGTAGCATAATGTAGAATATAAGTATATATATATTAAAAAATATATATTTACATAAATATAACAGGTCTGATCCAGTCCCCTTCTTTTGTACTTTTTATATGCTGGACCGAAGACTAGACCAAACAATAACAGTCCATTAAATTTCAGACCGAACTGTTGTATTTATAAAAACCAAAAAAAAATCATATATTTCGATTCGGTTCGGATCGGATCAGTTTCTGCACACCCCTAACTAAAACTAAAAACATATTAATATTAAAAACGGCATTACGTAAGTCAAACTAAAAATACATTCATTAGAAAAGACATTACACAAGTAAAATTAAAAACTTAGTCATATTAAAAGTATAAAAATGTTAAATATAAAGGAATGTAGAGAGAGGAACTCAAACGAGTGGAAAGAAAGAATTTATTAACTTTAGAATGAACGTTCTAACAATCATTATTCGTGCACCAAATATACAATTAATGGTGGTCACTTTGATCAAATATTGGATGATCGCAATAACACATAATTCCACATTGGAACTTTTGTAAATCCCATATTTTTCCATGAACACTAGACTCCGACATTAATGATTGATATCGTAAAGATGTGTTTTTTTACTGTTATATTCCTCTTTGTAATGGAAGATATGTGCCACCAGAATTATGGGTCAATCTTCAAAACCTCCATAAATAGACGAACAATAGTTTGTATAGAGAAATGTAACTTTTAAACATTGGTAGTGTGTGTTATTTAATTAATTTAAAAAAGAATCTTAGTAGATATATATATATACATTTGTTATAAATATTTATTATTAATTGAGTCAAAGCTAAGGAAAAATACTATAAGATGTGATAAAAATCTATTATTAATTATGTCATATTGCTTAAAAAAAGAATGAGATATCAACCTTATCATTCACTAAGGATAATTTAGTCAGATTAGTGTCACGTGTTGCCGTATTTGGAACGGATTGGCATGCACATCCCCGGTCACAAAGCAAGACGCCAGTGGTGGATGCTTCAGGATATTCTAGAATATTCTAAGGAGAATGGAAAAACCATGTTGCAAAAGATTCCAGAACACACTGGAGGGTGATAGATAAATGGAGAGGATAGAGAAACCCTTGGAAGCTTTTAGAATTGTAGATATTATGAATAGTTAAGAAATATTCTAGAATTGTATATAATAGTAAGGAACTTTGTAATATCTTAAAATATTCTAGAGACTCACTCTAGGCCATAGATTAAATTCAATCTCCACCATCCATTGAGGAGGTGGAAGCCTATAAATAGTTGTAACCTCATTTGTACCAAATCATCCAAAAATTGTAAAGCATTCTTACGTGTAATAAAAGGCTCTCCCTTCTTATTTCTTTCACTAACCACTCATCGAGTTAAAAATTGGGCAGTGCCGCACGAGGTCAAGCTAATAATCAAATTTAGGAAACCCTTCAAATCTTAGTCCAAATCCTAACTTGCTAATTTGTCAATCATGTTGTATGCGGGAAGAATACTTGATATATGCAAAAATAAAAGTATGAAAACAAAAGTAAGAAGCATGGTTTTGCATAATTTTAACACAAGGGGGTTACTTTCCCCTAAACACCACCGCTCTCTCACATCTTCCGATACTTTGACCGCCCCCTCTCAATCATACATCTTCCAATACTTTGACCGGCTTAATTTGTGAAAACCGGTAACTTACTGCTTAAATCTATCTATCTCATTTCTTGTTTTTGTTTTAGGTTTAACATCATTCTCTGACATGAAACGATTTTCTTTGTTTCTTTTTTGAAAAGATATGATCTACCGAAGAATTTTATTTTCGAATTAATTAATTTCATTGTGCTTGCTTTGCTTTTCTTTATATATATATATATATATATGTACGAATTTTGCTTAGATGTTTGAACTGTCAACATGTTTTGTAGAAGTATATATATTATTATTCAAAGAATTTCTCTTTTTTTCCTTTTAATTATGTATTGAGAAGTATATAATTTTTAATTATGTATTGAGAAGTATATAAGTTGTTTGGAGGACTAAGATTTTCTAGTGGGGGCTATGGTATTAGGATAATATATATTTTTCAATTTAGGAGTACAAGCAGTCATGGATAGATCCGGAGATCCTAGGTGGTGTTTGGTTAATGTTTCTAGACAAGTTTTCTAGATAAGTTTTTAAAAAATTGGAGCCTGTTTGGTTGCTCACTATATTTTTTTTTCCCAAAATTTTTAAAACTCAACTCAAAACCAACTCTACTTTCACATTTCCCAAAATTTATTTTACTATACTTTCTCTCTCTAAATTTTTTTTTAAAACGCCATAACTTTAAATCCAAAAATCCAAAAATAATAAAAAATATATATTTGAAACCTACTCATCGAGATCTATAAAATAAGATCCATTGTGACTATTTTTTGAAATTTTTTATGCATTTTTTTCATTGGTTGAAAAAAAGTCAAACGAAACCAAATTCACTTTTCAACATAAAAACTCTAACTCAAAACATTCAACCAAACACTAAATTTTTAAAAACTTATCTAGAAAAAAAAAAAAAAGAGAGAGGCACCAAACACCACCTTGGTGTTTGGTTGAATGTTTTGAGTTAGAGTTTTTATGTTAAAAAGTGAATTTGGTTTTATTTGACTTTTTTTCAACCAATGAAAAAAACGCACAAAAAATTTCAAAAAATAGTCACAATAGATCTTATTTTATAGAGCTCGATGTGTAGGTTTCAAATATATATTTTTTATTATTTTTGAATTTTTGGATTTAAAGTTATGGCGTTTTAAAAAAAATTAGAGAGAGAAAGTATAGTGAAATAAATTTTGGGAAGTGTGAAAGTAGAGTTGGTTTTGAGTTGAGTTTTTAAAATTTTGGGAAAAAAAAAAGTGAGCAACCAAACACAACCAGGTAGAATCTACAATTGATGCTAATGCTTTTACACAAAATTTCTAATAGCATGAAAGAATTTAGAACATGTTATTATTCTAGCATTTGGAATTAGGTCATTTTAATTTATTCACACCAAACAGGCCCTCAATGTTTAAAAATTATTATTGAACCTAGATGAAATTATTGATATTATTATATAATATATATAACAAGGAAGAGTCAATCTTTTGTTCCCATAGTGACTAGGAACCATGGGAAGAGGCAAATAAAAAATCTCACTTGGAATTCTCTTTCAAAGGCCTATTCAATTATATTAGATGGAATCACTCATTCTGCTTTACATTGGCCTTGTGTACTTACCGCGATTTGTGCTATATATGATGCCCATAAAATTATAATTATTTGGATCCTCGTTTCCCTTTCAAAAAAAATGCGAAATTATATTTTTGCTACATTGTTTTTGTAAACACACATATCATGTCATTCTTTTATTATTTTGATAAAAGAATGTGACTATTTTGGATCCACTCTCAAGAAGTTTGGAATTGGAAAAGTTTGTCCATGCATTGAAAGTTGATGTTGTTTTCTTTCATATGTTTCTATGTTATGAATTTATGATTCTAAGAATACGACTATTCAATAATTTTGACGGAAACCACTCTCCGACTAGAACCTGCCTCTCCGCTCACAAGGCTCATTCTTAAGATCAAGGTCTAAGACCGGCTGGGTTGGTAAGTTAATTTATGCACAAAGCCATACATCTCAATATAGGAGGTTTAAATTAAAGTTTGTATGTGGGGAATTTCATTCTTTTCTTCTTTTCGTTGGAGCCAATCACCCATTTTGGCTTTCCGTTCGATGTATGTTTTCATACCCTCTTCTTTATATACTTTCTAACTATGCATCTCCATATTTCAATGTTTCAATGTCCCAAATTAATATTTCAATTTTTGTTTCGCTATGTGCCGTATTATCATGTCGGTTTGAGCGCGAGATTTTTTTTAATTGATAATCTAATTTTGAACTTTCATGACATAGCCTTTAATGATTTGCTTTAAAATAATGATAGGGCGAATGCGTTTTTGGCTCTCCCACATAAGGGTAATTTGTTCTTCTACAATAGTTTAAATGTTGGGGTTTAAAATACTTGTTTTTGTAAATATAATGTCTTTAATATTCACTCATACTCTTGCCTTTTTCTTTTAGGCAGCGTGCATATAAATGAGCAAACATGTGCTCTTTCAAGTGGAAAGTAAAAGATTTACAAACATGTTGTTGCCCATTATTTATTTGTCCAAGTCTATATGCCTATTTTTAAATCAAATATATCTTTTCTTTTAAACATGGCTTTCTTATATTTTGCCTTTTTTGGTAGCATTTCCAACCCCGTGAAGAAATAACAAAAATGATTAAGTGGAATTGATTGATGGGTATAGCCTGGATAATTTGTTTTTTGTTCTTTAATTTGATTTAATTAATGTTTAATAGAGGCTGCGTTAACGCACTTAGCTGCTGCGTTAACGCAATATTGCCCTGCTACATTAACATAGTTGGCGCACGAACTGCCCATGTGTGGCACACATCAACTTTTGAGGGTTTAGGTATTCTTTTCTTACATCTCAAAAAAGATGAAACGCCCGTATCACTTATCTTACTATTTAATTGAGAAATCATAGCACTCTTTATTTTTGGAATTATAACGATGTGATTCAAACTCTTGAGCCCTCACTAACTCTTTCAAATTTCGAAAAATACTTACTACTATACTATAAAGCCCTCGGCAATCTTAATTACTTAAAATTACTACACTAAATAATTACTTAAATTAATAGTGAATTGTGCATTGCTTTTGTGAAAAAAGTAGTTTGTTTTTTCTCCATTTGATTTACTTTCCCCAAAAGTTTCATTATGAAGTTTGTTTTTACATTGCAGGTAATTGATTTTTGAGCTTCCAAGGGAGGACTTCCTTTTTAATTTAAGGTTTTCAATTTATTTTAATGTTTTACATTAGCAGTAACAAGTGAAAATATTTCTTAAGGTGGGTTTGTTGGTGCTAGAGGCTGCAGTAACACATTAGGCTGCTGCAGTAACGCGATGCTGCCTAGCTGCGTTAACGCAGTTGGCACGCAAACTCCCCATGTATAGCACGCATAAACTTTTGAGGGTTTAAGTGTACTTTTTTTACTACATATGTCGCACATGAACTACCTATTATTACATATTAAAAAAAATGAAATGCCCATATCACTTATCTTACTATTTAATTGAGAAATCATGGTAGTCTTTATTTTTAGAACTAGGGGTAGCCCGTGCCAAAGGCACTGTGGTGCAACTAATAATCACCTCTACTTAATTTTTGCTAGAAGCACTTGTAGCCAAGGATAATTAGTCATATCCCAATGCAGGAATGGTTACACATGGCAAAAAATAAAAGAAAAGAATCACCAACCATTAATACCACCTGATCACCACTTTGAGATGATGTCTCTCTATAATTCATACATACAGTTTACGACTTTAAGTCTCCTACTTATAAACAAATGTCACAATCAAGTTTCTTGACAACTGTTTAAGAGATGCTATAAGAGTTGTTATAGGGTAGAAGCAACACCAGAATCACCAAATTATGGCCAAGTAAAAAGCACCACTCCAAAGGAAAACCCAAAGTACTCAAAATTGTTGTCCAAAGTGCTATATGTGCAGGCCAACATCTATTCTTACACAATCAATGACTTCAAATGCTACCAAAACAAATCGATGCCCTCATGCTAGTCCTTACCTGGTTCTCCAAATACTAATCAAATTATACCCGAAAAATCACATCACGATACCGGGAACCAAAACCCTAGAGTCTTGCTTCAATAGAAGATGACATCAAAACTTCCTCAATATGCAGCGGTGGTAATCAAGTGGATTGAAATCTGCTCTGATACCATGTATATATTATACATACAAAAGACAGAGAAAAAGAGAGAAAACTATTATAGTCAATTACTTGATACATGAAAAGAAAATTACAAAATAACTAAAGAATGACCCTAAATATAATATGGCATAACAAAAAAGGAGAGTGACTAAAATACCCCTACAACAAATGTAAAGAGTATACACAACACTGACAATCTAGAGCATTTTATTTGTTACTAACAATTAAAGGTAGTTGGAGAAGTTGCGAGTAGAAGCCGAGAACCTTTTGCTCTTTTGAGATGATAGTCTGGTAATAATGGCATTAGTAACATAATTCTATTTACGTTATTTGCAAATACTCAAAAAATCCAGTACTTTACTCACCCAAAACAAGGTAGGACAATAACGACGTGGAAGAAATTTTACATATGTGAAGTACCATATCTAGTGTAACAACTCTTTATTAGCTTTTGCATTGCTTAACCTACAACACATTAGAAAGAGAAATGTGATTAAATGACAAGAAAATATAGCATTTTGAACGAGTAATAATTAGATAAAAAATGATGGTCAGCAATAAAAAACCTTAATATTTATATTAAAGTCTTAGTATAGAAATGATTTTTCGCACTACTAACTATGATTCATGTACTTCTTGGTTTAACCTACAACGCTACTGCAAACTCCAAAAAGATTTGAATACTATCAATTACTCTATTTCTCGAGAAATAGAAAAGAAAAAAAAAAAAACTAAGAGATAGTAGTACCAGAGAAGTATACTCTGGTTGTATCATTGGTGTTGCAGATCATTCAAGTAGTGGAATGATGGTCTCTATCAAATAGCCTAATAACATTCGATGGGAACTACAAAAAGAAGAGCCTGAGGTAAATGATGTACTTTTTTGAATTATTACTTAAACTAAATTATATCACAGTCATGTCGTTATTACCCCTTCCTTAAAATTGCAACGGGAGCTAAAATAATTAAAAGTAGACAGGCATGAAAACATTATCAAGCTCCT
This sequence comes from Lonicera japonica, assembly GCA_021464415.1. Lineage (NCBI taxonomy): Eukaryota > Viridiplantae > Streptophyta > Magnoliopsida > Dipsacales > Caprifoliaceae > Lonicera > Lonicera japonica. The sequence continues at coordinate 70,488,097 of CM038464.1, forward strand.
CGGTTATATACAGTGGAGTGATAACATTTATCTTATGTATGAATGCATGGAGTTGGTACCATGGAAATCATGGTTTGCTGATAATTTCTCCATGCATTTATACATGAAATAAATACTATCACCCAGGTGTATATATCCGAAAGCTTGATAATGTTTTCATGCCGGTGTACTTTTAAGTATTTTAGCTCCCGTTGTAATTTTAAGGAATGGCTAATAATGGCATGGCGGTGATATATTTTAGTTCAAGTAATAATTCAAAAAAGTACATCATTTACCTCAAGCTCTTCTTTTTCTCATTCCCATCTAATGTTATTAGGCTATTTGCTAGACCATCATTCCGCTACTTGAATGGTCTGCATCACCAATGATGCAAATAGAGTATACTTCTCCGGTACTATCATCTCTTAATTGTTTTTTCTATTTCTCGAGAAATAGAGTAACTGATATTACTCAAATCTTTTTGGAGTTTATAGTTGCACTCTAGGTTAAACCAAGAAGTACATGAATCATAGTTCATAGTGGGAAAACTCATTTCTTGCAACTATACTAAGAATTCAATATAAATATTAAGGTTCTTTATTACTAATCATCAGTTTTTATCTAATTATTACTAGTGCAAAATGTTATATTTCCTTCTCATGTAATCACATTTCTCTTTCTAATGTATTATAAGTTATGTAATGCAAAAGCTAATAAAGAGTTTTTACACAATATATGGTACTTCATATATGTAAAATTTCTTCTAAGTGGTAATATTCGTTACTATGCTACCTTATTTCGAATGAGTAAGGTACCGGATTTTCGAGTATTTGCAAATAACGAAACTATAACTAAGTTACTAATGCCACTATTACTAAAATAAACATCTCAAAAGAGCAAAAGGTTCTCGGCTTCTACTCGCCACTTCTCCAACTAACGAACTTTAATCGTTAGTAACAGATAAAATGCTCTGGGTTGTTAGTATTGTGTATAATCTTGTACATTAGTTGTAAGGGTATTTTTGCCATTGTCCTTTTTTGTTTTGCCATCTTATAGTAACGACCATTCTTTAATTATTTTGTAATTTTCCTTTCATGTATTAAGTGATTGAATAGAATAGTTTTCTCTCTTCTTCTCCTTCTCTTTTGTACGTATAATATTTACATGGTATCATAGCAGATTTCAATCCACTTGCTTACCACCACTGCATATCGAGGAAGTTTTGACGTCATCTTCTCTCAAAGTGAGACTCTGGCGTTGCATATCGAGGAAGTTTTGACGTCATCTTCTCTCAAAGCGAGACTCTGGGGTTTTGGTTCCAGTATCATAATGTGATTTTTCGGGTACAATTTGATTTGTATTTAGAGAGCCAGGTAAGGACACAGATTTTTGAGTGGATGGGTGCAGAACTTATGAAGATTTGGTGCATTGTTTGAGTCCAAATAATCCCGAAATCACTGTAGCAACTGCCGAAAATACTCTAGCAATTCAAGAATCTTTGTTGCAATTCCAAAATCACTGTAACATGAAGGCATCAATTTGTTTTTGGTAGCATTTGAAGTCATTGATTGTGTAAAAATAGATATTGGCCTGCACATGTAGCACTTTGGACAACAATTTTGAGTACTTTGGGTTTTCCTTTGGAGTGGTGCTTTTTACTCGGGTATAATTTGGTGATTCTAGTGTTGCTTTTGCTCTATAGCATCTCTAATACAGTTTAGGTTTGGTTGCTTTGGTTTGCTTTGGTTTGGTTTGGTTTGTGATTATGGCAAGTGTAATTACAAATCAACACACCTCAACTGTTTTTCCTTTTGTGGAATAAGACCTCTTAAGCAACTCTCAATTACACTTTTATTGCACAAGCTTATGTCTACTCCTCAACCTAATAACATCTCGATTTGTTCTTAAGCATGTTCTTTCTCCTTAGGTCCATAAGGTATATCTCGCACCACATGAGTCTTTGACTTAGGTGCCACTCATCACATGACAAATGATTCTTCTTTATTTTCTTCTACTTTATCTTATCCTCATATATCTGTTCTTACGGCAAATGGTAGTTCCATGTCTTTGGCTGGTATTGGTACAAATGTTTCCCCAAATTTATCTCTATCTGATGCCTACTATATTCCTCAACACTCCTTAAATTTGCTTTATGTTGGTCAATTATTTAATTCTAGGTATTTGGTTCACTTTTTTTCTTCTAGCTGTGTTGTGCAGGATCCTTGTTCTAAGAAACTGATTTGGACAGGTTGTAGGAAAAGGGGATTGTATGTGTTAGAAGAACCGCATATTCCTGGTATTGCCACCCCTTCTGTTGATTTAACTTCATTTCGGTTGAGTCCTAAGTCATCTAGCTTTTATTTATGGCATTCTTGTCTTGGTCACATCTCTGGTTCCTGTTTGTGCAGGATCCATGATTCGAACTCAATATTCTTCTGTTATGAAGTGCTTTTGATCCAGTGACTTTGGTGATTTATTAAAATCTAATGGCATTATTCACCAATCCTCTTGCACGGATACCTATAAGCAAAATTGGTGGCTAAGTGCAAGCATAGACACATTATGGAGACTGCTCGCTCCTTTCTCTTGTCTGCCGGTATTCCTAGTTCTTTTTGGGGTGAGGCCATTCTTAGTGTAGTTTTTTAATTATTAGAATCACATATGTTATCACCTTTAGTATATCCCATTTTAAGCATTTGTCTAGAACGCCTCCTGATTACTTTTCTTTACGTGTTTTTTGTTGCAGTTGTTTTGTTCTGCTCCCTGATGCTTCTCACACAAAACTCTCTGCTCGTTCTGTCATGTGTGTTTTTCTAGGCTACGGTGAGGGTCAAAAGGGCTACCGATGTTTTGATCCTGTTACTAATAGACTTTGTCTCTCGTCGTGTAATCTTTATAGGGCATATTCCTTTTTTTCTCTATCCCTCTAGTTATCAGTCTTAGCATAAGTCAGATCTTATTTGCATAGATCTTTTTTCCTAATGATATTCCATCAGTATCATATGTTAATGATATATCTCTCTCATATTCCTTCCTCTACTGATATTCATCCACATATTCTTCACACTTACTCTCGCAGGTGCAAAATTTCTTTTTCTACAATTCCTCCCTCTCCATCGCCTACTTTATCAAATTCTATAAACACGGATCCTGCTCCATCTCGGTATCAGTCATGCAACCGTAAATGTCCTGATAGGTTTAGATTCTCTAACTCATGTTATTATATTATTCTTGTAGTTTCTTGTCTTCTATTCATTCCTTATCTTAACCGACTTCCTACAATGTAGCTTCTCTTGTACTTACCTCCATAATCATAACTAATAGGGTTTACAATTCGTGTTTTTGGGTCTTGGTTCAACCTGACACTATGAGAAACACAAGACACAAACATAACACGATTTATTTTTAGCTAACATGAACACGCCCCATTTAAACATGACACGACATACACTTGCTACTACAATTATGGTATCCTAATAAACACATCATAAATGAGTGAAAACATAATTTCTCTCCTTTATACATGATTAACACGACATAATCTTAATTTCGTGTTAGTCTCATTTCAAAATTTAGACACGAACACGACACAATATCGTGTTAAAAACTCTAGACATGAATACAAATCTCATGTCCATTTTCTCTCCTTTCTAAAACTGTTAGCCCTAATAACTAGAATTGTATTTGTTTTTGTTAAGCATGATCTTCATTGTGCTTCCTTCTCCTAACAGCTTAAGCTTTTGGGAGAAACAATTCTTAACATGGTAAAATCAAAGGTAGGTTTCTTGGGAGGTCAAAGGTTCAAATCTTGGCCCCTCCATCCCCTATCCATTAATTTTGAATTTGTCGGTTCTGGGTAATTCTGTTCTCGTCTGCTCTCCACGTGCGAGTATGTGTCGCACATGAAGGAAGGCATTAAGCATGATATTCATTGCGGTTCCTTCTTCTAATAACTTAAACTTTTGGTAGAGATGGTTCTTAACAGTTTTGTACAATAACTATCCAAAAGAAGTAGGATTAAGAGAAAATCTATCATGTTTAACCAAAGTTTGTTCTTCCCATTTTAAAGTTAAAAAGAAAGATATAGGATTAAGATAAAATTTTAATGAAATCCTTACTCCAATTTGTTTCCTCCCACAAGAAATTTGCTTTGAACCTTTCTTCAAAGGCTCGTAGGTTCTCTTGTGCTCTTAAATACTCGAGTACTAGTATAGGAGATGCCGCCTATTATTAGTATCGTTCTTCCCATTTTAAAGTTAAAAAGAAAGATATAGATTAAGATGAAATTTTAATGAAATCCTTACTCCAATTTGTTTCCTCCCCGCAAGAAATTTGCTTTGAACCTTTCCACAAAGGCTCATAGGTTCTCTTGTGCTCTCAAATACTCACGTACAGGAGATGCCACCTATTATTAGTAGAGGTAATACAAAGTATAAATATTCAAGTATATTATAATTACATAAAGATAATATACTTACATAAAGAGGATTACATTATATATTTAAATGCATACATGATGATTTATGTACAATGACTAGAAGGTTATGCTTTCATAATATAAATTACAAAATGTTGCAATCATTTGCGATAAAACTTTGGTTGCAAATAGTATGCATGCCGGCGAACCTTATAGCATGAATAAAGCATGCCCTATGAAGTAAGCATCGAAACTTGTGGGCCTGTATGTAGATAATATGTTTCTCTTTTTTACATTTCTTAAGTGAGATGCAATTAATTAAAACATATGTACATAAATTATCTAACCTGAAACCGTAGAAGAACTCCTTGGGGCCTAAAAATGGTCCTACACCACTATAGACCTCATCATAGTTCTGTGTTAACCATGTGATTCAAAAATAGAAAATTTGATATGGAAAAAGATACATGATAGGAGTACAAAAAAAATCAATATAGTAGCATGCCTGGGTGTAGTAGTATCATCCCTTTTTAGTGCCTTCGCAAGGGATTTTATTGAGTTAGTCCATTTTTGGATATCCCCGAGGCGGCCTTCGCAATCGTAGTCTAGGTTGATGATGTCATTTTCTATTAACCTTTCGATCAATCTATCTTTATCAGAGATGGTATACATTCCGTATTTAACATACGGAACAATACGTAAGAAGGTTTAACAAAAGCGATGTATTAAACTTCAAATTTAATAGCTTTAAGTAGTATTAGGGTGTGTTTGATGGCTAACTTTTTTTTAAAGGCACCGTTTGATAGTAACATGGAAAAAGAAAAAAAAACAACTAATGTAACGACCCGGTCCCACCTCAGTACGATATTATCCGCTTTGGGTAGCGTCCTAGCCAGGCCTCAGCCCCAGGACATCTACCCTCACGGCTTTGTTTCTGGGAGCTCACGACCAGCTTCCCAGGGGGTCACCCATCCTAGGATTTCTCTGGTCCAAGCACGCTTAACTTTGGAGTTCTCATGGGATTCGAAGCCAGTGAGCTACCCAAAAGGCCTCGTCCTGGTATCAGAGTACGCAGTGGCGATATTGTCCGCTCTGGCACGGGATCGAACACCCGCCCTCACGGTTTTGTCCTGGCGACCGGCTCCAATCGCGTCCCAAGGGGCCTCGTACTTAATTAGCGACCAATTCTTACTTATATGGGTCTCCAAGGATCCCCCAACTTCCGGTGTGGGATGCCCCCTTTGAGCTACCATTCCTCCACACAAGGGAGTACTCATCGCTCGAGCTACCATTCCTCCACACAAGGGAGTACTCATCACTCAAGGCGTCACATCCTTCCCCCAAGGGAATCGACGTCCTCGTCGACACACCGTACTCTGTGGGGTCCGCTCTGATACCATTTGTAACGACCCGGTCCCACCTCAGTATGATATTGTCCGCTTTGGGTAGCGTCCTAGCCAGGCCTCAGCCCCAGGACATCTACCCTTACGGCTTTATTTCTGGGAGCTCACGACCAGCTTCCCAGGGGGTCACCCATCCTGGGATTTCTCTGGTCCAAGCACGCTTAACTTCGGAGTTCTCATGGGATCCGAAGCCAGTGAGCTACCCAAAAGGCCTCGTCCTGGTATCAGAGTACGCAGAGGCGATATTGTCCGCTCTAGCACGGGATCGAACACCCGCCTTCACGGTTTTGTCCTGGCGACCGGCTCCAACCGCGTCCCAAGGGGCCTCGTACTTAATTAGCGACCAATTCTTACTTATATGGGTCTCCAAGAATCCCCCAACTTCCGGTGTGGGATGCCCCCTTTGAGCTACCATTCCTCCACACAAGGGAGTACTCATCACTCAGGGCGTCACATCCTTCCCCCAAGAGAATCGACGTCCTCGTCGACACACCGTACTCTGTGGGGTCCGCTCTGATACCATTTGTAACGACCCGGTCCCACCTCAGTATGATATTGTCCGCTTTGGGTAGCGTCCTAGCCAGGCCTCAGCCCCAGGACATCTACCCTTACGGCTTTATTTCTGGGAGCTCACGACCAGCTTCCCAGGGGGTCACCCATCCTGGGATTTCTCTGGTCCAAGCACGCTTAACTTCGGAGTTCTCATGGGATCCGAAGCCAGTGAGCTACCCAAAAGGCCTCGTCCTGGTATCAGAGTACGCAGAGGCGATATTGTCCGCTCTAGCACGGGATCGAACACCCGCCTTCACGGTTTTGTCCTGGCGACCGGCTCCAACCGCGTCCCAAGGGGCCTCGTACTTAATTAGCGACCAATTCTTACTTATATGGGTCTCCAAGGATCCCCCAACTTCCGGTGTGGGATGCCCCCTTTGAGCTACCATTCCTCCACACAAGGGAGTACTCATCACTCAGGGCGTCACATCCTTCCCCCAAGAGAATCGACGTCCTCGTCGACACACCGTACTCTGTGGGGTCCGCTCTGATACCATTTGTAACGACCCGGTCCCACCTCAGTATGATATTGTCCGCTTTGGGTAGCGTCCTAGCCAGGCCTCAGCCCCAGGACATCTACCCTCACGGCTTTGTTTCTGGGAGCTCACGACCAGCTTCCCAGGGGGTCACCCATCCTGGGATTTCTCTGGTCCAAGCACGCTTAACTTCGGAGTTCTCATGGGATCCGAAGCCAGTGAGCTACCCAAAAGGCCTCGTCCTGGTATCAGAGTACGCAGCGGCGATATTGTCCGCTCTAGCACGGGATCGAACACCCGCCTTCACGGTTTTGTCCTGGCGACCGGCTCCAACCGCGTCCCAAGGGGCCTCGTACTTAATTAGCGACCAATTCTTACTTATATGGGTCTCCAAGGATCCCCCAACTTCCGGTGTGGGATGCCCCCTTTGAGCTACCATTCCTCCACACAAGGGAGTACTCATCGCTCGAGCTACCATTCTTCCACACAAGGGAGTACTCATCACTCAGGGCGTCACAACTAATTTGGGTGAGAAGATGAAAAATAAATTGAGGGATGTGGTGAGATTAACTCTTACTTTTTGACTTCTTCTGAAAAAAATTCCTTTGGGTGGTGGTGAAGAAAATTTTTTCACAAAACAAAAAGAATGATCGAGGACATATACTCACAAATATAAGTATGGGATGAAGAACATCTCACCACATGCCTTAACTTATTTTCCATCTTCTCACCCATATTAGTTGTTTTTCTTTTCGTTTTCTATGTTGCTATCAAACAGAGCCTTAATTGCTAACGTTTTCCATGGAAAACATGGCAAAAGATGGAAAATGTGTACTTTTTCATCTTTTGGTGGTATTTGAGTGCATAACTTTCTAGGCAATTATAATTCCGCCTAGTTCCATGGTACATGTTCATGATGTACAAAAATAGGTTCTTAAATTCTTAGCCTACCCCCAAGGAAAACAAGTTCTAGGTGAGATGGAAAATAGCCTAAAGGCAAATATGGTCAATTCCCAGGTTCGATTCCCTGTAGCGTCAGTTTCTTGGGCCACTGGGAGGTCTCTCAGTCGAACTTCCAGGGCCCCATGGGATTAGTCGGGCAAAATTCCGGGCATCCACGGCTATCAAAAAAATAAAAATAAATAAACAAAAGAAAAAAAAGAGAGTAAGCAATCAAACACTAGAAGTTGGAAAATATGTCATCATTGCAAAAGAAAATTACATATTTTCCACCTCGAAAATAAATGCAATCAAAAACTTTTATATACATTTCCATGGAATTGAGTTGCCTAGTATAAGAATTGCCTGGAATACACACTTTTTCTACCTTAATTCCATGATTTCTACAAACACACTCCACAACAAACTAAGCAAGCCTAATACAATATAAGCCATATTTGATAGCAACATGGAAAATGATAAGAAAAACAACTAATCTGGTGAGAAGATGGAAAATAAGTTGACTGAGTGGTGAGATGCTCTCCTTCTCATACTCATTTTTATGAGTACATGTCCTCCATCCTCCTTTATGTTTTGTGGAAAAAAATTCTTCACCACCACCCAAAGGAATTTCTTTCCATGGAAGAAACCAAAAGGCAAGAGTTAATCTCACCACATCCCTCAACTTATTTTCCATCTTCTCACATAAATTAGTTGTTTTTTCCTATCATTTTTGATGTTGCTATCAAACAGAGCCATTGAATAATGTGTAATCTCCATTGAGAGTTTTTAGGCACCCCTAATAACATCCCAACCAACCACATTGCCCTCAAACAAGCCCACCTCCACGCTTTAACAGACTAGGTGACTCAACACAACACGAACCAAATTAAAGTGGAGTAAAGCAGAAAGAGAATCTCTTGTCTCATCTCCCACGACCTCAAGAACCACTCCCTGGCTTTCCCAATAACTAACATTGAAAATTAAGATCTAGAGTACCTCCAACTAACTGAAATTTAAGTAGATTCAATACCCCCTAACTTTGAAGTTGTAAATGGTTTGCACAAATACCTGATGAATGTGCCTCATGAGATAGCTCAAATGGCACTCCAGCTAACCTCAAGTAGCAGAAAATGGCGAGGGAAGCTCGGCAATTTGTGGGCAACTCCTCATAAGTAACTTTAACGCCAAGCTTTGGCACTGCGTAAGGCATTATTCATCCCTTCGGAAATCACTCTTAAACATTTCCAGTAACAAAATATACTACTTTTATTTGAGACACATCTTAAGTACATTTCTCATACGGACCAATCCGTACACGCTGGGACTTTTGATGATGGTTTTATGTTGCTAAAACATTAGGGAGATGTTTTTAGATGAAAAACCGTCGCTAAAGTTCTAGTCCATACAGAGTGGTTCACATGAGATCCTGGCTGCACATCTCTATATATATTGTTTTGTAATTTATGTAGATTGCCCTTTAAATGTAGTTATAAAAGCCACATCAAAATGGAATTCACACACATAAAAAGGTGACGATAGTAACGCTGACGAGAATGAGTTCAAGTAAGTGCAAATGAGGAACTGTGTCTTGTACTCTTATATAATCCTATTGTGCGAGGAGTTTACCAATTGATATGATGTTTCAAATTGTGTATAACAAGCACATCCTATGATCCAAAATTGGGATAGATGGTAACGAATCCTTGGGCATGTGGGAAAAAGGAGCACCATGCTCCCATATAATATAGATTGCCTACTCAAATTTATTCTCATCATCTTTTTTTTTTCATTTTTCCTCAAACTTTGCAACATCTTTGTTTCTCCCTCTATTTTTGCTAGTTTTGTTTCCCCTCAGCTTCTCAGTTATTCCTATTTATACCTGAGGCAAGAACTTATGCAAAGCAAAAATTTAACGACCTGGTCTCACCTCAGTACGATATTGTCCGCTTTGGGTAGCGTCCAGCGAGGCCTCAGCCCCGGAACATCTACCCTCACGGCTTTGTTTTTGGGAGCTCACGACCAGCTTTCCAGGGGGTCACCCATCCTGGGATTGCTCTGGCCCAAGCACGCTTAACTTCGGAGTTCTCATGGGATCCGAAGCCAGTGAGCCTCCCAAAAGGCCTCGTACTTAATTAGCGACCATATCTTACTTATATGGGTCTCTAAGGATCCCCCAACTTCCGGTGTGGGATGCCTCCTTTGAGCTACCATTCCTCCACACAAGGGAGTACTCATCGCTCGAGCTACCATTCCTCCACAGAAGGGAGTACTCATCACTCAGGGCGTCACAAAAAGTGAGTGTGCGTCTGACTTCCTAATTCACAAAAAGGCTTACCTGTGTGGCGATGCTGCTTCCCTGCCTGTTATAAAACTTTCTCCTATAATTCTCATCTTTAACTACAGTTATGTGAAAACTTACTATACAAAGTTCGAGCTTTTATATCAGCCTGTGTGCATGTAATGTCTAACATACTGACAATAACAACATGAACCAGTAACGTTAGAAAAAAACGAAGCAGCAGTAAGCTTGATACTGTTAGGGACTGCAGGAGGGAAGATAGTCAAGATTCCTTGGTTACATCCAACTCTCCAAGTTTAGTAATCAATTGACCACGACTGTCAACAACCTGCAATTTACAAAGTTCAATTACAATTACCACACAATGCAATAATCAACCGTAAGTTGAGTTCCGAGTAAAGATACACGAAAATTCTCGTTAAAAAACTTATATATGATGAAAGATAACTGTAGAACATTAAGGGCCCATTTTAGTTGTCCGTCAAATTGTGAAATAGACAGTTTATAATTTTGGGAATTTATGATTTTTAGGTGTATTCACGTTTGTTTGTGAAAATTGAACAATTGTAAATATGATAATTCAAGTTGATTCAAAAAATCTCAAAATTAAGCCATTTCAATTAAGACTTTAATCGCCTATTTTTATAACTGGGGAATTGACTTCAACTCCATTCTTCTGAGAAATCTAGTGTCAACCTAATTCTATAACTGGGGAGTTCACTCCAACTCCGTTCTTTCAAGTGATCCAGTGTCAATACTTGATGTTGATGCCACTAGAAAATTTGTCGTAGAGGAATTTTGAACATTTTGTTGAACTATTCAAAATTCTTCTGGTTTTGGCCTAGTGACAAAGTAGACGCTTCTTCAGTGAGTATCAATTTCAAATAGTTTTGGCCAAGCTACCAACCAAGAAGATTGACTCCAAGTTCCAAATTTTAATAATAGAGACAAAGATACAATTGTAGTAGGCCTTCAACAGCCATGTTTCAATATTTAAATTAAATGCTTTATGTGCATTTCCAAGACGTCTCACAATTGTACAAGATTTTCAGGTTAGTCCACTACAAACTTTCTGGTTTTCATGATGAGACGAAAGTGATCTTGGAGAGCTATAATAACAAATAGGCCACCAGGAACCTTATCCAATATCGCAAATAATTGACCATACAAATTGATGGAAATAGAATTCCAATTGAATAAATATCAGTGTTGTAGAAATTCCTGTTTAGGGCAACCAGGTTCTGCTAAGACGCACTAGACTGGCAAGATAGCAATCAGGGGTGAGGTTTTCACTCCTTTTTATCTATTTTTTATGGTGAATGCTTTCTTAGTGAACGTTGATGCATTTGAAGAACTAGGCCCCACAAAATTGCTCAAGGCATTAGGTGGGCCAAGGGCGGCCATAGGACACCGAGGAACATGAGAAATATATATATATATATATATGCAATACCATTATCCTTTTCTTGAAGTACACACCCCATACAAAATGTAAAAAAATTTGCAGTTGCATATTGTCTGCCCAGCAACATAGTGCCATTCTCCTTTATCTGGTTATCTTTGTGCAATAACATTGGAAATGGTCTACTTAGAAAAAGCATCCCAGACTAATTTAGGTTTTTTTTGGTTATCAGGGTTAAAAAAATGATTTCAAAGGAAAAATCTTTCTCAGTACCCCCTGCATATCCTGGCTTTGCCACTGGATAACCCCAATAGTAATACAAGAGAATGAATAGATAATACATAACACAATAGACGAAGCCCTATTCGTGCTAATTCCTAAAACTTGTTCCATCAATAGACGAAGAAAAAGCAACATTGTTGAGAGCTAATAACACACAATGTTGTGAATAAAATAGATAATTTCTTGAATTCACTCTAATTACTGAAGGAACTCATAATGAATAGAAAAATGAGAGGAATCAAATCTGAACTTCGCAAATCCTAATTTTGATCTCCAAATGTCCATAACCTTACTATTTGAGGCTGCAGATTTCCTTAATTGACAAAACATGATACATATGAATATATTTTGCTTATGAAGGAACTTAAATTCCATTAGTAGACGAAGAAAAAGCTATAATTCCCTGCTGACCGAACTCATGATGAAATTTAAAATAGGAGAGTCAACAAAATTGAAGTTCACAAACCCTAAATTTGATCTCCAAAGCTCCATAACCTACTATTTAAGTGTGTAGACTCGGCTTAATGACAAATAATTTACCATTTGATGCTTATGAAGCCGTAATGGTGGCAATTCCTAAAACAAATTCCATTAGTAGACAAAGTAAATTAAAGCTACAATGTAGAGGCTAATAAAATGTAATTTTGTGAATTAAATTGAAAACTAAAATTAAAATCAATTTTAACCTTATCCATTTCCTAGGCATGGGGCAAGATTACAAGCCGCAATCAGATAACGCAGATAACTAATTTCCTAAATTTAGACTTCATTAAACCCTAATTGTAATCTCCAAAATTCCATAACCTACTATATGAGGTTGCAGATTATACTTAACCGAACAAAATTTACAAATTGATAATTGTGAATACGTAATGGTGCAACCCAAGGAGTTACCACAGCAGTAAGGGCAAACCTGGGACAGGTTCGATTCCCGCTGCGTGAAATCTTTCTTGGATAATTAGAGCGTCTCCCGATCGAACAACCAGAGTTTTGTAAGATTAGTGTAAGGTCTCGATACTCATGGTTATCAAAAAACAAAAAAAAAATTACGTAATGGTGCTAATTCCTAAAATTAGTTCCATAAGTAGACGAAGTAAAAGCTAGTACAGTATTGAATGAAATTGAAAATTAGAAGTAAAAGCAGAAGGAAAGAAAGAAAGAAGATTACGTCTGAAGGTTTTGACGTATTCGGGTAAGCTATTCAACACGTCTGCAGATTTCTCTCTCGGAAGTGTTTCTCTTACTCTCTTTTCCCTCTTCTTGCTTATTTTTCTTAAAAATGGTTAGAAGGTCTTCAATGTTTCTCACACAAACACAAGGAGGCAGTCAATTAACCACTTATTTATAATAATATATTAAAATAGTATATAGTGCAATTTTAATTTAACACAATATCATAAAAATTTATAATTTAAAAATATACTATAAAGTTAATAATGCATTCATTTTGGAGTTTTGTTAAATATACGCTATTAATTTTTAAAAAATATTATTCTCTGATTCCATTGCATTTTTTTTCCCCAGACAAACTCTATTTTCCAATATCATGTTATTTACCCGCCTTTATGCTTAAGTGGAGGCTGAATTTAGAATTCACGCACCTTAATTAATTTTTACCATTAAAACTAACCTTGTCTTTGGATTAAAATAATAATAATTAAAAAAAAAAAAACTTAGAGTTTGAGCAAAAGTTGGTATTTGGAGTGTGGAAAAGTGGAACTCTATTGTTTGGTAAAACTAGCGAAGAATTTGAAATTTTACACACGGTAAATTTGTTATATTTTGCCTTCTAAAATTTCCGGCTTAAAATTTCATGGTATGACCATATAAGGAGTCATTCTCCAAATTCTCATTTAAACTAAGTGATATTGTAATTCATTTCATTTTTATATACAAGACGTCTAAATATGAGAAATTACAATTGAAGGAATTTTAAATGATGGAATTTTAAGTTCTATCATTTACAATTTTTATGAATTTTAGGATTACTCCATCTAAACATAGGGTAACTAGTGTCTACACTCTATATTGCATTCATGAGACAAAAATTAATATAGGTCAGCGGAACTTAGATCATGATTCTATTCTAATACTCATAATTTATCATTTAAGTCTCTGTAGCATTCAACGAACTAAACATTAAAAATTTAAATTTTTAAGTCATTAATAAAAAGTAAAGTACTTTTTAGACAATTTCCATATCTAAACTAAGGTCTAATTTAAATTAGGTGTTGTTTGTTTGTGTCCATTCAGATTTTAGATCTAATATAATCTGGTTGACAACTTTAAAAATTTATATCTTATGATTTATATTTGAATGTGTTTGTTTGTTTAAGCATATCATATTGAATGTCGAATAAATATTATTGGACAATTTTTTCATTTTCTTGTTTATAAAAATGACTTAAGGGCGAAAGGTATTTACCCCTTTGGAAATTAAGCCTTAAGCGTTTATTATTATTATTATTATTATTATTATTATTATTATTATTATTATTATTATTATTATTATTATTATTATTATTATTAAAAAAAAATAAGAACTAGGGTTTGTGAGATCCCAAAGAAGCGTATTTGTGATTTGAAGTGGTGTAGTGGATGGCTTTGTGATACGAAGCTCGCAAATAGATGTGGAGGACTAGATCAAGGTCGTAGAGGGCGACCGGTAAAGCCAAAAAGCAAGAGAGCACTTCTAATCCAAGTTGCAGTTTGGAGTCTACAATCAAAGAATGAAGGACTATTGCAAATTTAGCATAAGACTAAAGTACATATAGTTCGTTAGTTTGAAGGATTAAACATATGCAAGTACAGATAGTTCGTTACTTCATGGTGGTGTGGATTGCTTTTGTGTGGTAGCTTGATATATCTGTTAGACAAGACAACATCATATTTGACAGGTTCAAAATTGATTGCAATCATGGTTTTGCTTTCGTTTACCAAATTATAAATTATTTTTGGTAAAAACCCTAAAATTTACATAGGCTAAGGATCCCCCAACACTTTCAATTGGTATCAAAAGGGATTCCTTTATTTTCCTAACAGTTTGCATCTAGGTCGAGTTGTCCAATTTTTTTTTCATTTTTCTTGTTTATTTTGCTTTTGGTGGTTGTTTACTTGATTTCACCATGTCTAAGAGTGAAAATGTTAGGGCTAGTAAAATTAATGTGCTTAATGGATTAAATTATAACTATTAAAAGAGTTAGATGAGCATTTTTATTCAATCCTTAAATGCTAGAATTTAGAATTACACAAAACCCATGATTACTAAAGATAATGTCACACTAGGAAAACTAGTAGATAGTTGGTTATCCACTTAGTAAGATGCAGCTAGGTGGAATTCCATAAGTCTGAATGCAATAATGAGTCGTGTTTTTGAGGAGGAATTTGAGAAAATTAATTTCACACTGTAAACTATATGAGACTTATGGATACTTTTAAAATTATATGAGACCTATGGATACTTTTAAAATTATATGAGAGTTATGGATGCTTTTAAAACCATATGAGACCTTTGATACTTTTCACAGCAGGCTTAAAGACGTTATAGATTTTCTTTACAACTCGCGCAAAATCATATCTAAATCTCGTGTTGTAAAGAAAATTTTATAGTTTTCACCTAATAAATTACTCCCAAAACCAAGGATTTAGATGCTTTGAGCAAGAAAAAAGTGATAGGCTCCCTTCAAACCTTTGAGTTTAATAGGCTTTCTAGACATAAAACTCAAAAGATAAAACAAACCATTGCTTTTAGGGCTAGATAAATTTAAAAAAATTGAATTTGATCATAAATCTAAATTGTATTTTGAGGATGTGTCGCCCCAAATCTCGTTAAGAGGTTTAGACCTCCGGAACTCGGTTAATCATAATGCCGTATGCGACAGCAGATTTAAAGTACATAATCCAAAACTTTATAATGGTAAATCTCATGTAATGTCTCATTTAAAAAAAATTCGACATGTGGAGTTCGTAAAGTTAGCCATTCAAACCCATATAATAAAATAAATTTTGTACTAGAAATTAAATACCACGTTTTAAAATGCTTAACAGTATAAAATCATGAATATTCATCTAATACAAATCCTCCAATGAGGTCCTAATACATATATAAAACATTTTGCAGCACTAATACATTGATTTGAGTACAAGTTTAGTTGTACAAATTATATGAATCTACAAGGTTCACAAAGTATACGTCATATACGAACGACTACAAATAACTAAGGTCGTCAAAAGGTCATCAGATGTGTCTAGACTCCAAATTCGCGCCATCCTTAAGAAAGTACCTGCAAAACTAGTTTGAAAAATAGGAGTGAGCCAAGCATGGGCTCAATTGGAACTATAAGGTTTTGTGTAATAAAATACAAATTGGAAAACACATGCGGCATGAAGTATTTGAATTGTGTTTATATACATATATTATCTCTATGTATACCACATATGTAAATAAGAAGTGCTACGTCAAAATGTTATAAAGTCATGCAATATGCAATGCATACCAAGTGCTATCCCATCCCTATAAATACCATAAAGTATGTATCGCCGAGATACAAGTAAAATAACGATATCATCTGTATGTTTATTTAAAAAATAAGTATAAGCACTAACCGTTCTCAACCGTTCATCTCATATCCTATTATCGCATTTCTGTTCCATCCAACATAAACATCACCACCCAAGATTTCTAATGTGCACAATTACCATGGTTCGGGGTATGCAGCCCCCAAGACTGGGTCCCCCTATAGGACCACTTAGAGGTGTAAAGTATGCCGCCTCACGAGCCCCCGTAATTGACCATAGAGTATGCTGCTAACATAGCAAGGTTCCTTTACTAACCAGGGTATGTAGCCACTATCGCTAAGTCCCCCCAAGGACCATTACTGCATCAATTAACGAAACATCGACAAATTTCAAACTATACGAATTATTAAAATAGAATTTGTAACAGAGATTCCAAACTATCAAATATTTGAGCCATAAAGCAACTATGCCATTTAGTACCCATACAAAGTACTATAATCATAACTTGTGGATATAGGAAAATATTTGCCAAATTATACTCTTATATCGATTATTTATCTAATAAGGATAAATGAATAAACACAGTATGTATTCGACAAATACATAAATTATATAAATATCAAATCGTATAGTTTATGTTCTTCATATTCTAGTATTATTGTCTTACTTAAGCTAATTTATTAAGTTCACTATTTCATGGCTCCGTCACGAACTTCTTGAATAATTTCACCAATTAGTGAGTTTTATGGTAAATCATGTAATCGGCTCCAAGCCAAGTATAATTCATAATTGATAACAACTAGGATCAATATAAACTTCCCCAAATGATTCTAATACATAGTCCTTTAAAAATAGTTATAGAAATTTGCCTATTAAAGTAACGGGCTGGCAGGCTTCTAACAAATCTTATCAGTAGCTAACTTGTAATGTGTACCTCGTACTTTTATTTGTCTTAAATTGAATTATATTAGTCTTAAATTGAATTATATTAGCTTATTTATATTCGTGTGGGTGATCATTTGGTGATTCAAGTAGTCCGAATCGATTTCGGTTGGTAAATAAGAAGTTTTGGTTCTTCATGATTCGTTGATTCTAGCTATCTTTGAGCTACTGTAATTTCTTTATTTCTTATTCGATTAAGATTTCGTTTGCATAGGTGTCTAGGTTTCATACAATTCTACAACTTTTGTGTTTTGACCGAAAGTCAATTCGCATTCCCCGTTGGTCAAAACAGGGTCTAAAGTAGGCCCATCGATAATTTCTAGTCATTCGGTAGCTCTTTGGCAGAGCGCTGTCTTCGGTGAATTTTTGGAAATTATTCATCCAAAATTTGGAAAAACTTCCTCTTAGGAAGTTTTATATCTTTGAAATACCTTTCCGTGGACATAAAAATCACCTCAATCGGAGTTCCGAGCGAAACGTTATGGCCAAAATACGAACAGTGCTCTAGAGCCCCAAAGTTATAGCGCGGACTGATATGGCCTTTTTAGCATACCGGTCCGGCAACAAATTTTTGGAAAAATTGTGGCCCGCGGATCGGTATTGGGTATTTGGCATATCGGTCTGCCAGTTAACTATTTCCACTGACTTAAGCTCGTTTTAAAGCCATTTTCACTCACTTTTCAACCCATTTTCTAGGCAAACACCCACACACCTCTAAGGGAGGTTCTAGAGGGTTCTAGAGAGAGAAAGGGAGAGATTTCTACGCATTAATCCTTCCGTATCAAGGATTTGAGCTTCAAATCATCCGAATCACCCTCTTGTTCACTATTCATCATCTTCAACCTTGGGGATCTTTGGGATTTCATCAAGGCTTGGATTATCATATTTCCTTCATCCTTTCGACCTATCAACTCGACGTAGGGGTTTAAATATTTTCAAACCTCAATAATATAGTTTAAGCTCATGTTAATCATTTCATTTGAACTATATGTGATTGAACTACTACCACTTGATTAAGGAAATGATGATTTATGATGTTTAAAGCCATGAGCATGTATCTTGGAGCAAGATATGCCATTTACAATATTCTATATATGTATATTAATTGCATCATATGATCTATTCCTCAGGTGTATGGATCTTATTTATTGTTATAAGGATTGGTTGATGGATTATATACACTAAGGAGTAGGGAATGAAATTGGTTATAGTGTAAATGACATAAGTTGTTTCAATATTCATTCTTTAGCATGTTTATTGTCATTGGTAATATAAAAGTGTTTAAAGTAAAGCAATATATGCCATTTAAACTAGAGACTTAAGCTTTGTTTGATCTCTATGGTTGCCTTGAGGGTATATACAATTGTATGGGGAAAAACGGTTGATAAATAATTATGTATACACCGCAAGGGACATAAATGAATGATTCATAGAGTTTACAAGGCATATGTTATTTTTAGAGCATATATAGAGCATGTTAAGCATGAAATGCATTTTATGCATTATTGTTATGTCAACCCAGCATCATGGCGGTATTCTAGCAAGTTTGGATCTTTCTTCTAGCTTATGGCACGGATATTGTTTTATGAGGAGTTCATATGTCTTTATCTATAACTGATGCTCGTGGTGGAGTATCCAAATGCTACAAGGATTCTTATTCCTGATGATAATTCATGGAGGCTTCATTTCTATCTTAATATCTTTTTGTCAGATACAATCGGTGAACGGATTTCTGGATAATGATTGTGCTTGGTCGTGGATGACCATGATGTCAATTATGTATGAATATTTATCTGAATAGTGCTTACCATGATGAAAAATAAGTGGGGCTCAGTGCCCTTGGGTTAAAAATCCCTAAACCCCGGGGAGAATTGTTTGGCCGCCTATAAGCCACCGGTGAAAGACTTGGGAACCTAGGCAATGGCAACGCACCATGGATTTGATTCTTTTCTATGGAAGGTGGATGGGTTATTTCACTTCCTAGGTATGATGATGATAGTATGTCGTCTTGAGGCAACGGATTCTATACTATGACTTTAGTTCGGATTCTTGTTAAAAAGAACTATGGTTATATTACATTCTCTTGGAGCGGATGGATTTCATAAAGCCGTGTTGGCTTGGATTCTCATTGGCGCGTATCATCAAGGTTTGGAAATGGGTTGACACAAAGGGAGATAATCTGCATATACATGAGCATGCATCATTATGATTGAGTTATTTATGAACTGTCAAGAATAATGATTAAATTGTTTTATGATAAAGATTATTGTGTTTAGGGTCATAAATAAATAAATGTTTTCAAAGTTGTACCATTTCTTTTCCCCCATACTGAGCGATATGCTCACCCCGTTGTTCTAAAACCCTACAAGTATCCAGGAGTCTAAAGATGACAGGGACGCGACGGGATCGGGAACGAGTTAGTGGCTATGATATAGATGTATTTTTGTCATGCATATGTTCTCACGGGAAGCCACGGCTAGCCCGAAATATTGTATATTATTTTTGAACTTACCTAGTTGGTTTTGTATAACAGTTTTATGCATGTATGTATGCTTATGCACAATAATATCATCTTATATCTTGCTGATTGACACGTAGGATATTTAATGTTTGAATTTCTTTGTGTATATACATATATACATATTTTAGTCAATCTAAGGTGGGTTAGTGACACTCCATGCCTTAATTATGGGGCGGTGTCCTATCAATTAAGGCGAGGGTGTTCCATAACCGATAGCTTAAATACAACATAAATGTCACATATATGAAGTATTATAACCAAAATAGGCCTTAAACCACCCATTAATTTATCATTATATATACGTATCTCAATTTCTTAGATTATCCATATGTTTATACTAGTCTTCATTCTTATCAATATGCAATTAGAATTCTTGTAAAAGTACTAAATTGAAGTTATATAAACCACCAATCAATCAAAAAAATTAAGAAAAATCAACCTAACCCCCACGCATAAGTAAAATCTAGAAATTGTGCCAATCCCTTCCCCCCCCCCACCCCCACCCCCCAATTTGATTTGAAAACATACAACACATAATAACTTGAAAAATGGGTTTAAGTATTAGTGTTCCCACCTTGATGAAGCTTTATAAAGATTTGAGTATTGAATTGAGGGATTGAAGCATATCCACCAAGAACTCCACAAGCACTTGCCTCTCTCAAGCTCGAATGGAAGAAATAGATTGAAGAAGATGATGAATAGTGATGAGCTAAACTGAATCTTCATATATATATGAAACCGCCTAAAAATCTGCTACAATTTCATCCAATTCACATCTCTATTTCTCTCTAAAGTATTAGGAATTTTTTGGTGAAAATGGGGTAGAAGGCTCGAGAATGGGGTTTTGTGGTGATAAAGGTCGAGTCAAAGCACTAAAAATTCGATGTTTGACCAAATTATGGGCCATCAGTAAACTGATGCCATTTTTGGTAGTTCGGCAACTTCGTGTTAAGTTTTCGCCTTCTAGAAGCAAGAATTGGGTCTCAAACAAAATAAAGATAATTGAAATACCTTTCCAATATCCAAACGGCGACCTATTTGGACATTGATGAAGAAGTTATGACTTTCCAAAGTGAGGAAGGTCAATTTTAATAAAATGAAATTGTGCGATTAACTAACGATTTTTTATTAGACCATTCAATCTCTTTGCAATTATGCAAGCAAGTGTATTTCCACTAAAATAATATGTTGGAAGGTTTTGTACCATATAAACCCCCATAAAACGAAATTCCACAACCCTGAGCATGATTTAGCACAAAATATAATTAAGGAATTAACTAAGACATTAAATCATAATTAGATTATATATACGAATCCTTGTGCGACCATACACGTAAGTCTAAATACACTATTTATATAAGCTAGAGGTGTTCAAAAAGTAAAATCCCATGCGAAACCAAAACTCACTATCCACTGCGAGCTGATGCCCTTAATAATGCTAATACAAGAATTTAACGAATTATTTACGAATGATTAGGATACGGGGTATTACAAATATCTAATTTTGTAGTAATTTTAATAAATTCATAAAAATAACTCACAAATCGGAAGTAGTGATTAAAATTTTGGGTAGTTAGGAAAGGGAATTATGATAACAAATCTCAACAAAGAAATAATTGTTTTGAGTATTGTGAAAAGGGTCACAGAGCGTTTGAATGTGCTACTAAGATTAAAAGAGAAGAACAAGAGGCTAAACCTATGGAAATTTCTAATATTGGTTGTTGGTGTAAAAATATAGAACAGACATTTTTAACCACACATGCAAATATTTCGTAGCTTTTTATGACGAGTTGGCAAAGAAAAATTAGACTTGTTCACAAAAATATTTTAGAAAGAATGTTTGCCCCTTTTGAGAAAGTGACTAATCCTCCTCCATGGAAGAGTTCTGAGCTCGGTGGTGCTTCATAGATAATAAAATTGTCAGGCCTGGCTTTGATTATAAATAAGATTGTCTTTCTGGCTAGCCTAACTATCAAAACAAGCACTACCTAGACTTCTCCCTTAATAAACTATATGTTCTCTAAGTCTGTATGCTTTGTTATACTTATCAGACCTGTAGGATACATACATGAAATATTGAAACGAGTTGATCTATTTGGTTTTAACTATTTACTAGTGTATTCAATGATTGATTGCTTAGTCGTTGTAGCGGAGTAAATGCTTTGTATACATAGTGGGGGAGAAAACAAGTCTGTGGAGCTGGAATGGTTGGCCCAGAGCTCCTTCTATCATTTTGCAATGGTTGATGAAGCATGTCTATCTCTGATCTTGCTTCTCCCTTTAATTCGGAACATTAAATCCAATTGGTAAGCATTTAATGCAGTTGAGATGGTATGTGCACCATCTCGTCTGCCAGTCGCCCAAGCTTTCTTCAACTTCTCTGACACAATTGCACTAGAGCTGTACTTAGCTTGTTGACATAAGTCTGCAAGGCTAGGCTCCAAAAAGCCTTCTTGTTATTTTAAGCAGGATCCATTTGAGATAGTAAGAGGATGTCTATGCTTGAGTGAGGTCTGCTTATCAGACTTGGTTGAGGCCTTTTGCTATATCACAGTGCATGTCTATGTGGCAGTCCATGTGTCATCTTTACTTATCCAGATGTAGTAAATGGATATTTCACTCCATTAATTGCCTCCTATTTTTGACACTTAGTTTAGAGGACCTACTTATAAAGGATAAATGTCCCCATTGAGGTCTAAGAGGCCTTGGGCTTGTGGGGTAAGACTGAAAGAGGTCTGAGTTTTTCCATATAAGCTAAAATGGCACATCTCATCAAACTTTAGAGAGGAACATAGTATCTGAATCCTAAACCTCGTTTTGACTAATGGTCACCTTTGAGAGCTTTTTAAGGGATCTGATCTTTTACTGGAGAATGTGTTAACTTGATGTCATTTTTCTTGGGAGTCGTGCGAACGTGCAGCAAATTTAATGGGAGGCATTTTGTAGTTGCGGGGACTATTGGCTTCCTAAGAAATCTATAGCTACTAAGTCTTCTTCTTTTCTGCACTCTTGGCTTACAGAGGTCCCTTAGAAAACATTTTTGAGAGGTTCTCTAGTATCCCTTTACTAGTTCTTCTTTAAGGACCTCATTACTTTGCACCCACAACCCCTCTTTCTTCTATAACCAAACTAATGGCCCATTTCACCAATCAAGGCTTGAACTTTGAGGTCCCACCTCGTGATGAGGTTGGTTCCTCTGTGGGTACTTCCCCCACACCCTCCACTGAAATTAGGACCATCGATATATATGACAGCAATGAGGGAGTAGTAACCACTTGCCTCCCCCCCACTGTTAACAGTACCAACGATGAGATTGAAAAATACTCTAAGTATGTCAGTTCCCTTAATGTCTTTCGCATATCCTCCACCTTTTCTTTTGCTGATATCCCTGCCTTGAGGGGGAAATACCAAATCCATGACTCCGTTAGGATTAGAGCTTCAGGCCTAATAGAAATGGCCTATTATATAGACCTGGGAAAGCTTGCTTCTATGAGTCCTTTTTTAGCACGGGCATAGATTCCCAATAAATGACCATGTACGAGAATTATTGGTGGCCATGGACTTAGCCCTAGTTCAGGTTAATCTTAAGATGTGGAGTTATTTGATAAGGATGGTGCTGATATTCAGGGCTATTTCTGTCGGAAGCCATAAGATAACTGTTGAGGAGTTCATTACCGTTTTTCAGCCCAAAGACAGCGACAGTAAGAACAAGGGAGTTCTCAGTTATCCTTCTAGACTTGGAGCTCCAAAAATTATTCAAGGCCTCCCTGACAGCATCCTTTATTTGAAGAAGAGGTTCTTCTACGTTTCTGGTGAGGAGTGGGAGCATGATTCTAGGTATCCCAGCGTCCACGACCTCAAATCTTAGTTCATAGAACAAGAATCCATAAGTAAGTTTTCTTGCCCATGTTCTAAATCTTGCCTTTTCCCTTTAACTTTATTTAATCTTTCTTTCTGTTAAAGAATTTGATCTAACATTCATCTCTTATTCTTTGTCAATTTTTTAGTAAACGAGAAAAGGCCCGAGTCGGTAGAATCAGCATGGATAGAGAATGCCAAGGACTTTTTCCTAAAGCATTATGCCGACATAATCGTCGTAGAAATGTTGTGGAGATATGGCCTGGGTCTTAGGCCTTCCAATATGGACCCTAACATCTTAACATTGGAGGATCTCAAGCCCCTGTACATGTTAAAGCCCTCTAAATTCAAATGACCTAAGGCTCAAGGCCTCAGAGGCTGCCAAGAAGGGGTTAAGGACAAAAGTCTCGAGGAGCCAGAGGCTTCAGAGGACACTGAAACAAGCTTGCATCAACTCCCCTGGAGACATTGTTTTGGAGGTTGCCCCCTTCAACATGTCCTAGTGGTCCCAAAGAGAATGTAAGTTTTTTACTTTGAATTTTAGTCACCATTTTCCTTTTGTTAATTTTCTTTTGCCCTTATTAATTTTCAGAGCTGACCTTCAAGATGAATACTAACAAGGCCACTAAGAAAATAAGTGCCATTTTTAGGTGTTTGCCTCATTCCAAGGGGTCGAATGAACCTGAGGTGGTAAAGAAGGACGCCCCTATACCTCCAAAGGACTATTCTCCCACTAAGGCTCCAACTCTCTCCATATAGAGGATATACATTCTTAGATGGATTTGATGGCCGCCCCCATAGGGGACATGCATTTTTTTTATCCCAGAAAAGACAAGTCTAGAGAAGAATAGTGTTCTATGTATTAATAGAGCTTAGAGCTCCTCTGCCAAAGGTTCTGATGATAAGGGGAGAAAATGAGGAATACGTGGTTATTATTAAAACGACGGATGCCCCAACTCAGACCTCATCTTTTACTAGATCCAGTACCAGCAAGCCTAAGTCCATTATCCAGGATGGGTATGGCTTTTTTGTGAAGGGCCTGACATTACCACCTCTATCCCAGGCAGTTTTGGATTCGGCCAAGGAAAAAGGGACCATATCCATGGCTAATTCTTTTGGCTTTCACATGAGCCAGGTAATAATTCCATCCCTTCCATGTGAGTCTTTGTTATTTTTTTCGTATTTATTGACTTGTTTTTCTTACCTTTGTAGGCCTTAGATTTCTTTTACTCCTATTTCCATTTGGCCGACGAGGGTACGAGCTCGATGGGCAACTTTGCCCTCTAGGAGGAGCTTCTAAAAACTCATAACGAGCTCTTCATCGCAAGGAGTGATCTGGAGAAAGCTAAGTAA
The DNA here is from genome assembly GCA_021464415.1 of Lonicera japonica. Taxonomy (NCBI): domain Eukaryota; kingdom Viridiplantae; phylum Streptophyta; class Magnoliopsida; order Dipsacales; family Caprifoliaceae; genus Lonicera; species Lonicera japonica. The sequence continues at coordinate 70,513,041 of CM038464.1, forward strand.
GATAAGAAAGCCATGTTGGCTTAAGCTACCAATGCCTTTTTTAAAACTGAAGGTGTGAAAGCTAAGGTGGACAGTTTTAATAACATGTTTGGCCAGATGGAGTCGGCCTACAAAGCCTTGGAGTAGGAGCAAAAAGTTAAAATACAAAAGGCCTTTAGATTTAAATCCAAGTTGATCCAGGCCATAGGGGATCTCAAAGCAGCTGGGTCCACTTTAGAGTCAGTTTAGAATGCCACGGATTTGGAGGGCAAAGGTAAGGAAGATGTCGGGGCCAGACTTAGGGACCTTTAGGTTCATTTGTCTACTAAAGAGGCTGAGCTATCTGCTTTCCACCAACATCGGGAGGTCACCCAAGTCCAGGTCTCCAACCTAGAGACAGAATTGAAAAAGCTGAAGGACTCTATCCCTATTATGGATGCATAAACCCTGGAGGACTTCTGTGGTCATGAAGAGCCCTTCATGAAGATTTTCGACTCATTCGTTTCTGGTTTTTATAATTGCATGGAGCTCACCTTGCAGAACCTCGAAGACTTTGAAAACCTTGAAGTCCCTACAAAGTTTGACGTGACCCCTCAGCTTGAGGCCAAAATTACTGAAAAGAGTCTTGACGCCCTTTTCATTCTTCACCTGATTAAGGCAGAGGAGCCAGATGTACTGGCTAAATAGAAAACTGGGTTGCCTACTCCAAGTGGATCCCCAGAGAGTAATGGAACAGGTCAGGATCAGAATTAGCATCATCAATGGACATAGGCTTCCTTGTGTAGTTTTTTATTTGTTTTTATTCTTTATGTAATTTCTATTTCTTCTTTATGTAATTTCTATTTCATTTTATAATGTAAATATACACTTTATCGATGAAAGAAATTTTTCTTTATTTTGAATTGTTTCTATTTTCTTATTATGTCTAAGTATTGTTGTAAGAAGGAATGACTTATTGTTAGTTATTCCTATGCCCTTAAACTTAGAAAAAATGAAGATAATTAATAAACAAAGCCAAGTTTTTGGGTAAGTGTGAGAGACGTGCTTGCCCCCTATACTTAGCTAAGATTTGGAAATATTAGATATCAAGTCCCCAACCATGCCTATTATATAGGTCTTTTTCAGAGTGCAGAAGATTTTTGTTGTCTTTTCATTACTAATTCGACCTCTCTTGGGGGGCTTTTTTGGGTGCTTGCTAGAATAACTACCTTTAGAACTTTCCTTGGAATTGGTTAAGTCAATTTAGTAGGTGCCCTTTTTGACTTGAGCAATTTTTATTTTAAAAGGTTTATAGGTGTTAGTTTGCCTATTTCCCTTGTTTCAGGTCTTCCCTAGTTTTTAATAGGTTTTGCATACCTGTTTTATTAGTAAAACTGACCTACTTTATATAGGTTTTTTTATTTATGTCTTTGTCATTTGAGAAATTAGCATTTTTGTCTGAGTCTTCTAGAGTTGTGCCCCTTATGAATTAGTCAAATTTTGATATATATTTTAAATGTTAGTAGACTTTATAGTATAAGTGTGCCTTGAGAAGATTTTAGAATTCAAGTTGTTACATGGAAAATTCTAGCACAAAAAAGATTACTTGTATAGATCTTTGGGTTTCTTAAATGAGCTTTAATAAACAATAGTTGACATAGACCAATTCTAAGGATAATACTTCTCAAGGTACTCTATAGTTCATGGCCTCATGATCTCCATGCCTTCATCAATCTTTAGATAGTAAGTTCTAGGTCTACTAACTTTTGTGATTATATAAGGGCCCTCCCATTTAACTATTAGCTCTCTACATTAGTGGCTAGTATGACCTTTTGCAGCACCAGCTTAACCACACTCAGGCTCCTATGTTTGACCATTTTGTTATTCCTCTTACTACTCAATTAATGAGCACCCCCTTAGTAATATTAAATACCATTAATTAGTATTAATAATATTAATTACTAAAAATCAAAATAATTAATCAAAGAAACCTCTCACTATTTTTCTTCTAAACAAACCCACGTTCTTTCCTAATTCTTCTCAAATCAAATAGTCCTATATCCCTATCTCATTCTCTTATCTTCTTAAATCAAAACCATAAATCATTACATTACAATCAAAGTTTCTTCAGAACACAAGTAAGTTCCTTCTCTATCTTTATTCCATTTGATTGTTTGGTTTAAAACATAAACGTGTTGGAACCCTAAAGGTGATTGTTTGATGTTGGTTTAAACCCTATTGAAAACTTTAGTTATAATATAAACACTGACTGTTTGTTTAAACCCAATTAAAACCCCTAGATTTATGTGTATGAAGCTAACTCGCTTTAAAGTAATTGAGTATGTCTCAAAATATTAAGTTTTAATACGCCAAGTATGTGCCCTTACTTATTTTTGCAAATCATAAATGTACTAGCCAATGAGTTACTAGTGTTTCCCTATTCAATCACCGCATGAGGAAATATTCACTCTGCATGGGGCGAGTGTGTTTATTTTTTTACCTATTTATTCGTTACATATGAAGCGAGTCTTTGCATCTTTACTCGATTTTCATGGGTTAAGGTAAGCTATTTTTGTATTCTTTATGTGTTGTATTATTTCCATTTATGGTCTTGCAAATGGTTTCTTTTTAAAGAAAAAATAATCAAAAAATTATAAAAGGGTGTGTTTTGACTTATTTTCGTTATAATAAAAGTGTCTAACAACAAGAAGAACAGTCAACCATTGACATCAAGGGAGGAAAAGAATAACGAAATTTCGGCATGGCAGGAGCTTATTTCCTTCGCCCAGTGTTCCTCTAATCTCCAAGTTGACTTTTACTAGTTGGCAAACTCTTTCTTTCTTTTTTTTTCCTTGGCTTTTCAAGAATATTTTTTTCTTTACTTACCTTTTCTTCTGGCAATATATGGGAAAAATGATTTAATAGAGTTCGGAGTTGAAATGGAGCCAGATTATGTAGATTTTTTTAGAATGGCCTTCCTGGTGGCGTTAGTCATTATCTTTCCAAACAACTGGTAAAAATGGAGGCTATATCTTGTGAAGATGCAAGTGCACACACCAGAGCTCCAAAATCCCATTATAAGATCGTCCGCCCAATATACGCACTACTTAAGTTTACTTGCTTGATGCATTATTATAGATTATTTCGAAGAAGTGTTTGTAATTTTAAATTTTATTAATAGATGCGTGTTAAACTTAATTTGGAGGAATGCTACTTTGCTTGATTGATTGTCTAGTTATATACATATATATATTATGGTTGATTCTTTTTTTGTTTGATTGATTATTATATAAAACTAAACTTTGGTTGATTGATGGTTAATGAAAAACTGGACTTTAGTTCAGGGTATGCCAAATTAAAGAGCTTATTGTCCAATTCAGGATAATACTCAGCTAAAGATGCTCGTGTAGATATTGGTGAATAAACTTGATTTAAATGCAATGAGTGTGGCATCATTAGATAGCACCAAATAAGTAATAAAATTAATACACTCGGTCAATACCATTCAAGCATGTTGCGTAGATTCGGCGACGGGGTTTTAAGTAAATCCATATTTACTCGGCCAGAATGGGCCGAGTACATCTTCTTGTATAGTGTTTTTTTTGTATTGCACTTGGATGATGGTTACGGTGGACTTATTACATTTTACTTGCACCCTGGATTGTTAGATCGTAAATGATGATGATGACGATGATGATCTGCTAAATGACGACGATGTTAGGTTTATTGTTTAAAATATAAATATTTGTTTTGTTGTAAGGTTTTTGTTAATTATTAGGTTAAAGATGAAAATGTAGTGTATATCATTAGAACAATTACTTTATTCTTGGCTTACGGTTCGTTTGGATTAAGTGAATGGGAAGGAAAGGAAAGGAAAATAGGAGGATGGATTATAAATAAGTTGTTTGTTAAGATTTATGAAGAGAATGGAAAAGAAACGGAAGAAATTTTAGGGTTGTCAATCCCTTTATTCTTTTATTTTGTTTCCTTCAAAGATTGGGAGGATTATTAAGGAAATGAAAAGATTTTAATGAATTATTACCCATTATTCCAAATTTAATCTTAATTTGTTAACAATTTATTAAATCACATTTCTTTAATTTCTTTTCTTCTTTCTATTCAAATAAAAGTTAATTCCACTCATTTCTTTTCTATCCTTAGCTATCCAGACAATAATAAAATTAAACTCATTCCTTTCTTTTCCATTACATTACATTCTTTTCCTTCATAATTAACAATTTTCTTTCCATTCCCTCCCCTAATCCAAATGGACTGTTAGAATGTTACTAAGTAATATGAAGTGCGTCAATAGCGACATATTTTTTAGAGTTATCATCGAAGTCTTGGACTGGATCGAGTGGGGTGTATTTTTAGAACAGGTGGGATTTGATCATATAAAACGGTTTTGGACCACCTAGTCTTGTCGGGTCGTAGTAAAAGCATCCATAGCAACCGAGTAAAACTTTAAGCCAACTATGCGAATATGGCATTAAGTTTATTGAGTAGCTACAGTGGGTATATTTAAAAAAATTTCCATATGGATGTGCCAAACCTGTATGGAATATAAGCTTGAATTTTTTTTAAAAATGGTTCATACGAGTGTGTTAAACACATATGAGCCATAAGAGTAAGCCACAGTGGCTCGTATGAGTCATACGGGTGTGGCACACTCCTATAAACCATTTTTTTTCACTTTAACGGCATCAATGGTTTGGTTAAGTTTAGTTTGTGTAATTTTGGGTATAGATATCATAAGTATATTTTATAAATGAATGATACAAAAAAAGATTTAAATGTGGTTTCACAGGTTTATTTTTTAAATGAATGGTATTAGGTTGGAAGTTGGTAACCCGGGCCAAATTGACCAACCGCTTCACAAAACCTTTTGAAGCTATTATTATCAATCGTATGAAAAAGGAGTGCTGGACTCATACACTCACCTAGCTAAATGTTAATGTAAACTATGTGGTCTTCTTTTAAAATTAAAAGTGTCCTACTTAGGTTTGATTGTCGCAACTTTTTGCTTTGAGCAATAGAAGAATTGGGATTCATGGTAAAGTAAAATTTATCTATTAGCTTAAGGAAGTGCTATAACTCCTCGTATTATGTTTTCGCGCCAATCCTCCTCTTAAGCCGGTTTAAGGCCAAATCTTCGTTCGAGAACCCGATTTTCATTTCGGAGCCTTCGTAATCAATCCAACATTTTTAATAAGTCATTTTAATGATATTAAGTATGCGTGCATGGTTGGGATGCATTTCGGGAAGCCGCGGTTGAACTTAGTGGCTAACTGTGAAAAATTAAACTTTTGTCGAAATAATTTTTTTACCAACTTTGAGAAGCCATAATTTTCTCATACAAAGTCCAAATGAGTCCTTGTTTGGGGCTAAAGTTTCATCTCTTTACCCTCTACAAGTTTTATTTTGAGACCAAGTTGAGTTAAAATCGTTTCGAGAGTCAAAAAATGCCGAGAAAAGTGGGATTTTTGGTGGAAAAATGTTGAGCTTTAGGCAATGGAGCCTCTGATCGATCAGAGCTTAGGGTAGTGGGTTTTTAAGCTTTTTTCCTTCCATTATGTTCATTCTTCTTCCTCCCTTCTTCCCCCATTCGACCCCCCCCCCCCCCCATTAGAGAGGCTAAAGTGAGGTGAGAGCTCTTATGTGAGGGGTTTAGGAGAATGATCCTTCTTGGTTCTTAACCTCGCACTAAATCCTCGTCGTCATCATCTCCATCTCTTTCTTTATCTCTTTCCACCATTGTTAGGTTTTCAAGTTTTCATTTGGGGATTTTGCAATTTCTTGAGTTGTGGCTTAATTTGTCACTCAAACTTCGGAGAATTAGCTTAATTAAGGTAGGAACACTAGTACTCAAACTCAATTTCAATGTTTAATTGTTGCATCTCTCTTTTGAAAGAAAAATTGAGCATTCTTCATGTGAGCATGTTAATACACATACATAGGGCTTTGGGTTGGAGACTTGTTGTTAGTTTTCTAGATTTATGCAAGTTATGATTGTGATTTCATGTTTTTATAGAAGAAATCTCATCATAAAAGTTGTGTACTACAAGCCCTAGTTTTTATCCATTAGCGTGTATGCGCGTATGCCCAATTTATAGTTATACACATATAAACATATCACTTTATAAGCTAGAGAATGAGACTTAAGCAAGATTTGAGCTTAGTATTATGCAAATAATATATGTATTAGTTTGGATCATATTATGCTATGAACTAGGAATGAGAATTTATACAAGATATAACTTATATTATACTTTGATTTGAACTTGGTGCCCTCGGAACTATACATATTCGTTCCTACACATATTACTGAGTTAATAACATATTTACTTAATAAGTATACAAGAAATTCCGTGTAGTTACATGTTGTTTTCAAGTTTATCTTAAAACCCCCATTTATACACTAGTATTTCTATATAACTATAAGGAGCTTTGGGTACAAATTTAGGATATGAGATGAGGTTGTATATATATATGTTGTTTACTTAATGTAGATAGTATACACATGCCATTGGATTACTAATACCAAGAATTTGGTAAAGCCCACCATTTTGGTAACAACCTTCCAATGCTTTCTAGTGGGGCCACAAACTTGATAAATAGTATGTTTGATCCATGATTTTACTTCCAAAAGTTATGATGATTATATCCATGAAATAGATACTCTATTGAATGGAATAATTGCCATATTAATGATATTCTATCAAGCCAAGGGTTTACTACAAGTAGACTACTAGTCCATTAATTGGACCTGTTCAAGTACTACATGGATATAATCATCTAATGGGTATTAATTTCATAAATGGCACATGAATATTAGAAACATCTTAAGTTGAAATTGTTATTGCTATTAATGAATTTATCCACCTATCACGCATACATATTTAGTTGTATGTATAATGTGTGTATATAGGCCTGCTTGGTAATTAGAAAAATTAGATACGCCTTTGGTAAACGGAACTATTACGAAGATATGATTTGAGATATATAAATATGTGTGTGTGTACATGTATGTGCATTTTGTATGAGTATACTCCTTGGAGAATACTTTATATTGATGTTTTGGTTTTGTAAGGCACTAATGGTCCGTGGGGGATTAAGCCTTAACGGCTACACACCCTGATCCATATAGAAGGATCCCGCTTTGAAAGCGACATATTCTATAGTCTGTAGGGGGACTCAGCTTGCTGTATACTCTACACATCTAGATGGTCCACGGGGAGACTCAGCCTTAGGGACTGCATACCCTAGCCTTAGAGGCTTAGATGGTCCACGGGGGGACTCAGCCTAAGTCTATTTTATCGTATTTACAGGGATATGATAGCACTTGGTGTGCATTGTATGTGTCATGGTACTTTATATATACATATGTAAGATATATATATATATATTAGGATGGTGTATATACATGAGCATGACCCATATTACACTAAATACTGCACGTTGTGTGTGTTTTCCAATGTGTAATTTTGTGTACAAACTCTTATAGTTTTCACTGAGCCCGTGTTTGGCTCACTCCCATTTTTCAAATCAGTTTTGCAGGTAATTCATCGGGGGCGGCACGAACATGAAGTCTAGACACCTCTAATGGCCTTAAACCATTTGTAGTCGTCTAGAGACAACTTAATTTTTTGTGTTTAGTGGATTTTTATAATTTGTAACACTAAACTTGTATTTTATTTTTCTTTATAAGTGATGTAAAGCCTTTTAATTAACTTTGGGACCTCGTTTGTGGGATTGTCTTAATTGAATTGTTCGATCTCTATAAGATTGAGAACTTTAAAGATGTGGAGTTAGATTTCTAGTTAAACTTTATTTTATTAATTGCAGGTTGGATTTATTGGCTTTACGAACTTCACATGCCAAAATTTTCTTAAAATGAGGCTTTACATGTAAATTTTCTATTATATAAGTATTAAATCATGCAATTTAAATCCGCCGTCGCGTATTGCACTGTGATTAACCAAGGCCTGGAGGTCTAAACCTCATAATGGGTTTCGGGGCGTCACAAGTTGGTATCAGAGGTATAGGTTCGGTATTTCTTCGCGGGGTCCATGGGTAGATTCGAGTTGAAGAGGTGAATTATGGTTATGTCCATCTTCCTATGTACGTTACCGTGCGATAGTTTTTTTTACCGTTAGGCTACTTGAAAAATGGGAGCATTATCAAATGAAGTAACAGCCCATAGAGAGTTAATTCCATTATTGAACTTTTATTCCTAAATGAAATCGTTGAGTTTCTTTGGGGATAATTTTGATTCTTGACTCTTATTCCTTTTGTTTTAAATAAGTTTTTTGCACTCATGATTGGTTCTTTTACTAGATGAGCGACTGGTGACTGTTGGATTATATTATGGTCATCTACTGGCAAACAGTTGACTATCTTATAAATCACTAGTTTACTGTCGCCAACAAGAGTTAGAACATAGTATCTCATAGATGAGTGATCATTAAAGTCCTATTCTTTATGTTTAACCCATTACGCCTTCTTTTGATTCTCACGAGGGGTGAACCTCACATATAGCTATATTTACAATCCTTAGAACTTTCGTGCCCGAGTACTTGTGTTGTAGTTAAGAGATAGAGTAGTGGTAATTAATTCTATTTCAGTAGACGTTGCGCGGATAAGGGATTTAACCTTCTGAAATCACTTAGTACATGGAATATTTGGTTTTACATGTATCTTAATTCCTATTGACTATAGAATTTCCCTAATGACGAATTTGATAATTGGATGGATTGGTCAAGCTTAGTTACGTGTTATGATTTTTAAAACCTGGACTAGGAGTGGACATGGATCTCCTTAGCAGTCCATACATTCGATGCATTCGTGATTCAACTCGTTTTTTTAGGGTAATGGGAAGAGACCCTCTGTGGAATTCCTTTGTTATGTCACTCATTAGCGGCTAGTAAGTTCGTCTTGTTCTTCCTTATGGAAAAGGGTTAATTATGAACTCTTATTGGACTATTGTTGGTCGGATTTTAACTCTAGAGGAGGGTGAATAGGATTTATGAAAACAAATTGTGGAATTAAATTTTTTTCGAAAAAGTTTAAACAAAAACAACTTAGCTAAATAAACGTACCAATGAAATGATAATTATAACAAGCAAACTTAAGAGCAAACTAAACACAAGCAATGATATAGCAATAAAGTAAGGAGTTTAAAGTTGGAAAGATTAAACCAATTTGAAGACCAAGACGTTTTGTCCACACGGTTCAGTTTGTTAGACCATACGTCCACGCTCTGTTAGTCCTCCAAGAATTTTCACTAAAACCAATCTTTTTCCGGGTGAAGATAAAACCTTTACAAGTGTTGTTGTCTCACACACTCTTACAAATATTGCTTTACCACAATATTCCCACAAGATATACCCTCTTGTTAATTTGTGAGATTTACATCTCACAATCACTAAACAAGAATTTACGTTTTTGTTATCCTATAAGATTTACCTATCACAAATGAATACTAATTGTTTGGTGATTCACACCAATTAACAATAACTCTCTCAAGTGTGTAATAGATACAATTTAAGCTCAAACTAGAGTTATCTTGTTTAATCACAATATATAGCTCAAATATGAATGATTGATCAAAGCAATTTCTTGAATCTTAGAATATTTGAAATTGATGAAGAATAGAGTATAAAAGTGATTCAAGTTGGTCAAAATGTGTCTTAGATAGTGTATATAAAGTTCCTAAAGTGATATATATAGCTATTTATGAGGTTTAGTACAAAAAATGGTAAAAAATCAAAAATCCAACTACTATATTCTGAAGCATCAGTCGACTGAGGAAAGCTCATCAGTCGACTGAGGACCGATGGAATTTTAGTCGACTGAGCAAATCTGCTTAGTCGTGTTAGAGTGATATACTAAAAGCCATGATTTTATTATTATTGATTTTGATATATAGACTCGGTTTTGCTATTTTAATGAAAATCTTTATGAGCAATTGTTGCATTATATTATTTATTTAAATATTGTGCATGTGTGTGTCTTTTATTTCATATAGTAGATGATTTGGTGTGTAGAGTATAGCTTACACACAGAGAATTATATCATCGATTCTTGTAGAATATAAGTTTATTGGTTCACGGTCTTAGATGGAATTAGACAACCATCGGTAGGATTACAGCACAAGTTTTAATAGTTTATCTTGACTACAGGAAACGGTACAGTTTTAACTCATTATGCTAGTACACTTTGTGTGTATTGAACATGACCAATTTGGGTTAATTATTTTATACTGACTATATAAAACAATTTAAAATCCCATGGTTATTATGATTACTTATGCTCTTAATCTTGAAATAATTAATAGACATATATATGTAGTGTTTGTTGTTTTGACTCATTAAGAGTGAGATTCATTTATGGATCAATAATCTTCGTGAATTGGATGGAAATACTATATGTATGATGAATATTAATTATTGACGGAATCCACGTCCCTGTATAAGGATTGATGATAACCCCTTGAGAAGCTTATAAGTTTTGATCAGGTCAAACACTGCAGGTGGATTATGTTAATCCGACATGTCAAATAAGTTAAATGGTACGCTCAAGGATTAAGAAGTCATTTAAATATAATTGTCAGTAATTTAATTTTAAATGACGGTTATCTGAAATCTTAACGTGGGGAGAATAATAAGTATTTAATAACAAAGAGTTCGAAATATAATTTTGAGATAAGGACGAGAGTGCAATTATAATTATTTAGTGGTGTGAATTATAATTTATGGAAGGAATCAATTCTTAATTGAATTAGGATTCCGGTTTTTCATAGTAAGCCCAAACAATTATTTCTCCTTAGGGTCCCTATCGTAGCCTTATATATATGCCAGCTTTGCCTCTTCTCTCGACACAATAATTCTCACGAATTTAGGGTTTATGCCATAGAGAGTAGAGAAGAAGATCTTGGTGATACTGTAGCCCACACTCGCTACAGGATTGCACGGCGAAAGGAATACGATAGAAGATCTTGAGGTTCTATCGAGCCCGTGTTCTCGATTCGTCTCCACCAACCCCTTTCCGTGCTGAGACAAAATCAAACCAGAGAGATCTCAAAGGTAAAATCCGATTCCGCACTAGGGTTTTACATAAAAAAAATTTGTTCGGTCTATACGCAATATTAAACGATTCTGGAACTATGTCTCCATCAAGTCAATTGATGGGCTTTATCTATCAGGCCAAAAATCCAAATTTTGGACTTTTGCATTTTAGCTCCAAAATTAATTCTAATGCTTTGTGGACTTCAAAAATAAGTTCCTAAGACACCTTTTTTCAGAAAAACTCAAAATATGATCGTTTGAATTTAATATAAATTTATTTCAAAACCAATATTTGCAAGAATGATGTTTTGAAAGAATTTTGATTCAAACTTGATTTTGATCAAACTAAGAATGTTGTAAGAATATATATGAGCTATAATAATCATCAAATAAGAAACTTTACAAATAATCCTAAGCACTCACTCAAATGTTGAATAGACGAGTCTTTGAATGCTTCGATTTATTTCTTCAATTTGATCTCCACTTAAAGCCTTTGCCTTGAAGCTTTTTGCATATAATCATTTGATCTTTTGTGCTTCATGAAATGCATTGCTAGTATATGATGAGATTGATCTTCCTTGTTTAGTCCAATGCATTGTTGACTTGATCGGATACGGATTGAATGATCCTTGTCACGTGGCATGTTTTTCTTTGAACAAATCATGCTCTTCTTGGATTTACAAGAAAATGAACTATAAACTAAATTCAAGAAATATGTTAAATTATACATGATTGATTTATTGTTATTATCAAAATAAGATTAAGACCTTCAAGGTCAACAGCTATGATTCCCAATTCTTGTGGTTAAGGAGATTTATCAGAGATCATATGGCTAATGACATGGCATGGAGTCATGTTATGGGCATAGGAAATTCTTTGAGCCATGAGGATGGTAGACATGACTATATATAACACTTAACCGCTTGTCACTTTGTGTAGGGAACATAACTTATTTAGGTTATTAGCATATGTATTAGTCGATCTGTACGATTGCACCTATGAATGACAAGATTATAGATAATCAGAGTCATGCAGCGGAAGAGGGTGTGAAATTGTTTAAGCCGTAGTGGTTAGTGGTGATGGCCTTTTGGTTTATGGTTCGGCAAAATTGGTTATAGAACACTTCTTGTGATTGGTTAGTATAGCATATCCAAGTGCTTGACGAATCTTTGGCTGATTCTTAGGATTAACAACTTTGAATTTAGTGATATTGGAGAATTTTCTTAATCCTTTTGTGTAGGCAACTATTTAGGGTGGTATGGGATTATGGAACAGTGAAACCCTCTCGGATTTGAGTTTTATGTTTACACTAAATCCTTGAGCGTTAAGTATTACTACATTTCAGTCGTGGAGGCCTATATACAGATTTAAATGGGATCCTTTGATTGCCTTAAAGAACTAGTGTAAAAATCATATTGGTACCCGAGGTTTAAGAACCTTATTAGTGCGAGTTAGTTGTCAGATTTTAGGAAATGAGTTGATGTGCTTAACCTAGCTAGGTGAGCAACGAATGCAAGGGATAAAGGAACCTTGCTGCTGACTCTAATTAATATAGTGGAAGATCTTTCGACATACGATTGTTAGGCCGAGATGCGATCCTCCAGGTGGTTCGCAAGAGCAGCCTTGATTCACCCCAGGTATTAGATTAACCCTGAGCCCTAGTTAGTGTGGCCTAACCTTAAACATAGCCTTTGAGGTTGAAACCCTTAGAGAAAGGTCGAGTAATATAGGATTGCGTACTACTCCTTTATATTACGTAAATCGTTGATGCGTGGTATAATTCTTGACTCTTTAGCGACTAAGGTCGGTCGGTTTGCGGGCCTCATATTTAGCCTAAGTCCATTCCTTACCAACACTTGAAACAATGAGTGGAGTAGCACTCTCCTGAGTGTTTAACTTAACTATCAAGTTATAACTAGATCTTTCCTCTAATGGTGCTACCCGGATTGAATTCGAGTTTTATAGGGTTCATATGAGGATGAATTCCATTATCTGCATTGATGACCTGTTGTGCTTGTACACAAAGGGTCTAACATTTTGGATGGGCCAAATGTGATTCATATTAGGACTATTTGATGATTGAAAGCTTATCAATATGGATTGGTAATCCTTGCAGAATGTTGACATTTCCTTTAATTCTCGGATGAATTTTCTTCCTTTAGTTTACAAGTTCGAGTAATCTTATCTTAGATTTTGTTATGAGTATTTTACATGGCAATGTGAATTTCGATTATGCTTCAAGTTCTATAATTTGAACGTTCTAGAGGGATCCCTTTGGGAAGATACATCTGCTGGTATGATCGTCTTGTGTTCTAAGTGGATCGAATGAAAACCTAAGAATGAATCATGCGTGTTAATTTTGCCCGGCTAATGGAGTCTGGTGAATTCCGTAATTGCTATAATTTCTTTGTTTCTTCACCCACTTCATTACTAAATTCTTGGTAAGTTGTTGCTCTATAGTATCATTAAAGCATAATCTGAGCTACGAGTTCAATAAATAAGACCCAACTATTGCTTTTGGGCTCTGATAGCGTGGTTCAGTGTCCTTAAACTCGGATAGAGTTTACTACTTAAAAGTCATGTAGTGTGGTGAGTGTGTCTTAACCAATTCCATGAGAATATTGCTTCCAAAACGTAGATACTCTCTTAAGGAGGGGAGACCGGCACAACTTGGAAGCGTTGTTTTGCTTTTTATCCATTATTATTTAAGTTTCAAAGACGAAACCTCTTAAGGAGGGGAGATTATAACGCCTCGTATTTCATTTTTGCTCCAATCCTCCTCTTAAGCCGGTTCAAGGCCAAAATTTCGTTCAAGGGCCCGTTTTTGGTTTCGGAGCCTTCCTAGTTAATCAAACACTACTAATAAGTCATTTTAATGATATCAAGTATGCGTGCATGGTTGGGACGCATTTTGAGAAGCTGCGATTGAAGTTGGTGGCTAACATAAACAAATTAAACTTTTGCCGAAATGAATTTTTGACCAACTTTGGGATGCCATAACTTTCTCATATGAAGTTCAAATGATTCCCCATTTGTGGCTAGAGTTTCATCTATACAAGTTACGTTTTGAGGCTGAGTTGAGTTGAAATCATTTCAGGGGTCAAAAAGGGCCGAGAAATGTGGGATTTTTGGTGGAAAAATGCTGAGCTTCAGGTAATAGAGCCTTTGATCGATCAGAGGCTTAGCTCTGATTGATCAGAGCTTGGGGCATTGGTTTTTTAAGCTTTTCTCCTTCCTCTATGTTCATTTTTCTTCTTCCATTCTCCCCCCCTTCGACCCCTAACATTAGAGAGGCTAGAGTGAGGTGAGAGCTCTCATGTGAGGGGTTTAGGAGAGTGATCCTTCTTGGTTCTTAACTTCACACTAAATCCTCATCATCATCATCTCCATCTCCTTCTTTATCTCATTCGATTATTGTTAGGTTTTCAAGCTTTCATTTGGGGATTTTGCGATTTCTTGAGTTGTGGCTTAATTCGTCACTCAAACCTCGGAGAATTGGCTTAATTAAGGTGGGAACACTAGTACTCAAACTCAAAATCAATTTCAATGTTTAATTGTTGCATCTCTCTTTTCAAAGCAAAATTGAGCATTCTTCATGTGAGCTTGTTAATACACATACATGGGGCTTTGGGTTTGAGATTTATTGTTAGTTTTCTTGATTTATGCATGTTATGATTACGATTTCATGTTTTTATAGAAGAAATCTCATCATAAAAGTTGTGTACTACAAGCCCTAGTTTTTATCCGTTAGCGTGTATGTGCATATGCCCAATTTATGGTTATACACATATATACATATCACTTTATAAGCTAGAGAATGAGACTTACACAAGATTTGAGCTTATCATTATGCAAATCATATATCTATTAGTCTGGATCATATTGTGCTATGAACTAGGAAAGACAATCAATACAAGATATAACTTATATTATACTTTGATTTGAACTTGGTACCCTCAGAATTATACATATTCGTTCCTACATATATTTCTGAGTTAATAAAGGATTAATTTGATAAGCATACAAGAAATTCCATGTAGTTATATGTTGTCTTCAAGTTTATCTTAAAACCCCATTTATACACTAGTATTTCTATATAACTATAAAGAGCTTTGTGTACAAATTTAGGATATGAGATGTGTTATATCTATATATGTTGTTGATGTAGATAGTATACACATACCATTGGATTACTAATACCAATAATTTGGTAGAAACCCACCATTTTGGTAACAACCTTGCAATGTTTTCTAGTGGGGCCACAAACTTGATAAATAGCAGGTTTGATCCATGATTTTACTTCCAAAAGTTATGATGATTATATCCATGAAATACATACTTTATTGAATGGACTAATTGTCGTATTAATAATATTCTATCAAGCCAAGGGTTTACTACAAGTAGACTATTAGCCCACTCATTAGACTTGTTCAAGTACTACATGGATATAATCATCTAATGGGTATTAGTTTTATAAATGGCACATGAATATTAGAAACATCTTAAGTTGAAATTGTTATAGTTATCAATGAATTTATCTACCTATCACGCATGCATATTTAGTTGTATGTATAGTGTGTATATAGACCATATACTTGGTAATTAAAAAATTAGATACGCCTTTCGTAAACGGAACTATTATGAAGATATGGTTTGAGATATATATATATATATATATATGTATGTGTGTGTGTATGTGTGTGTACATGTATGTGCATTTTTTACGAGTATACTTCTTGGAGAATACTTTATATTGATATCTTGGTTTTATAAGGCACTAATGGTCTATGTGGGATTTAGCCTTAGCGACTACACACCCTGATCCATGTAGAGGGATCCCGCTTTGGTAGCAGCATACTCTATGGTTCGTAGGGGGACTCAGCTTGCTGCATACCCTACACATCTAGGTGGTCCACGGGGGGATTCAGTCTTGGGGGCTGCATTTCCTAACCTTGGGGGCTTAGATCGCGATTGTTGTGCACAGTAGAGTAAATCCTAAATGCCTGGTGTGAGATGAGACTAACGATTATAAAATTAATGCCTAAGTCTATTTTATTGTATTTATAGGATGGGATAGCATTTGGTGTGTATTGCATATGTCAAGGTACTTTATATATACATATGTAGGATATATATATATATATATATATTGGGATGGTGTATATACATGAGCATGATCCATATTACACTAAATACTGCACGTTGTGTGTGTTTTGCAATGTGTACTTTTGCGTACAAACTCTTATAGTTTCTATTGAGCCCGTGTTTGGCTCACTCCCATTTTTCAAATCAATTTTGCAGGTAATTCATCGGGGGTGGCACGAATATGAAGTCTAGACACTTCTGATGGCCTTAGACCATTTGTAGTTGTCTAGAGACTACTTGATTTTTTGTGTTCAGTGGATTTGTATAATTTGTAACACTAAATTTGTATTCTATTTTTCTTTATAAATGATGTAAAGTCTTTTTATTAACTTTGGGACATCGTTGAAGGGATTGTCTTAATTGAATTGTTCGATCTCTATAAAACTGAGAACTTTAATGATGTGGAGTTAGATTTCTTGTTAAACTTTATTTTACTAATTACAGGTTTGGATTTATTGACTTTACGAACACCACATGCCAAAATTTTCCTAAAATGAGGCTTTACATGTAAATTTTCTATTATATAAGTTTTAAATTATGCACGTTAAACCCGCCGTTGCGTACGGCACCGTGATTAACTGGGTCCCGGAGGTCTAAACCTCATAATGGGATTCGGGGCGACGGAAGTGCGGATTTTTCCTCAACCCTGGCTTTTCTTCAAAAGCGTCCTCATCAATAATGTTCACCTCTTCCTTCACTTCTTCTTCGTGCTTTCTCTTCTATAACTTGTTTGCTTTTACTTTGCTCAAGTTATTTACGCATTTCTTTTTATCTTACTTGGTAGACTTTGGGCAGTTAGATACGTTTCGTTTTATCCATCCAACGTGGTGTTTGATTCTATATAATCCTCCACTCTTTTCTTTCCCACACAATTTACATTTTACCCTATCTTTATTGGATGGATCCGCAATTGTGGCCTAATCCCACCCAATATTGTCTGAATCACGTTTTGTAAGGATGGACGACATCATTGAATTGGATACACCTGATGACGCTCTCTATTCATTCTAGTATTCTACACAAACATGTACAAAGAAAAATATTTATAACCAAACTCTATAGTAAAGTAGCAAACCGGAAACAAACCTAACATTATTTAAAGTTCTAGCAAACTAGAATAAAACCTAGCATTATTTTAAGCAAAACTAACATTATTTTAAGTAAAATTAACATTGTTTCAAACAAAACTAACATTGTTTCAAAACAACAGTAGCAAAGATAAATTGGAATCAAACCTAAAAAAATAAAAAAAATCTAAGTTAGGGTTTAGATAGCTGTGGAGGGAGAGAGGAATGATTGAAACTTCAACTGATTCGGATGACTGAGGAGAGATGAGCGACTAAGAGAGAGGGGTTGGCTAGGGTTTAATGTAGTGAAAAGGGGGAAGCCAGGGTTTAGGGAATGGAGAGAAGAACGGTGTTCTGCAACTCTGTAAGAAAGAAGGAGAGATGAACGTCATTTTGCTATTGAAGGAATTTGATTAAAGGGGGTATTTACACATAGGAATAAACCTTTAAGTAATACGACATCGTTTTGGTAATTTTTTTTTTAAAAAAATTAGATTAATCTCAACTGAAAGATTAATCCCGATTTTTTGAACGACTTTTTACTGATTTTTCAAAAGACTTGGCCTAGTCTCCAACATCCCTATACATAGATTAATCTAGGATTAATCCCCAATTAATCTTGATTTTTAGAACAATGCGCCGAAACCTATCGAAAATTTGAGAACATCTAACTATGGCATTTGTACTCAAAAGTATATAGGGTCTTCATCTTCATGTGTTGTCATATTTGATCAACGTGGACGGTTCGCTATTTCTCTTTCACATCTAAATTTATAAAGCTCTTTCTATATTTTCTTCTAAAAAAAAAAGTTCCAAGTTTTGTTGCAAAAAGTTGAATAAAAATGGTGATCAAATTTTGTATATATATATATAATGAACAAGAATTGCTGCCTAAAAAAAAGGGTGCAATTTTCAAATTTTGTAAAGAATATTATTAAAATATAAAATACAGCCATTAAATTATTGGTGAATCTATAAAAAGCTTTAAAAACAAAAACCAATAAAGGTCCATATGGGTGTGCCTAACTCATATGGGTCATACGATACTTGTATGACTCATACGATTTTGCTACACCCGTATTGTGGCAAATCCAAAAATCGAACCGTAATGAGTTGCATTAATTCGTTAAAAATTGAACCAAAAAAAAAGAAGCCAAAATCGGAAAAAAGAAATCGAACCAAAACCAAATATGTTCGGTTCGAAAATCGAACCGAAATCGAATATATTCGGTTTGGGTTTGGGACATGACATTTCAAAACCGAACCGAATCAAACCTAATCATTACATATATGATTCAAAAATAGTATTACTTAACTATCTAAAATATCTAAAATTTTACAAGCTCCACTGAGATCTTACTTTTTTAACTATCACAAATGTTGGAGCTATATTATATATGTTAATATTTTTTTTGTCAAAAATAAGTAGGAACAATCATAAAGTTATTATTTTTTTTTTACTAAAATAAGTGTTGCCTTATATTTTATTTATTTTAAAAAAAAATATGAAAATTGAATAAAATGGAACAAAAAAATTTGATTCGGGTTTGGAAGAGTTAGAAACCAAAATTTCAAATTCAGTTTGAGTTTGAATCTTCTAATTTCTATGCTGACCAAAACTGAAAACACTATTACACCTCTTATATTATAGGATGGTATTATTTACACCCCCAAATCTATCACAAACACTCCATCCAAAATTTAACTAAAAATACATTTAAACACTAACTTATTTATCACAAACACTCATTCCATTACCTGATATTAGGTGACTGCTTATAACACACGCTCTTTGTATAAATTAAATTTATATTAATATACTTATTTTTTATTAAATAGGCCTTATTTAAAAATTATTTTAATAATTTATTTTTTAATATTAAGTGAATTATTACAAATAAATTATCTAAATGACAAAATTGCTCTATTACCATATCCAGATGCTCTGTTGACTCCCAGCCCGGTACGTCAAACACGTCTCTTTCTCTCTCGGCAAGTGGGATTCGTATACATACATACGTTCTCAATTTTGACCTAAATTTCCTCTCACAAACCCTCACCCAATCTCTTCATTTCCTCAAATCCCTCCTTCTTCATCCCATATATTCTTTGCTGTTTTAATCAGGCACTCATTTCATTTCTCTATATTTCTGCAATCATTTCTAGTTAGGGTTTTGTGTTCTTCGAAGCAAAGTATCTTTGTGATTGAGTGATGTTTGGGGTTTCGTAGCTGGCGTGAGGTAGATAATGGTCGATTCAGTTAGGGTTTATGTGTTTTGTATGGGCAACAGAAGATGCCGGAGCTTCGGAGTGGAGTACGCAAAGGCCGTGCTCCGGTTGTAGAAAAAGCTGAGCGTCGGAACCCTAGATCGGAGCATCTGGTCGGTAATTACATCAAAACTCGTGCGGCCGCGGCCAAGGAGGCGGCGGAGAAGAAACCTAGGAAGGGAAGTATAAAAGGGAAGGAGAAAGTGAAGGAAAAAGAGAAAGAGGAGGTGATTGTGACTGAATCTGAGGAAGATAAGGAGAAGCGTGAAGAAGGTGATAAGAAGATGGGAGATGCTAGTGGTGGATTAAGTGCTAATAGGGTTACTGGGCAGGAGGAAGAAGGAAGTACTGCTCCTTTCCCTGAGAGGGTAAGCGATTGAATTAATGTTCTTGTTTTTTTCGCTGTCTACTTTGAATGAATTTATTTTTCTGGGCTGAAATTGCTTACTTTTCTGTGAATAGTTTAATTCAGAGTGGTTTGAATTGTCATTTGGAATGTTCATTTAGCTAGAATCATGATTTTGGCGGCAATTATGGTTATTGCCAATGCAATGTACAACTTCTCAAAACAGTACTACAAATGCATAGCTTTGGCAATAGTGGTACCCTTTTTTTTTTTTTATATATGTTGACCTTTTTGAAGTGGGTATGTTTGAATTCTCTTAATTGAAATAGTTTGATTTATAGTTTGTAATCACCATAATTGTTTTGAATTGTCATTTGGAATGTTCTTTTAACTAGTTTTTTTGGTGTTGGCAATAGTGTTTTATTATACGCTTGTTCTTTTTATTCATTCATTTATTTATGTTTAAAATGCTTTTCCATTGAGGCATGAAACATATATTTTCTTCTCTAATAGTGAAGAATATTATAACTGGGATTTGTAAATTAGTTGTGCATTCACTTTATTCATTAACTTTTTTATCTTTTGTGTGGCATGAGACATGTACTTTCACTGTGCCTACTCTGTCCTAATTGCTTGATATGGATGTTTATTTTTCTATCTTCCTCTGCCCTCTGCTTTTATGCAACCTAATGGATGCTTTTCTAAATAGTAACAATTGGAGGTGAAACTTTTCTTTGGCAACTGGGTGTGTCTCCCGGTTGACCAACCAGGGTCTCATGGGATAGTGGGGGTGGGACTCCCACTAATCCCATGGTTATCAAAAAAAAAAAATAGTGACAAATGAGTCTAACCTACATCGGACCAAAAGATAGTTATCGTTTCAAAGAGCCCCCCACCCCCACTAATCCCATGATTATCAAAAAAAATAAAAATAAATAGTTACAAATGAGTCTAACCTACTCGGACCAAAAGATAGTTATCCTTTCAAAGAGTGAACAAGAGAAAGATCAACATTTCTATTCCGTTCGTAATGTTATGGATGATAGTATTGAATTTTTTTTATTGGCTTTTCCTCTATGTGGTTAGAGAGACTTTCCATCCACAATTTTGTTTTTTGGCCCTTTCTACACAGATGGAACAATTTTTTTCCCTCACATCTCGCTACTCTTGATTTCCTGATTCCATGTGCATGCATATACACCTAAAGTTCATCCATTTTTCCCTAATGCAACCCATGAGGAGTATGTGCACATGCATTTAATATATTTTCATTCGATTGGTTGATTGTGCATATATTACTTTGTCTAGAGGTTCTACTTACATTTTACCTTTTATAGTCCTTATTATTCTCGAATCTAATTGACAGATACTTGATATACATTATTTGCCTGTTCCTTAACAGCAAGATAATTTTAATGATAATTAATTTATTATGACTTCTCTGGATATGGCCAAAGGTGCATTCTTTTCTAATAGTTCTTTTCATTGCTTTTGACTTGGCTGATTTTCAGGTACAAGTAGGCGGATCACCAACTTATAAGGTTGAGAGGAAATTGGGTAAAGGTGGATTTGGTCAGGTATTTGTTGGCCGTCGTTTGTCAGGTGGAAATGAACGAGCAACAGGTCCTGGGGCTTTGGAGGTAACCCTCTGATTATTGTTACACGACCAATCGAATTTTGCATTTCAATCATTTTTTTTAAAGTTAATAATTTATGAGAAGCATTTTTACTAGTTAACTTTTGCTTTGTTATATATATACCAGGTAGCTCTGAAATTTGAGCACAGAAACAGCAAAGGCTGTAACTATGGTCCTCCATATGAGTGGCAAGTCTACAAGTATGTATCTTATTATTATTATTTTGAATTGACATGTGTTCATGTAGCATTCTGCTTCTATGGAACTTAAAATTTGTATTTTTAACTTAAAATTTGGTTGAACAGCACTCTTGGTGGTAGTCATGGAGTGCCTAAAGTACACTATAAAGGAAAGCAAGGGGACTACTATGTAATGGTATGATAGAGAGCATCTTCATCTACATTTATACTTCAATAACAATTTAATTTTCTAATATTTGTCCATACTCTTATTTTCTAGGTCATGGATATACTGGGCCCCAGCTTATGGGATGTATGGAATACCTCGGGACAGTCGTGAGTTGTGAAACCGATATAATTTTTTCATTCATTTAATTTTTTTCTATTTCTACAGTTTAGTACTTTAGTTGGCTTGAATTGTTCTCATCTTCCTTTTGGGGGAGGAGATTCATACACAGCCATCATCGCCAAATTTAGTGAAACAATTTGTCAGTAGGCTCTGACAGCAGGCAGTCTTCATTGCCAAATCATTCTCATCTTCCTAATAATAAGTCTTTGTTCTCACCGTTTATCTACATCCACCCTATCCCAACCCCAACCATCCCCTATGGATGGCAATGGGTCAGGTTTGGGGTGGATTTGGCCAACCAGGCTGTCCAGGCCTATAAATTTGGCCCTCCCGAACCCACCCTAGTTACTACTTGCAATGGCCCGATCCTGCCCTGCCCCGTTGAAATTATATGATATTATAGTGTCCTGTTAGGTTGGGTAGGGTAAAAGATAGCCACTCGCCAGGCTGGGTCAATGTGCCATCCCTGACACCCCCCCAGGGCTTGGGTAAATCTCTTGTGTGGTGCTGTGTATTTCAGCGGGTGTTTTCATGTGGTAATAAAATTACTATTATGATTATTCTTAGGTAACTTGTCCCCCCTCAAATGCCACAAACTGGTGCATAGTTTTCTTGACCTCTGAGATGTTACTTTTTTTTTTTAATTTTATTTCTCTTTGTTCACAGGATGTCATCCGAAATGGTAGCTTGTATCGCAGTTGAGTCTCTGTCAATCTTAGAAAAGATGCACTCAAAGGGGTATGCCATTGCAGAATCTCATAAATACATATTGTTTTGTGTTTTTGTCATATACTCATATCTATTTTACGCTTTTTTGTGTTTTCATTTTAAATAACTGATGTTCTTAAAATCAGTTATGTGCACGGAGATGTGAAGCCAGAGAACTTTTTGCTTGGCCAGCCTGATACCCCACAACAAAAGAAGTTGTTTCTTGTTGACCTGGGATTAGGTGATTAATATTTCAACCAAGTATTTATGCAACATTTTTCACAAATTAAATGTCTCTGATTTTCCTTCTGTATTTATTCCTTTCTAATGCCATCATTGACTCGAGTGCAGCGACAAAGTGGAGGGAGAGTAATAATGGGCCACATGTGGAATACGATCAACGTCCCGACATGTTTAGGTACAATGTTGTATGTATTACTTTGTTCTTTTGCTTCTTTTTTGTTTCTGTTTTTGTAGATTTAGCCTCTGTTTTTTTCAACTTGATTGTTAAATTTATATATTTCCAGAGGGACTGTGCGATATGCTAGCGTACATGCTCACTTGGGAAGAACAGCTAGTCGAAGAGACGATCTAGAATCTCTTGCCTATACACTCATTTTTCTTCACAGAGGCAGGCTACCATGGCAAGGCTATCAGGTGTGTTCTTGTTTGGCCTTTTTGACTTTTGCCCCCTCTGGGAAGTCTAAAGATTTTGGGTTCTTTTTCTTTTTTTCTTTTGGGGGTTGGGTTGTTTGAGCCTATTTTTTGAATATATAAGGGGTGCAAAATAATAAAAGCCCAACTTATTTTACATCTCCACCAGACATGAATGACTCTTGATAGAATCTGGTTTATTCATATTTTGTGCTGTTCATCAAATATCTAATTTCCATTTTCCCCCCCTTAATGTGCAGGGTGATAATAAATCATTCCTAGTTTGCAAGAAAAAGATGGCTACATCTCCTGAAATGTTGTGCTGCTTCTGCCCTGCACCTTTAAGACAATTTCTCGAGATAGTGGTGAACATGAAATTTGATGAGGAACCTAACTATTCGAAGCTAATATCTCTGTTCGAGGGATTACTTGGCCCAAATCCTGCTATTAGGCCAATAAACACAGATGGTGCTCAGAAGGTGATGCTGTGATATTTGAATACATATTCATTACTTATTTTTTCTATTAGTGTTGTATGGATTTTATATTTTCCATTTGTGTTATTCTTGTCGGCAGATTATCTTCCAAGTAGGCCAAAAACGTGGTAGATTGAATCTTGAGGAGGAAGATGATGGGCAACCAAAGAAGAAGGTTCGTATGGGAGTTCCTGCAACACAGTGGATTTCAATTTACAATGCCAGATTACCTATGAAACAGAGGTGCATGTGCTTTCTATTTCTGCAATTTTATTTCCTTTGATTACTTTGGTAAGAAAAAATGCGTTTTCATTGCTTACAAGGGGTTTCATATATTATATTAGTTCCTGAACCCAGCTCCTCCTTTCTTAAATATGTGGCAGAAGGACATTGGCCCTGATGATTGATGTCCATCTTCGTGAGCCGTTTATCTTTATGTTGCTTAATTTAATATGCGTATTGCTTCTATTTTAGGTACCATTACAATGTGGCGGATGCAAGGTTGGCACAACATGTAGAAAGAGGAAACGCAGATGGTTTACTTATTAGTTCAGTGGCTTCTTGTTCCAACTTATGGGCCCTTATTATGGATGCTGGAACTGGCTTTACAAGCCAAGTTCATGAAATCTCACCTTTCTTTTTACACAAGGTGAACCTTTCTGCCAATTACTGTATACTCCATCCCAAATTAGGATTTCCACTATTCCTTTTCAGGATGTTCCAAATTAAGAGTCTACTTTCCTTTCCAGAACATAATCAGCATACCAAAACTCACGATTAGGAAACAAGTTTTGTTATAAACCATTGAATGTGATGAAATTAGTGCATTCTTGGAAAAGTTGAAAGTCAAACATGGCCTCTTAGGGACAGAGGGAATCCTTATTGATTATAGAACTGTATGAGACAATTAACTTATGCTCTAACTGTATATACAGGAATGGATCATGGAACAGTGGGAGAAAAACTATTACATCAGTTCTATAGCTGGTTCTAACAACGGAAGCTCTCTTGTGGTGATGTCTAAAGGTTGGTTGTTGCTTTTCTCTGATAATTGAATGCCTCGTGCGTTCATCTTTCATCTTTTTCTACTTTCTTTTATCTTTTTCTTTTCAATGCATTTGTTAATTGGAGTTGTCTTAGTACTGTATGTCAAATATTAATACCCGAGTTCCGTCTTCCCTTCTCTCTCTCTCTGTGTCCCCCCTCCCTCCCTCCCTTTTCTTTTTTGTTGTTGATGCTGGCTTTTGGAGTCTTTTATTTTTATCTTCCTTCATTTTCCCCACTTTGAGGGTGATTTGACTTGGGTACCTTGTTTTCGGTGTAAATTACACTTAGGTACCTGCAAAATGTTTGTATTGTCTTAATCACCTCCAAGTTATCAAAATTAGACTTGGGTGCTTTCTTTGTCATGAATGTCACCTTTAATGCTGATAGCCTTAACCACTCATTGACAAAAGATACTCAACCCAAGCCTACAGAAGAAAAAAGAATAACATAGGGTGTATGTTTGATTAGATATATTTTACGCAACTCTCACTGGGCAGAACCCCTGTTTTTGAGGGCTTAGTGATTAGCATTGATTTTGATAAACTTTCAGAAACTGAACAATGACATTTATGACCAATTTTTGCAGGGACCCAATACTCTCAGCAGTCGTACAAAGTAAGTGATTCGTTTCCGTTCAAATGGATAAACAAGAAGTGGAGGGAAGGGTTTCATGTAACCTCTATGGCAACTGCTGGTACCCGTTGGGGTGTTGTCATGTCTCGTAATGCTGGCTTTAGTGATCAGGTTCACCTTCTTGTCTCTTTATTCTCCTTATTTTATTTTATCTTTTCACAAAATATAGGGCCTACCATATTTGGGAACTCAGTTTAGAAATGAAGAATTGAAGTTGGTTTTAGAAATTGTTGCTCTTTTCTATTTTACTGTTTTTGGGTTTATTTGTTGTTATCTTTTCTAGAGCTCCACTTTTGATTCAATAAAATGAGTGTGTTTTCGATCAAAAAAAATTAAAAATTGTATTGGGATATTTTGAAATTGATATATATTTTTTTCTTGAAAGATCTGTCTCTGTAACTAAAAATTAAGAGCACTTTTAGTTGCACTTATTTTTCATGGGAAATACTCCAAATAGTATGTTTTCAATCTTTGGTGGTGGAATATTTTTTTATGACCTATACCAAATGAGCACTTGTGTCCTCTTGCAGCCCGTTTGTTGCGGGGTGAAATGGTTTTTGCCTAGATGAGAAGTGAAATATTGAATAAAAGTTCCCTTTTTCTCATCTTATTTTTCATCTAGGTAAAAAAAAATTGTTATGAAACAAATGGACCCTTAATTTCAAAGGGTAATTTATGTTTAGGTATAGAACTTTCTTTTCTGTATGAAGGTCTGGGTATAGTTGTTCTTTTTTCTTTCCTGTATATATTTTTGCAGTGTTCTAAATTGTAAACTATATCACAAGTATTTGATTTACTGACCGAGTCAAGTGTTCAGTTTTTCACAAGTAAATTGTTCTTTTTAGTTTTTCAGTTTTTGTAGAATAATGTGGTAGAGGTGCTAATTAATAGATTCCTTTGGGCATAGGTTGTGGAACTTGATTTTCTTTACCCAAGTGAGGGAATCCACAGACGTTGGGATACAGGTTATCGCGTCACATCAACAGCTGCTACATGGGATCAAACTGCTCTCATATTGAGTGTGCCTAAGCGCAAACCTGGTGATGAAACTCAGGAAACTTTGCGTACTTCTCAGTTTCCAAGCGCCCATGTTAAGGTAAAAATATCTAGTTGAATTTCATTGCTTTCTCATGAACCTTACAGTCTTGTTCCCATGATATTTCCTCCATGTCAAAATGGTGCATTTGATTGCGAAGTTGGAAAAATGATTGAAAAAACAACTAATTTTAACTAGAAGTTGGAAAATGAGGTCGAGTGATTTGGTGAGATGTTCTATTACCTTTTTTGGTTTTTCATGGAATCTGTTTGGTCGATGGTAAGGAAATGTTTCCATGAAAAACAATTAACTGACATGAGAAGTTGGAAAATATGAGTGATTCAATGAGATGATGCTCTTTATCTTTTCCTTCTTTTGCACAGGAATTTTTTCTTATTCACCTCCCAACAAAATTTATTCCTTTGAAGACTGAAAAAGTAATAGAACATCTCACTACTACTCTTTTTCCAACTTGTCATAAAAGTTAGTGGTGTCTTTAATTATTCTCCTTCTTTGTTATCAAACGCATTCTAAGAGTCCCATTCAAAAGTGTAGCTTTTAAAAAATCATTGACTTTAGTGCAATCAAAGAACATGGACTTTTTTAAAGGTCTTTTTTTTCCAAAAGGAGTTCTAAGTCTCTCCCTAAAACTATGAACAACAAAAATTTACACCCCGCAAAAAAAGAACAATGACCCCCCCCCCCCCCCCCCCCCGCTTCTTTTCCAGAGGGAGAAGATGTAGCCTTACAGCACAATAAACTTTAATACTAATTCATACTAGTGTTTGGACCCACGGCCTATATGTGCCTTGGCCATTCTACCAATACATGTTATCAAATGTATAAAAATCATACGCATTGATTGTGCTGTGAGTTCTAGCATATTTATATATGCAAAGGAAGTATTTGATTCTAAATTTTAAGACCTTGGTTTATTTCGACTGTTTATGTGCAGGAAAAATGGGCGAAGAATTTATATCTTGCCTGCGTGTGCTATGGACGTACAGTATCTTGATTGATGTCTTATGCGGCAGTAGATTGTGCTAACTGTCTCGTTTCCTTTATTTTTTTTTTTGGGTTATCAGAACATATTTTGGGGTTGTAAAAAAATAGTGATGATGCTAAAAGAGTTTCATCTGCACATCAGTAGAATCAGATTTTTCTGCTTGTGCAAGCAATATTTAAGTTATATGTGTACTCTAGAAAGCTGTATCATTGGCTCCTCCACACAGCTCCTTCATATACTCGCATTGGTTATTGGTAAATGTGCCCCTAAGCTGTGTTTGGCTGTGTTTTGCATACCGGATATCTCATCCTATGCGCAAATAAACCATGTAGTAATATTCATTACAATGGTTGCAGCGATGATGTGGCGCGGTGACCATATATTAGATGCAATGCTCTTTTGGCTACTCTGAAATTATCTTTTATGTACGTCTACTAAAACTCCTGTACCGATAATCATACCAAAATTTCGGTATGCCAAAATTCGTAAACATTATCATACCAAAATTCTGGTATTCCAAAATATTCGGTTGGTACGGTATCATAGTGTTACGCTACCAAATTACTCCCCATACATTTTTTCATATCGTTAAACACGAAAAATCAGATACTGATACCCACTGGCCGCTTTGATTCTTTGAGCTAGTAACAATCATACTAACATCATACTACAGATATCAGCATCAAACTGTAGCTATCTTATCAAAGAGACTTTGGGGTGCTAACCCATAGGACAGAGAGTAAACCAACCAACCAACCGAGTTGTTTGCCTACTGAAACTTGAAAGCTTATCAAAGATTTTTCTTCTTTTTAGCTAATAACTGGAGTTAAAAATAATTCAGAATGTCATCAGGAGACAGGAGAGGAAGAGGGTTGTTACGGTAAGATTCTATTTTTTTTTCTTGATATACCCTGCACAATTGCGAAGATTAATCCCTCGAGAAATTGTTGGGCACGTTAGCCCCCTCTTCCAAAAGAGCGTGATTGAACTCGTGACGTTTTGCTTAAAGGACCCAAGCCTCTTATCATATGGACCAACTCATGTTAGTATGGTAAGATTCTAGGTTGTGCCAAATGCAAAATTATTAATAATACATATATGTGTGTGTGTGTGTGTTATGTATGGTACAATATATTGATGGTAATGAATGAAATTCATTGCCATACCATATGCTAATGGTTCTGTAGAATTACCGAACCATTACCTATTTGTACTGATTTGTGGAACAAAAAGTTTGGGTAAAAAATTTCACCCCAATGAACACATGATTTCAAGTATGGAAACATTATGTTATTGCTGCTTGAAGAAATACCATCACATGTTATAAATCTAAAATAATAATAGTTATAATATTGCATACACATCGGGTGTGCCACAAATTTTAGTGTTTAATAATTGACGTCTCCAATCATAGTGCATTTATTCATAGAAGATATTGTTTAGTGGCTTTATTTATCAATTATTTATATCGGGTGCGTTGATGAATTTTACATTCCAAACTCGAGCTTAATAATATTTTTGTAAAATAACTTTCTTATTTTGATCACATCAGAGAGTGCCATCTCTCTTTTATTTAGTGTTCTATCTCTTTTATTTTATTTTAAACACCTAAACCACCCTTTTATCTTTTTATTAGAAAAAATATATTTTACCACCACCGTCAATCATCGTTGGACTCTTGTGGTTGTCAATGAATAGGGTTGGAACTACAAGAGGGGGGGTTGTTATGTTTTGATTCCATCGTTTCTATGGTTACTCTTAAACGGTGAGGTCTTCTCTATACACCGGAACCAAATGACTAATAGATTTGATCTAGATTAAGTAAAATATATGATTCGCTGAAAGATGAACTTGTTTCCATGCAACAGTCAGGAATTCTTGACGGTGAAAATATATGGGTGATTTTGTTTCTATTCGTGATTTTTTGTAGTTAATTTGAATTGTTAAGTTAATACACGTTACTTATTAAATTAATTTGCGAGCGTGAATAGAATGACATAAAAATATTATTGATTTAAATTTTATAATTATTATTGTATTAATGATTTAATATTAAAATATATGATCTTCCAAAAATAACCCTTATCTTCTCCGCTTCATTAGACACTATCTTAATTAATCTCCACTTCTTGAAACCCTAATCCTAATATTTACATAAATGCAGCGTTCATAATTTCTGCCATCAAATTCTAGACCATCTTTTATGATTAGTAGTCCTAAGCAAAAAAGATACAATTGCTCCTAATTAAGTGACAGCGTCAATCTTCAAATTAGATGATGATTAATTCTGGTCACCCTCGTTTGTTCGGACCATTTCATTAATGGACTTAATATTAATATTTTTTTAATAAAAATTGGAAAAATCCGCAAAGTAAAAATAAATTAAGCAGTGAATTTGAACTAAGGTAAGCATATAATTTAAGTCTACAATTGATATTCACCAAGGAGTTGATCTTCACAGCCTTGGATTGTTAATTGTGGTGGAATTTTTCTCTTTTCATTTTGGGGACTAGAATTCTTCCGGTTCACTTTTACGTTTTCTCTAAATTTTTTTGGCAAAAAAATTGATAGAAATATGGTAGATTTTGTTTGTATATATATATATATATCCCCCGTTTATATATGTAATATATATATAACATAACCAATTCATAGATGTATAGTTAAGAACATAAGAGTATTTTTGAAAAAATATAATTTTCTTATAATAATATTAATATAATTTAGTGCGATAAACTTCTAGTAGCATTTTGGTTATAAGAAAGTCAAAATTCTTTATTTTTAAGGTGGATGAATTCATAATAGTTGGATATAAATAAAATCACTCAAAATATATATTACTTATACTATAAAAAAATTAGATGTTTTTGGTGATATTTGCACCAACGGCAAGATCTTTGTTCATTGCCATATCGTTACAAAAAATTTATCTTGTATTGAAGAATGTCAATTTTTATTATTTTATAACCAAATTGTATCATACATATATTTGTTTACTTCTAAATATTTTGTTATTAAATATAACATATAACATATAATGATAAATATTTATATTTTTCTTCTTGTAATTAATATTCATAGTATATATTGAGCCTTACTGGCCATCATATTTGGCCCAACAATTATTGCCCTACGTTCAACTCTCGGTCAACTAAAAACTCGAACTGTGCAAAAGTTGGTCTGGATACCATTTGGTAGGCCTGTCAATGGATCGGATTTGTTCCTGAATCTGATCCGAATTCGATCTGTTTAGTCGGATACGGATTGAGATTTATGATCCGTATATCAAAATCCGATTCGAATCCGTTAGGCTTTTGATTAACAAAGCGGATATGGATTTATGTCAATCCGATCCGATCCAAGATACACATTTGTGGCTTCAATTTA
Source organism: Lonicera japonica (assembly GCA_021464415.1). Classification (NCBI taxonomy): domain Eukaryota; kingdom Viridiplantae; phylum Streptophyta; class Magnoliopsida; order Dipsacales; family Caprifoliaceae; genus Lonicera; species Lonicera japonica. The sequence continues at coordinate 70,544,003 of CM038464.1, forward strand.
TTATTATTTATATTTACTACATTATTATTAATACACTCAAAACAAATAAACATAACCCAAAAAATATAAAATAAGTTTATTTTTACAATAATAAAATAAATTTGAATGTTATTAAGTTTAATTTTTATGTTAGTTTTATTATTTTTTTATATATTTGCAAACTAATTATATAATTAAAATTTTAAATAGATCAGATATAATATGATCTGAACAAATTTAGAAATGGATCGATATTTGATAATTTGTTACATGATTCGATCCAGATCCAATTTGAATTTACCTACCTTAATCCGATTAAAATTCAATCCGTTAAGAGGCCTACCATCCTGTCCAAACCCAAAAAATTATATTGGGCCTCCCATATTTGATGTAAATTTTCTCTCATCATTGCTTAGATTTTTGTTTTTATCCAAATTTCCGACGCATAAAATTAACTCACGTGAGATATTATCGTGTACATTGAGGGTGCAGAGTAAGCCAAATTGCGGATAATATTGCACCCCTGCAGTAGTGGAACAAGTAGCTGATGCAGAGACACTCATTTTTCTCCATAATTCATTCATTCCCGCACTTTTCTGAGAGTTTTAGAGAGAGAAAGTGATAAATGGCGTCTCATATCTCAACTCCTGCTCCATCAGCTATTCCTAATCTCTCTCCACACTCCAAAATCTACTCAAAGCACCGTTAGTCTCTCTCTCTCTTTCTCTCTCGCTCTATATATATATATGTATGTCTAGAATTATTATATGTTAAGCACATCGAGGAGGTTTGGTATGTACGAGAAATTAACAAGTTTTCTTTCTCGCGTCGAAAATTATTATAAAATAACGTGAATAATTACTTAGTATCCAATTGCACACACGTAAAATGTAGGGTGTGCGCCTAGGCTAGTGGATATATTGTTATAGCATACAATTATCACTTAAAGCAAAGGGAGTGCCCATTTCGAGGGTTAAATATATGATTTTTTTTTACCCATAAAACTTGAGAGAGAGTGATTTTTATAATGGGTAGATTGTTTCCGTAGATTCTTATCAAAAAATTCAATATGGAGGTGGGTTTAGTGAAAATTTCGGGTCACTAAAATTCTAGATAATCTTCTCAACCACTCATTGCATATTTTGATGCAATTTGGTGGAATTGATCTCCTAATTGTAGAGATCATTTCCAATGAGTCTCATGACAAAATTTATCGAAATGAATGGTCCTTTTTCTTAAAGAGATGACTGTCTGCTTTAGAAAGAGTACGTATATATACAGAGCCGGCCATAAGGAACCTAATATAGGTAACTTGTAGTTGTACAGAGAATGAATTTGGTGTTTGGGGCGATAATATAGGTAACTCGTAGTTGTAGTACTACAAATTGGGTTTTTGTGGCCAAATTTTCCACAACACTACTTTAGTGGTGAAATTCCAGAAATTTTTTCTCTGCTCTCAAATAGCCATTAAAGATTTATTTGGCAGACTGATACTTCCAGCCAGGAAAAAGCATCAATTGATAATGTTTTATAACATGATTGCACCCTTTTTAGTGACGAATTTGTTTGATCCTAAACATTTTGCCATTGCTTATATCAGTTTTGCCCCTAAGCATTTTGCCGCTAAAAATATTTCTCTTGTGGTAATTTATATAAGATTTTTGTCAAAGGTAGTTCTTATTATTTATGCTTTGGAAGCAGTGATTAATTTTTCAAATATATATATATGTTTTGCGGGGAGGGCTGAATTTTTTATAACTTTTGAAATATTCTTAGTTAAATACTAGTATAGCAGTAGAAATTATTCAATCTTTACCCGCCGCCTATGGATCCACCACCGTCTACTACATCATTTACATGTTTGAATGTACGATGTATGATGTATCATTCTGGATTTTAATTAAATAGTAAAACAGTCAAGTTTATATTGACATATTTGCATAGTAAAAACATCCCGCATTTCGGCTTCATTGTTTTGATAATCTGAATCTGACTTCTGTCTAATTGGCTCCATGTTTAATTTGGAATTCTCTAAACTAGACATTGAAGGACACTCGGTGTGTGTGCATGTCTATTTTCTTTGCACGTGCATCATCTAATTTGAAATGGAAAAAATTAATATAAAGATTATGGTTTGTTCAGCGGGTAAGAAGTTGCATGTTAACGAGTGCCCTAAGGACACCTATTAAGAACCCATAAAGAGAAAGAATAAGGTCCCAACAAGTATAAATTCTGGCACTGATACTCGTGTTGAGAATTAATCTTTCTATTTGTGGGATGTTTAAGTTGTGCCCTTAGGGCACAAGTTAACACGACTCACTTACATGGAACAATTGAAGGCCATCTGATTGCCAAATTATATCCTAGCTTGTTTTATGGACTCATTCTAGATGATGGATCGGTGGCTTCAAATGTTACGTAAGTTGAAACAGAATAGATTTAGGCAATGGGATTTTTCTCCCGTCCAAGATTTTGACAAGTCACTTTTAATTTCATACTGTTTAAACATTTTCTTGTCCTTTGAATTTTTGGTTACTGAATTGTGATTCTTGGGTAGTTCTCTTTGAAGTGTAAACTTACTTCTGTTTCATTCTTTTTTTTTTTCTCATTTTCTTTTGATAAATAATAGCCAGCTCAAAGTTGGTAGCTTTTCGTGTGAGAGCCAGTTTAGAAAATGAAGGTTGCGCTCCAGATGTTCCAAACCAGCAATCAGAACCGATCAAGACGAAGGTTTGTGTTTATTCAGTATCTGTTAATTACACGTGAAACCATCTGTCAATTTTTTTGTGTTTCTTTTAATTTTTGGTAAGGATAGTAAGAAGAGGTGTGTAGTGGACACTGACATAATGTTAATTATTTGCTTATGGCAGTGCTTACTGTTATATCTTTAAGAGCTTGTTTGTATCATGGTACCATTTGAATCAAATTTGACGATTGTGGTCAGAGTGTTTTCGCAGTTAGGGATGCTAAGTGGGTTGTGGATCGCTTATATGTTTGGCATAACATTGTTTCCAAAATGGAGAGATTATGACAAGAGGGGGTTGGGGGAGGTGGGAACTTGGTGCAATTAAGTCAAAGTTCTTGGTTGATATTTGGTTTAATTTCTTATCCTTTTGATGATGATTGACTGAATTTGGATGGGTGCTTCCTTGGGTATGCACCGGCGAAGAAGCAATAATTCTATAAATTTTGTCCTTCCTTTGTTTTTGGTTTTGAGGGGGGGGGGGGGGGGGGGGGGGGCGCTGATGTATGTGCTTCGGAGTGGCTGCAGTGGATGTTTATAGGCTACACACTCTGGGTGTTCATCCACATGTCCTTCCTAGTAAGAGGCCTTTTGGGATAAAGGCAAAACCTGTGTGTGCTTGGGCCCAAAGCAGACAATCCCTTACTGGGCGAGACTGGGACATGACAGATTCTATTAATCTATAACTATTCAATTTTATGTGGAGAGTACTTGAAAATTGCACTACTAATTCATGTAAATGAAACTCTGTCTTAGCAGGGATCTCAAGTATCTACATCACGGCGGTGGTGTTTGACTTGTTTAGGTTCAACTTTAGCTCTGATAAAAACTTCTGGCATCTCCAATTCTGAATCAATGGCAATTGCTGCTATGGAACCTAAAGAGGGTTCTGTGTGTAGAAACTGCAGAGGCAGTGGTGCTATAATTTGTAAGATATTCTCTTTGACTATGTGCTAATTTTATTCATGTCTATCTTACAGTTTGCACATAATGAAAGTTTTGGTTTCCGAATTTGACCTCTTTGGAAACATATTTCATTAACAATATGCGTATTCGAATTGTTAATATGAATATATTCCACCATAAAATAGATGATTTTTCTGTTTATTTTGGCTGCTTTATTTGGCATCTTCTCCAGACCCCACACCCCCCTTTTTTTTCCTTGTATTCCTTTGCCATTTTTATCCCAAATAGATACTTCCCCGTCTCAAATTAGGAGTCCTTCTTTGACTTCTTTAGTTTTTAAGAACAAACAAATTTCAACCTAATCAATTTTCAAGACCAGTATACATTATTGTGAGATTATGTCACAAAAAGAAATGGCACTCCTAGTTTGAGATGCCCCAAAAAGGAAAGCAGGACTATTAATTTGTGATTTAGAATATTGCAGAGTAACTTTAACTTAACCCTACTTGGTCTATGAGATGTTCATTTTCTTTTTATTTAGGTGATATGTGTGGTGGTACAGGAAAATGGAAAGCTCTCAACAGAAAACGGGCTAAAGATGTTTATGAGTTTACCGAATGTCCAAATTGTTACGGTATGTAATTCTTTCTTGATGCTCCTAATTCCTGGTATTTGATATGCGTTTACAGTTATATGGGCTCTCCTAAACATGCGTTGATTTTAAAAATTTATTGTACATTCCAACTAGTAAAGCCTTTTCACATTTCCAAATTTCTATCATCTGTAGAATGCAGATATGTTAGTATATCGTTTTATTATAATAAGTTTTAAAATTTAAATTACTATCTAGTAAGCCTTTTCACAATTTTAATTTATAATAAGTTTTATGTGGCTATCTGTTCAGTCCAGTTTTACTCTCGGTTCTTGGTTCCAGTCAGTTTGGTTTAGTAGTTAAACCGAGATTGCATCTGAAACAACTGGTTCTTTGATATTCTGAACCAACATCAAGCCATGAGTAAAACTGACTAGAATTTGCCCTTGTCGTGGTATTCATTCTGATTGAAAACAATTTTTACTTGTTACTCTTGAAGGTCCTCTAATTAGGTGTCCCTAAGTTCTAAACAATCTTATCCAAATTTGTATTTGGTCTTTGAAAATAGTGTGCCATCATTTGCTGTTCAAGAAATTGGATGGAAAAATGTCGCAAGGGATGAGATTCAACTCGGAAAGACCATAAAATTACACTTTCTAGTTTCAACACTTTACGTTGATCCCCATTGCCTTCATTTTTGTTTTAAGGAATCTCAAGGAGCTTAAAAACTGAAAAGAGTTTCGGTAGCTGGAACCTTGTGGCTAATGGAAAAAGTAAAGGGAGGGGACCAAAACCTGACCTCAAAGAAAAACCAACTAAAGATTCTGGACTAGGGGCTTTTTACAAAGATGCCCTAGTCAGCTTACAACATAAAACTGAGAAGACACGCTAAGACGAAATATGTGAGCATGGGATAAGTCCCACCTGCCCAGGCATAAAGAAATAAAAGAAACCGGAGAACAATTGTCTTCATTTGGGACCTTTCTTCTGACTACGAAGTTCACACTGAGCAGTAGCCTGTGCCTGAACCTGATCAGTTAAATGCTTAACTTATTGGATCTCTAAGATTCAAGGCTTATAATGTTCTATCTATCTCCTTCAGTGTCTTCGTCTTCAGCTTCTTTTGAGTTATGAGCAATCGTCCAAGGTCTTGCAGGAGCAGAAGACTTCGAGTTGCCATCCATATCAATATTCTGATTACTCGTTAACTGAGTAAAAGAAGCCACTAGGGATAGTATAATGGCCAAGGCTCTTACTTCGAGTAGGGAGGTCAGGAATTTGATTCCTTCCCCCGTTATGTTATTGGTAGATTGCAAAAGGAAGAGACTGACCTTTCTTTTTCTTAATAAATAAATAAATAAATAAAAGATGGAAGAGAGGAAGAAATACAAGAATTGTCTGAGGAAGCCCCATAATCCATTAACGGATCATCTATGAAGCACATACACGATTCGCATTCCGATACAATACAGGATTCACAATTTTTCCAAAATGATGTGGGGACACGTTTTTAATTATATAATATATATATATATGCAATAAGCATTATAGATATTTAAGAATTCAACAAAATGTAACTAGATTGCACTAATAATCCAAATGCTCAAAACATGATCCCTGTCACCATTCATCACGTAATTGAAGTATCAAAAAGCATACATAGACTAAATTGTTCCATAGAATGATAGAAAACAAAAGGAGAATATTGTGATAACAATCACTAATCCACTCAACATCTCTAAGTCGACTCAACATCAACCGCTTCAACATCTTCAACTACATCCCTAAATACCACCGACTCCAACTCTAGCTCATCAAAGGAGGGACTTGCCATTTTAAGTTCTCCAACATCTTCAAGTGTGTCACAAGAATCACCGATAAGATCCCAATACTTATAACTCCCATTGTATAGGCGGGGTCCTCCGTGATAGTAGTCGAAGGTTTAAAAATAATAGTAAAAAATGCGATATTCTCCGATTCACGTATCGGGACGTATCGAGATTTAAAAATAATAATAAAAAATACAATACTCTCCGATTCACATCAGCCACATATCGGAGAGCATCGAGTGTCTGTGCTTCATAGCTGATTATAGACAGCAAACTGCAAACCCACTTATCTTGCACATTGTCCATAAGGAACAATGATCATCTTCATCATCATCATTGCCATCATCTTCTTCTTGATTGATATCTTCTCTCCTGTTTAGTTACTCCCTCTGCCTGTCCCAAATTAAGAGTTCAGTTTGACTTGCACATGTTTTCATGGATGACATTTTTTATTTGGTTAATAATTTGCAATAAGGTGTCACTTCATGATTGGATGAAGAGTCGAGTTGAGTCACTCTTCCCCTAATGATGAGGTGACACCTCATCTTGTGTTCATTATTTTGTGAGTGTCGCATTACTCTTTTTTTTTATATGTAAGTAATTTGAGGTGTCGTGCAGGGAGAGGGAAGCTGGTATGTCCAGTTTGTTTAGGGACAGGCATACCAAACAACAAAGGTCTTCTAAGAAGGCCTGATGCAAAGCAATTGCTTGATAAGATGTACAATGGCCGCCTCTTGCCCAACTCATAGGTATATGTTTTCCAATTTCCCTTTATCATAAAATTTCACTTTGTTTAGTAGACCACTGAATAGAAAGTGGATGGAGTCTTTGCAGCACAGATATGGACATTTCTTTATGGATTACATAGAATACACATCAACTTTGACTGCTTTTTAGAAAACCAAGCGTCATCCACCATTTTTTTTAATACCGGTTTCGTACTGTGCTTAAATGGTCCATTCATTGTATATAATAGGTTGTGTCGTGTATACCTAGTTCCGATTACTATATGCATGAGCCTGAACCTGTCCCTCCCCATTGCAATTATATGATGTTATAAAAGTATTTGGTTGGGTGGGTGGTGTGGGGGGGGGGGGGGGGGGTCGTGGAATTACATGAACCCAAACTCGACTGGGGATTGTCTTTCAAGTCCCATACCTGGCCCCGCTGGTCCAGTCGTAAACCTGCTGGCCTTTTTGCCCTTCCTGCCTTTTATTGACAACTGAACCCACTTGACTAATAATTATGTGTCGGTTTGTGTTGCTGTTATATTTACCAGGTCTAGTTGCGTACTTGACCTGAGACTATACTTCAACAATATGGACAGCGAGGAAGTGCGAACGGTACTATACAGATGAGCATGCCACAGATAGATGTTTAGATGGTGTAAGTGCGTCTATTTGATCAATTTACTCAGTAGTCTTATGTTAATTTAATTCACTGGCTGCTGCTATCTGTACTAGAGAGACTTTGATGTTCAAAATGCAGACAATTTTTTTGTTGTAAATTCGTTGCTACAAATGGACTTGAGGAATAGCTGCAAGTAGCCATAGAGGCTGCTGAATTTTGAGCATGTGTCCTTTTTGGCATTTTATTGAATGTATTTAATATAGATATACGCACAAAAAACTTGGGTTTATTGCTCTTTAAAGTTTCAAGTAATGGAATTGATATCTGGAAAGTTAGCTTTGATTTGAATAATTATTATAGAATTAGTTTACTAAAATATAGGCAATAAGACAATAATAGAGAAGTAAAGGAAACGCCAGCATGTGAAAGTCACGGTGAATTGCTGTTGTAAAGACAATATTGCCTCCTCACGTAAGGGTGTTGGTGGCAGATAACACCTACAAGATAAAATCCGAAGGTTTGCATCGTTGTCTTCTCCACAATGTACACACGTTCAAGGGAAGATGGGTAGAACCAATTCAGGATCAGTGTTGGCTAATTCAGGTCCACCCCTACATAATGCGAATGGGGTGCAAGCCTACCCCAAATGAATTGCATTCGCGACTCAAAACGCCAACCCTAGTGACTTGATATTTTGGCTCGCACAGACATATGAAAAGAGACATAGTTTCTTAGGTTGCTTATCCTCTATTAGTCCATGTACCAAAGCATTCCACGAGTTACGTAAACATTATTCATAGGATCACGTTGCTTACAAAGACAAAATAATATAAGAAGTAAGGAAATTAGTATCCTTCAGTTTGCTCACCACTTTGCGAAAGGAGTTTAGTAGATTTGTAAATTTGAAGACTTACCAAGCCTGCTAGTGCAAGAACCATGAAGAATTTTCCACGATCAGATTCTTGTTGCGCAACATCAGTGGAGAGAGGCATTAACTCATTAAATTCTTGCTGAAGAGTCTCAATTTTGCCTAGGTATTCTTGCATATCCTGTTCCTGTTTCCTAATCGTCTTCATTCGAGAAACAACAGTATAAAGACGATTTATGTCATTCGAATAAAGTTTCTTCGCCTTTTGCCATACCTCATAGCAAGTGTGATAAGGTCGGTATTGGCCAACAAGGTTTTGATCAATAGATTGCCATAGAATATTGCATAAAAATGCATCAATTTGCTTCCATTGTGACTGCTCTTTTTCAGTAATATCGATGACACGTTTTATTAAGTGTTCTTCAAAACCTTGACCCATAAACCATAATTCAACAGAGGCAGACCACAACATATAATTATTGGGACCCTTCAATTTTTCAGAACATATAGTAGGCGTTGCCGCAAAACTTAGAAAAGATTTAGGTAGCACATTACTTGGATTGTTGGAAGTACCCATTAGAATTAAACACAAGCAATGGTTTAAAGGCAGAAAAAATACCAGAACATAACTGAGAATCAGTAGGAAACGAGCCAAATATGTGATAAGGAGAATTTGGCAGGGAAACAGTAACACACGCGCCTTCACGCGCGTCTGGTGTGGCGGCGCGTGGATCTCACGCGCAGGGCAAGGGTGGCGCGTGGGAGCGCGTGAAGAGGTATTTTCCGACGATATTTCTGGCGTGGGGTCGTATGACTATTCCGAGCACTGTTGTGTGGATGGTGTGATGAAAAACAGATAGGATACAAGCGAAACAACTAGGGTTTTGAACGGCTCTTTGGTTGTTAGCGGTTAGGGTTTGGTAAGGTGATGAATGGCTAGGGTTTTTGATGTTTGCTGAAGTGACAAACACAGCAAACGAGAGAGGAGGATTTTTCTCACTTTTACCTCTGATAACATGTGAGAATATTTTATTTCTATATGATTATTGACAATAAGAGAACACCTATATATACAAGTAGCAATCTTACTTAATCTAGGAAACTTGTCTAACTAGGAAACTAATGTACAACTAATATATCTATACATAAATATTTACCAGCAACTATAGAGATATTGATTTGACCATTTCAGATTAGTGGCCACCTAGGTTGACACAGGACACAACAAACTAACGGAGGGCCTATATCCACATTCATGTAGATAAAAACCATGACCTTCTTATTACGACAAGGAGTACGTCAATGGATTCCTCAAGTGTTGACATATAAGCTTCAATTTAACATAATCCTTTATTGCTCTTAGAATTGATATTTCAAATTAAGAGTCCACTGCTCATTTTTGGGGTGATTCAACCAAGTGTCTAGTTTTCTTTTTGGACATCATTATTACTTTATGTAATTAATTTCGTAAAAATAAACAAGTTTAGTTGTTAATCATTGATATTTTAGGATCAGCCTATCGTTACAAAAAAATAAGTTAAAATGTCAAGCATGTTGAATTCTCATGATGAGTTCGTTTCTTCTTGCCAAATGCGTGTGCTTTTCAATGGTCAGCCTCTTCCTCCTTTTTCCCGGTCTAGAGGTCTTAAACAAGGAGACCCGTTGTATCCTTTCCTGTTTCTTCTTGTATCCGAAAGCCTGTCACTGTTTGTTGATGATGCGATTGTCAACCAACTCTCCCCACCTCACTCACAGTCTGTTTGCAGAAGATGCTATTTTCTTCTCTAATGTCTCGGACCAAGAATGCTCTTTGTTGAAGAACCTGCTTTCCCTTTATTTCGATTGTTCTGGGCAAAAAATTAACTTGGATAAATCTGGTATTTTCTTCAACCCAAATACCCCAGGTGTGAAATTTCAAATCTCCTCGGTATCCCAATTATCAATAAATCTGGTAAATATCTCTGGCTGCCTCGGATTGGGGTCGGTTGAAAAAAGAAGCTCTCAACTGGATCAGAGAAAGAGTTCAAGCTAGACTTGGTGGCTGGAAATTGATTTTACTCAGTTCAGCTGGTAAGGAAGTGTTAAGGCAGTCGTTATCTTGAAATTTCCAGTGAAGCTTATTAATGAGCTAAATGCCTTGGTAGCCAAGTTTTGGCGGGGAAAGAGTTCTAATAGCCGAGGCATTCATTGGAAATCTTGGAAAAGTATTGCAGAGAGTAAGTCTTTTGGTGGTTTGGGATTCAGAGATTTCAGTTTGATGAATGAGGCAGCTATAGCCAAGCAAGCTTGGTAGCTCCAATTGTGTCCTGATTCAATTTGGGGAAAAGTCCTTAAGGTTTATACTTCCCTAATCCTTCGTTTTGGGAGGTTTCTCGAGATAGACAAGGTTCCTGGGTTTGGAGAAGCTTACTTGTGGGTCGTGATTTGTTGAAAAAAGAATGTGATTGGATTGTTGGGGATGGCCACTCGATTAACAGTTGGGATGCCTCTCAGGTTCCAGTGTTTATTAGTCTCAAAGAATTTTCCATCCTGGAGCTATTATCAGTGTCTCATTTGGTGTTATATTTGCCTCCTGCTTGGGGAAATCATTAATGCTTTGCTCTCCAATTTTAAGTTCAAAAATTTCTATGATTCCGATTCTGCCTCACGCCCCTCTGGATAAGTTAATTTGGCTGCATGTTAAAAATGGGACCTTCTCGGTTAAGAGCGGTTATACTTATTAGGCTCTATCAGTTTCATCTTCTCAAATTTTAGTTCAAAGGCCTAGTTCTTCTTTCTCTGCTCCCCTAAATTGTGGAAGTTCATATGGGATCTTAAATTCCCCCAAAATTGAAATTTTTCTTTGGCAATGCTCACCTATGGCTCTCGCAACCAAGAAAGCGCGTTTGGTCCAAACGGTGCTGCCCATCTCCTTTATGTCCAATTCGTGACTCGGAATTGGAATCCATTAGAGCACCTTATCATTCTTTGTGACTGGGTTCAAGAGGTTTGGAGTAACATGGCCCGCTTAATTTGCTCATTGATAAAGCGAGAATATCCAGAATAGAAGATTGGTTTCCAGAATAGAAGATTGGTTGGTGAATATTTTGAGCTCGTTGGAGTCTTTTATGGTGGGCAATATTTCAGCATCCATCATTTTCGCTATTTTGGTTGGAACACTCGAAACAAGCTCGTTTTCTCTCATATCTCTCCGTCTTCTTTCACCGGTACCCTAAATCAGTTGCAGTACCCATGGAGTTTATTGCTTCATTTCATGCCTCGAATAGGCCTTGTTTTGTGGATGGGGATGCCTTCCTTTTTCTTTGCTCCAATCCGGAATTTGTTGAGGCTAAAGCAATCGTAGCTGCGTGGAAGTTTCTTGCATTATTATTGAGTCAGATTGCAAAAGATTAGTGGAAGCTGTTAATTCTAATTCAATTAATTAGATCCATTTGGGGGAATGCCTTTCTCGTAGCTTGAGATCATTCACAAGCAAAGTTTGTTCCATTGAAAAAACATCGTTATTTGTTTCAATTTTTTTATTTTAAATTAAATAATACTAGTGCAAAGAAAGAAGGCATTCACACTTATATCGTGTGTGTTCGTATCTAGTATTTAATAAACATACCTGTTACTAGGAATATTGACAGTGAACAAGGAACAATTTCATGCCAATACAGGCATATCGTTGAAAAAAAATTTCAGGCAAATTTTTTTTGGTTAAAAACGAGATTGGACTATTTCCTAATTTTATAAAAGAGTCTGAGTTTGGTAAAAATCATTCTTTCAAGAATGGTCTGTTGAACCCCAAGGGGTTGGCCTAGCGGTTGGTGCGAGCATGAGATGTGTGATTAGGTGCATGTCCCAAGTTCGATTTCCCTCGACAACTAAATTTCTTGAGGCCAACCATTGCCTGTTGTGCCTTTGGAACGGAGTGCCTGCCGGAGGGATTTCACCGGCTATAATACGCGGTGGCTGGCTACAGTAGCAAAGAATTAGTCCCATCCCCATGTGGTATTTGGTGTGGGAATACCTATGTGGCAATGTTCAAAAGATATAGAAAATAATGGTCTATTGAGTGTTCCCTAATTTGCTATAAAAAAGAGTTCTTTTTAGAGAAAAAAAAGAAGCTAACAGAGCAGACAAAAAAGAACAAAGAGTCAATTCTTTAAAGACAAAAACAAAAAAATAAAATTACAAAAGCATGTGAGCTAATCCATTAACCCCACACACTATTACAGACACAATTTACGAAGGCCGCCCAAAATTATTACAAATTTCAATCTCCAAACCCAAAAGTTCTTAGATGATATATCTCATCGTATCGAAAGAATTGGCCAATAGAAGGAAATAACACCAAAAGTAGATAAAAATTCCTAAAACCCTTAAAAAATAAAATAAAAATGGCGCAAAAGCATTTTATGAAATCCCTTTTTATGGAAAACATTTTCATGCATAATCCCAAAACCTCCTAAACGAAAGGGTCGATCCCACTCGACCTGAGCCAAACCTTTTTGTGTGTGTGTCTAGCATTATATATAAACGGAAGGGTTGATTCCACTCGAAAGAGCATTAGTGTATTCTTTATGCATCTAGCACTATACGCACCTACTAACAGTTTAATAAAATGGCCTTGAATCTATTTCACCATATATGTAGAAATGAAAACAACATATTTCATATTTTCAAGCACCATGTCCACCTTAAGCAATAATAGCATGAAAAAAATGATGTACACCATCCCTCTGAAATAAGAACTTCACCTTACTTTTTTGGGACATAAATGCACCCAAATCTCATAAAAGAAAAAAATATTTTATTCTTGGCCTTTAGATTCCTTAGAGCATCAACAACAGTTTATGTAGAATAAATAGGACAAATTGTCTTATAACACTGTTGTACATTAAAGTTTATGTAGAATAAATAGGATATATTGTCTTATAACACTGTGTTGTACAATAACCCAAGTATAGAGGTATATTTGGCTAAACTTCTTATCATAGGGACAACTCTTCTATGTTTGAACACAAACCAGACTACAATTGTCTCTGTGGAACAAAAAAGGTAGAGAATATTGATGAACACTTAATCGTCTAGGTAAAATTTATCACCTCAAGCAAGTAAGATAAATTTACCACATCATTCTTTACACATCATATACTATTGTGGACGCTCTTAGAAAGTATAAAAGTCAAAATATGACTCTTAAATTTGAGACGAAAGAAGTAATAATAAAGAACATTACATTTGCACTACCTTAAGTAAGCACACATGCCATAGGAACTAATTTATCAGTTTGAATAATAGCTATTGTTGCCTCAACATTTAAGGGCCTAAAAACAGTACAAAATAAGATCCAGAAAGTTGAGGCAACAATAGCAATTTCACTTTCCTGGAAAGTCAAGCGGCAAGCATTTCTTGATTCGTTATCAAGCACACATAAAAGGGAACATATATCTTACCACAGACACACTGACATGGCAAATCTCAAAAGTTAGGTCACCACATGGCCGGAATATGGCAATAAATATTTCGAATTTGCAGAATGTAGTGTGATCTGCTTCCTAGCTTATTTGCTTATCATAATTTTTAACTGGGGCAACAAAATGAACCAAACGACTCAAGCTCCACCTGCTAGTGTAAGGTTAGAGGTCCTCAATCGACTTTTAAGTTTGTTATGTTATGAGCTTGACTCAATAAGTTTATATACATTATACAACAATGTTAAACTCAAGTTACTCGAGCTTGGCTTGGTTTCAGGCTCGTTTAAGCTTGGCTCAAGACTAAACAAGTCAAACTTGAATATAATTTTAAGCTTGAAAGACTCAATGCACGGCTCGACTCACTTAGGGCCCTATTTTCATCCAAGATTGACTTAAGCTGTCCACCTTAAGTGTTTTATACATGGTCAATCACTCTAAACCGCTAGCCAGTTGCCACTGGATATGAAATTTCAGTCTGTTTAGATTGAGAGGGGGAAAAGAATGGAAATGATTATTATTAGCAGAAAGAAAGGAAATGAATTCTTGATTGGAGAAGGGAAAGAAAGAAAAAGAAAGGATCATCATATATGTGAGTCTACTTCTTTATCCTTTTATTTCAGAAATTACATGTCCTCAAATTTTATTATTAAGAGGGTATTTTCGGTGCTCCCTTTGTCTCAAATTGATAGTTCCACTGACTTCGGTACTTTTTAGAGAAACACTAATTTCAACATAATCAAATGGTCAAGAAAACAATTTATTTTCTATTGTAAGATTTGTAACACTACGTCACAAAAAGAAAATGCGAATATTAATTTGAAGCATTCCAAAAAACAAAGTGGGACCATCAATAATGGAGGGAGTATGGGATCATCAAAATCTGAGCCGACAAATTTTAAATGAATGGTCCAAATTTTTTCAATTCTATCTAGAGTGATTTAGATCATTCTAGAGGAGCCCGATACGGGGAGGTGTAGCGAATACTTTCACTAAAATGGTTTCCATTCCATCCCTTTTCCTAAGGAAACAAAACAGGGGTTTAGACTTTCGTCCATCTCCTTCCTTCTATTTTCCTTCCCATTCTTTCAATCTAAACGAAGTGCAAGTGTAAAAATTAAAAGTGATGTTCTAATAACACATATTTGAACTACCTGTATTCAATGATTTCAATGATGTGAATTTCAAGCACAAAAGATATCAAATTCTGTAATAGCAACATAAGACATTTATAATTAGATAGCATAACAAGAATTTAATATACACCAATACCTTGATTCAACCTAAACAAGGGAGAGAAAGAGCAAATTGCACGAACAATCAATTATCTTAACCAAATCTTACCATATTCATACTAAATTTTTTAAACAGAAATCAACACTCAAGGAAAGAGGAAAACAGATTCACGGGTTTAAATAAAAATGAACTAAAAAAGTGCAATTGAAGTTCCCGCAGTTTGGTTCTTCTAATGAAATTTCCATAACAATATGCTCAAATTCACTGAGATTGGGATTTCAAAGTGACTACAGCGAAAGGAAGCAGCAATCTGAGAACAGCTTCTTCAGTCTCTGTGGGGTCTGATCGGGAAATACGAAGTCTTTTGCTTGAGAGTTGCATTTTTATCTCTTCAAACTCAATTTTTAATAGCTAAATACATTTTATTTTCCACTTGGTGAAGATCGCCAGTTGAAATCCGCAAGTTCTTCTAATGGTTTTGATATCCAGTAGGAACGATAATAATCAAAGTCCAGGTTGGTTGATGAGCCTAGTGATAGGAGAGTATCTAGCTTGGTTCAGAAAGCACTTGTTGGGTTAAAGGTTTTTTTGTTATGCTTAGAGATAAAGACATGGATTTTTCCAAGCTGAAGATACTTTTCGGTTGATGCAACAATAAATTTTAAGGTTGTTTCTGAAGGATTGGTTTCAAGGGTAGTGCTAAATGCATATTAAAATTCATCCACAAACCCCAAGTGCAAAAGAGCAGTCTTATAATCTCAAAGACAAGGATTCAAACACACAACGCCAAACGGACCAGTTCAAATGCCTACTCCCCAAACCACGGACCTCAAAAATATTATAAGAATATTCACCCACAAACCCTAGTAATACTAAGCAATGAGATGGAAAATCCATAGCTTTATGATACACACGCATGACTTTACACTATATTGTAAGGCTTGAGATGTGAGATCCAATTCCGTTGCTGTATTCTGCAAAACATTCTCAATACATAAAGGAAAGGCTTGTTTTACAACAATGCTTGTGTTTCCTTAATTTCTAAAGATTCAAATAATTTGTGGTTATAATGTAGTTTTTTGGAATGTCTCTCTCTAACTGTAACAATTGCTTATCATCAACTTAAACTAGGCAATGAACCAAACAAGTTGAGCTCCCCTAGATATTGTATGGTTAGAGGTTCTCAACCTACTTTTAATCTCGTTACATTATTGAGCTCAGCTCAATAAGCTTAGATGCACTATCAAACAGTCTTAAAATCAAGCTACTCAGCTTGGTTTCAGGCTCATTCGAGCTCAGCTAGAGCTAAGCAAACCAAACTTGAACACTTTTTTAAGCTCAACAACTTTTACTAACGAAACTCGAATAGCTCGGCTTGGATCGGCTTGCTTGCAGCCTTATTTTTAACCAAGATCGATTTAAGCTTTCCAACTATGAAAACAGGGAGTCATATTCGCTTCTTAGAGGAAAGAACTGTTCTCTAGAACAATAGAAGTACTATCATAAGCTTCGAATATAGTCAATCAAAGAAGATAGAAGCCTATCTACTTCAAGTAGTGAAATAATGCTCTATCATGTTATATTGAAGGGGTGCAATTGTTTTCATGTATGAATCTGAAGTCTAAAGCCTGAATCAAAAGTCTAATAATTGAATATGAATAATTTTTTTGTTTGTGATTTGAATGCAATATTTGAATATGCTAAATATAAACTACTTTGACCATTATGTCATAATATTTTGTTTAAAAACTCACTTTAACAATAAATAGAATGGTATTTTAAATTTTCACATTCCATTCCGAGGTAATAATCACATTAGCGCAACAACACATCTGAATCTATTCATAGGAAAAATGGTCTTTTACCTCTTAAAACTTAACAAGAACAACTTTTTAAACCTCTGAAATATAAATGCATTCAAATTCAGAAAGAGGTTCAATCAACCACAATGTATCAATTTTTTTCAACAGCAGCACAAGACTTTTATAATTAGATAGCAGAACAAGAATTTAATGTACAGCAACCCTTGATTCAACCGAGAAAAGAGAATATTGGTCGGAACAAGCAATTATCTTAACCAAATCTTACTATATTCACACTGAAAATTCTAAACACAAATCAAAATTCAAGAAAACAGATTCATGGTTTTAAATTGAAATGAACAAAAAACTGAAATCGAAGTTCCCATGAATTGAGCTCATCTAATGAAACGTCTGGAACAATACCTACATCAAATTCATTGAGATTGGGATTTCAATGAGACTGCAGGGAAAGGAGGCAATCTGAGAACAGCTTCTTCGGTCTCTGTGGGGTCTGATATCAGTATCTATCCAAAAACAAAAATAAATTATCAAGTTTCATTAAAATTAAAAGTAGCAATTTTCAAAAGCTACCCCTTGCAATACCACACTTAGAAGCATTAAGGGTGTGTTTGCGAACCTCAATTCCATGGCATGGAATTGGAATTAGACCATCCAATACAAAAACCTTTGTTTGTACACGAAAATTAAGTTTGGAATTGATCAGGAATTTTAATTCTACGAAACTCAATTTTGCATATAGAATTCCATAGTAGAACCAGAGAATTCCAAACTAATGTCGAATAAAATTCCAAACACAAATGAACATACACAATTACACACTCACACACCCTCTTTCATATACACAGATACAATCTAACACAACAAATTCTCTCTCTCTCTCTCTCACACACACACACACACATTCTCTCTCTCACAATTTTTTTTTCTTTCAAACACATTCACTCTCTTGGTTTATGTTCTTGAGCTTTCTGCTCAATAAGTCTACATACACTTGAAAACAATGTTAAAATCAAGCTACTCAAGCTCGACTTGGTTTTCAGCTAGTTTGAGCTTAGCTCAAGAGCTAAATAATCAAACTCAACACATATTTAAGCTCAACAAATTCTACTAACAAAGCCAGAATAAGCCACTGCATGGCTCGACTTGACTTGCTTACGGCCCTATTTTCAACCATAAGATTTCCACTTTTTGAAAAGTGGGAGTCATATTCACTTCTTAGAGGAATGATTTGTTCTCTTAACAATAGAAGTACTATCATAAGCTTAGAATATAGTCAAGTAAAGAAGATAGAAGGCTATCTAGTTCAAGCGCTGACATAAAAGTCTACATTTTGATAATTGTTTTTGAATAATTTTTTTTATTGCAATTTGATTGCAACATCTGAATATGCTAAATATAAACTACTTTGACCATTTTCTCCTCATATTTTGTTTATACAACCCACTTTAACAAAAATAGAAGGGCAGTTTAAATTTTCACACTCCATTCCGATGTAATAATCACAGTAAGAGGCGTGAACACATTTAAATTGATTCAGATACAAATGGCATTTTACCTCTTAAAATCTAACAAGAACAACTTTTTGCACCTCGGAAATCTGAATGCCTTCATATTCAGAAAGAGGGGCAATCAAGCTAAATTCGTCAAATTTTGTAACAAGGGATAGCACAACAAGAATTCAATGTACACCAAGAAAAAAGAAAGAGCAAATTGGTCTGGACAAGCAATTATCTTAACCAAATCTTACTATATTCATACTGAAAATTCTAAACACATCAAAAATCAAGAAAAGAAGAAAACAGATTCATGGGTTTAAATTGAAATGAACAAAAAACTGAAATTGAAGTTCCCATGAATTGAGTTCATCTAATGAATTGTCTGGAACAATACCTACAAATTCATTGAGATTAGGATTTCAATGTGACTGCAGGGAAAGGAGGCAATCTGAGAACAGCTTCTTCAGTCTCTGTCGGGTCTGATCTCAGTATCTATCCAAAAACAAAAACAAAAATTATCAGGTTTCATTTAGTTAAGTGTAGCAATTTTAGAAATGCCATCCCTTGCAAACCACACTGTGAATCATTGAGGGTGTGATCCGGAATCACAATTCTTGGCATGGACTTGGAATTAGACCATTCAATTCAAAAACCAATGTTTGCACAAGAAAATTGAGTTTTGGAATTGGTCCGGAATTTTAATTCTATGAATTTCAATTTCTCATATAGAATTCCATAACAGAACCAGAGAATTCCAAAACTAATGTCTATAAAATTCCAAACACAAATCAACATACACACTCACACTCACACTCTCTCTTTCAAATGCCACAGAAACATTCTAACACAATAAATTCTCTCTCTCTCTCTCTCACACACACACATTCTCTTTCTCTCACTTTTTTTTTCTTTCAAACACATTCACTCTCCCACACACAGAGTAAGAAAAAAAAATTGAAGCAACGAATTAGGAATTCTAAATTGCAGGGAAAAAAAAATTGGGTTTCTGAAAGAATCCTATGAATGAACCGAACAATGGAATTACAATAATTTAGAATTGTAATTTTAATTGAATTCCAATAATATGTACCCAATCAAACCCTAAAAGGAATACCAAAAGAAATTAGGAAAATTTAGTGTCAAATATAAGAATTGTCAGTGAGTGAGAGGTAAAATAAATAGAGAGAGAGAGAGAGATTACTGGGTCTTGAAGAGGGGGTTTGGTGTCATCTTTAGCTGGTCTGAAAGGGGGTTTCTTCTTTTTCTCTCTGTTCATTTCCCCCTCTCCTCCATTGCTACTTGATTTCTTCGATACCTCTACTGAAACTTTCATCTTTTCCATTCCGTCAATCTAGCAGTCCGTTTGATGCAATGGAGGGGATAGAAAAGGAAAGGGTTAATTGAGGGGGGAAGAAATGGAATGCAAGGGAAATGGATGATTTTTTATTCTTTTTTGGGATAAAAAAAAGAAAAAAAATGGATAGAAATGAAATTTAATATATCGTTAATTGTTAATAAATTATGGTTGAATTAGGAATGATGTGAGTAATTTATTAATTTTGTTTCTTCCAATCATTTCAATATTGAAAAGAAAAAAAAATAAAAGAACATAAAAATTTGACAATCTTACACGTTCTCTGTGTTTCCTTTCCATACCTCCTTAAAATCCAACCTAGAGAAATAAATGTAATATATTCTCCTCTTTTCCTTTCATTTCTTTCTCATTTCTTCAATCCAAGCTAATTGTAGGGCTCGTCATGTAATGACATAATGCTTAAAGTATTCTTATTTAATATTAAAAAAAATATAATAACTTATTATATTATAAAATTATTAAAATATTTATTACATCAATAAACATAGACATAGTACATAACTCCTAATACATCTTTATTGCAATATCTAATTAGTCGGATATATTCCTTCACTCTTTATTTATTTATTTATTTATTTATTCTTCATTCCAAAGCTTAACTTGTCTTCCAACTTATGAACTAACCGGAAAATAATTAAAAGAAGGGTGAGCTTTACAAGAACCGTGAGAAAATACTCATTTCAAATTCTAAGGTTTAGCAAAATATCATTATGTTATAAAGTATTTACTGTAAATTTAAAAAGGCATTGCACACTAAGTTTTCATATAATCATAAATATATGGAATAATTGCTTGTATAATACTCCACTTTTAAGGTTAATGGATAATCCCATTAACTAGGGTCCAATATTTCATTTTTCAATCAGACGATTAGCCGATAATGAACTAGTTCTAAACAACACCGGTATTTAGCACGCCACCCAATTATCCCTGCAACGGCAGATTAAGGATTCTTTAAGGGGGATTGTGTCACACCCCGACTTTTGGACCTAGCCGATAATGAAGTAGTTCTAAACATTAATCCGGTACCCGTAGCACTCGACCATCCATCAATTATCCCTGCAACGGCACTGGGTGTGAAAATTTTAAAACTATATTTACTTTTCACACCCCGATCTAATGGACCTCGAAAATCAAAATATAAACTTAACCCGTAAACAAAAAGATCGACCATCCAACTATTTTTGAAATTTTAAAAATATTGTGACATCCTTAATTTTTGAAGTATGCTTGTGATATAAAATAGATGTTTTTAAAAATTTATTATGGAAAATCAAAATATAAACTTAATAAACAAAAAGCTTATTTTATTTTTGTAAAAAATAAGATTGTGACATGGAAGCTTATTTATATAAGATTGAAACTTGTGATATAAAATAGATGTTTTAAAAAAATTTATTTGGAAGCTTATTTATATAAGATTGAAATTCAATTTAAGTTTGAACAATTTAAGTTTTTAAAAAGGAAGTGAAATGTTGTAGGTTTAAAAAGGAAGTCAAATTTTTAGTTCAAATTTTTAGTTTTTTATAAGTTGACATTTTAATATTATTTTATGAAATTATATTCTTATGTTGAGTTTTGGGATAGCACTTCTATCACCGAATCTCGGGACGAGATTCCTTTAAGGTGTGTATAATGTAACGACCCGAATTTTCTAAAATAAACGACCCTTATTTACTCTAAATACAAATTAATATATGCAAATTAATATATATATTGTAAATTAATATTTGTTCTTCTCTTATTTGTTTTGTGGTACATTTATTTTGTGGCCAATTTATTATAGTGCGTTAAAAATTATAATTTAAAATATATATGATTAGTTTTGAAACCTAAAGTTTTGATATGTTCTCATTTAAAAAGTCATATCTTTTATTATGTTGAGAATTTTTGTGTGAAACCAATTTTGTTTTAAGCTAGACTTGATGAGCTTCAGTTTGAGCCCAAATTTCACTACATTTAGACTTTTAATGAATTAGTTATGATTTTTGAAAGTTGACTTACTTAACCATGCTGTGAGTTTGACCTGCGGGAATTAGAGAAAAAGAAAATTTATTTGAGGTCTTGAGTAATTATAATTAGATGGGCCACTAGGTTAATTTAATGGGTTAATTTATATGTATAGATGGGCCACTTTTATTTATTATAATGGGAGTTATTTTAGTTGGCCTAATTGAGATGAGAAAAAAAAAATTTTACCCAAGTGAGATGAGAAAAAAAAAAACCCATAAGTAGGTTGAACATCAACACAAATAAGGTCTCAACACAAATAAGGAGAGGAGAAAACTAAGGGAGAGGAGAAAACGTACGTTTGTCATGTCTGTGACCGCTTGTAGAGAAGAAGAAGAGACGCAAGAGAGAGCCCGAGTAAGCGCAGAATACTTTTGGTTCTTCCCCTTTCGATTATCTAGTGAGTGTTTCTCACCTTTATTATGTGGATTTCGATACATGCATACATATATATATATATATATATATATATATATAACCTATTTGTTCTGAGTCGATTTATATTAGCGGCTCTTTTATATTTCTTTTGGTTGATCAATTTAGGTTTTACTATTTATAGTGAGTGATTCTCACCCTCTCTTGTGATTTCTATTCGTATATATTGTTTTGATTTTCTTTTGACCTAATTTTTGAGAAAGTGGTTTGTTGTATTTTTATTCAATTGATTATAAGTTTCTTAAAGACAAACCTCAATTATATGCCTTTATTAAAATCTCAGAAAAATACATAGACTAATATTATGAGTTACAAGTATTGTGGCTTTGGAATTGGAGTAATATGATTTTTAATTTGGGAGATATCAATTTTACCAAAAAACAGAGTGTTAAAATACTTAATGTTGATCAGATTGCTGTCACACATCTGTAGTTTTGAGTTCGGTTAGGGTACTAAACTTTTCTGTAAAATTCTGGAAATATTTGGCAAGTTAATATCGTGTGTTAGGAGAATCTGAGCTTTGGAATTGATCGAATATGATTTTTATGTTGAGAGTTATTGAAGTTACAAAAACAGTGCGCAGCAAAATCTGATGCTGGACAGATTGTATACCTGTTAGCAAAACATTCATAACTCCTAGAATATAAATGATTTTTAGTTGAATCCAATTGCATATGAAACTAGACATGGCTGTCTATATTGTGTAATTTTTCTGGAATTTTTATATTGTTCGTTTATCCCCAGAATGTTTGTGAAATTGATGATTGTGCCGATTTAAGATATTGTTTGTGCTCTTGCCTTATTTTTTTTGTGCAATATAACTTATGTTTTAAAATAATTTTATTAATAGCCTTTAAAATTGGGATTATGAGGTTCTAAAAGGATTTGTGGTATGATTGTATATAGTTTGTTGGACTTTGGGAACGGCACCGGTTTAGATACTCTGGCCAACTATTTTAATAAAGTAATTCTATTTTGTTTTTATTATGTAATTGAACTTTTTAAATAAAGTATGGATATTAAAGTTTTGTTTATTCTGCAAACATTTATAAAGGATATTGATTTAAGAGTAAATTTTAGCTTTTTTTGAGAATGAGTTTTAAGTTAATTGTTGTTTTTAATTTTCACCCCCGGTAGTTGGACGGGCGAGTACATGTGTATTAATTGGGTATTCGGGGTCCAAAAATCGGGGTGTGACAGATTGTTACTAAAGTAGAAAATCATAACAAAATAAATATTTTTTCCAATTACAATATTAAGACATTCTTATATCAAAGCATAGTAAATATTACAAAAATATCTATTGAAGTTGTGTTCGACAAGTCTTTAAAGTTTCAAACTCATTGTGAGGTCCCGTTCAATGTAAAAGAGAGTCAAGTAATCATCGAGAAATTCATTACCCATTGAGTTGTGAATCGCCGTTTTAACATGCTTTATAATGGAGAATGCCTTTTTTAGTCGTAGTTGAAATGGGAATAGTCAACACAAAACGAATCAATTTATCAACCAAAGTGTAATGCTCGAACTTTCTTCTTATAACTAGTTCTTGCATAAACCAATAAGAGTGGAAATTTTTTGAAGCTCGGAATCAGAAGCAACATCAAGCATGAAATGCATCAATTCAAATCTCAAAGTATGAATATCTTGAGAAGTGAAATCTCGAGGATAATTTTTTTTCTGCTAGAGTGCAAATATTATCCTCATCAAATGATTTAAAAGAATCAATAGGATCTAAAGTTAAGCTAAGGGTAATAAGTTCCATTACCTTATCATTGAATATATGGTCCAACTAATTAACATTTGCAAAGAATTAATAGTCTAATACATAAATTTATATATAATATATATTAAGTAGATTGAACAATAGTCAATAAATAAACAACATTACAACAATGAATGAACGCAAGAATAATAAAACTATTTATTAATTATAATAATCTATTTGAAAGTTGAAATAAAAATAATAATTATTTCTATAAATAGTGAACCAACAACATCTAATAAATAATATATATAAATTGAATACATATATATAGGTAGATATGTGTATAAAATATTATATATGCTTACTTTATCTCTAATGGAAGACAATGAGACACATAAACTAAATGAGGACCACCAGGAGGAGTAAGTCGGTGTGGCACTGTGGTTGCTGCTTTCTCTCTTCTTATTTTACTTTTTATTGTTGTTGTTGTTGTTGTTGTCGTCTTCAACTATTAGGTTAGATACAATAATAGGTATGGGACTATGGGTGATTGAGTAAAGAGATAATGAAATGGATTGGGCTGAGCTAGTGGGCTACTATCTTAAATTTTACTGCTACTTTAAGCAAATTTTGTTTTGGGGGTAGGCTACAGCCTAACTAGGCCCCTATCTATGCTAGTGTATCCTTGGAATGGTATAAATTGATTCATAGAAATAGTTTTTTTTACAATACATCGTTTTCATCGTATCCTCATAATAGCACATGGATAAAATCATAAATAGCCGCATTGTAATAATGCACAATAATATTTTATATAAAGAATTAAAATAGATAATGAGTACTACCCACTTTAATTTATCTTACTATTATATCCTTTAATTTAAAATACTAAAATCATACAATACATAATTTATTTAAGGTTCTAGATTTTTTTATCAAGTTAAAAATTTAAATTATACATGTATAAGTATAATTTATTGAAAAGTATAAATGTTCCTGCCATTAATACTTTACATTCAATATGCATGCATATTACTTTTATAAAATGGTGAGGTTGCTTTTATATAATAATATTATAACTTATATATATATATATATAATACTTATGGAAGGAGACGGCAACAATAATATACTTTTTCTCTTTGACCAAAAACCCATGAGCTGTCATTTCCCTTCTTTCTCTTTCAATCGATCACTTTCTTACTTACTTTGTTTAACTTCTTGTATGTTGTGCTTCTACTAAATGTGTCTCTTATAATGAAAAAAAAAACTTGGTAATTATTACTTTGTGGATATTGTTGGCCAACTGGCCTTTTATTGCTGGAGCTTTTCTCCCATTATCCGCATATCAACTCTATTTTTTATCTCCACGAGCCACGTGTCAGCCCCACTTTTCTCCATCCTTCTTTCCTTTGTTCATTATTTACCCAATGCGTATAAATAAGGTCACTCTTGGTTAATTTTAAGGAGCTAGTCACATAATTTAAATTTATGCTTTTACTTGAGTATGCATAATTATACTATTTTAGAGCGACTAAAATTTTCACAGTGTGGGTTTCTAATTAAATTTTCATCTGTTACAAATTTTTTGTACTCAAAACTACTTTTATTATGTCTATAAAATCGGGTATTACAATTCTTCCTCTCTTAAAAAAATTGCAGTAGAAATTTGACTTATGAACGTATATATGTTTTAAATTGTATTTACCTCATGCGCGAAACAGATAAGGATACTTTTATCATATTTCGCCTTCTAGTTCCATTGTTCCATAATACTTTCACCAGAGTGATTGTCCTATTTCTTAAAACTTGATTTCTTCTATCCAATACTTTTACAGGATGTTCAACGTTAGTGAAATCTTTTCGAATTTGAAGTGGCTCATATTTTAAAACATGAGACGGGTCAGCCACATTTTTTTGCATCATAGAGACATAGAATACATTATGAATATTGGATAGGGTAGGGGGTAATGCAATTTTCTACGCCACGGTTCCAATTCTTTCCAAAATTTCATATGGTCTAATGTATCTTGGATTAAGTTTTCCCTTCTTTCTGAAATGAAACACTCCTTTTGCAAGCAAAATATGTAGGAAGATTTTAACTCCGACTTCAAATTCCAGGTTCTTCTGTTGCATAGCATAACTTTTATGATGGCTTTGCGCAGTATGGAGTCGGTTCTATATCCATTGAATTTTCTCAGTTGTCACTTACACGAGTTCAGGTCCTAATAGTTTTCTTTCTCATTCCTCTGTCCAATACAGTAGTGGTCGACATTTTCTTCCATATAAAGCCTCATATGGAGCCATTTTTGTACTTGCCTGATAGTTATTATTGTACAAGAATTTACTAATGGCAAGTGTTTATTAGAATTTTCTCTAAAGTTAAATGAGTAAGCTTGTAGCATATCCTCTAGGATTTGAATTTACCCTTTTTGATTGTCTGTCAGTCTGAGGGTTAAATGCCGTGCTAAATTTAAATAATGTCCCCATTTCTGATTGTAGACTATTCCAGAATTTAAAGACAAATCTGGAATCCCTATCTGATACTATTAACATAAATGTGCCATGTAATCTTATTATCTCTCAGACGTATAATTTTGCTAATTGAGTTAATGACCATATGACTTTGATGGGCAGGAAATGATCTGATTTGGTGAGTCTATCAATAATGACCTATATCGCATTATTTCCTGATGTGGTTCATGGAAATCTGATGACAAAATTCATAGTGATATGTTCTCATTTCCATTCAGGTATAGGAAAAGATTGGAGTAGTCCAAATGGTCTTTGGTGTTTTACTTTCACTTGTTGACATACTAAGCGATCCATAAAGTTTGCAACATCATTTTTCATCATCTCCACCAAAATGTTTTCCGTTAATCGTGGTACATTTTGGTGCTACCTGGGTGTATAGAGAATGGTAACTGATAAGCTTGTGTCATAATTTCTTGCTCGAGTTGTTGATCGCCTGGTACACACATTCATGTCTTATATGTTATTATTTCATTATATATTACAAACTCTAGCTCTTCCTCTTTTGTCAATTTTTATTTAATCTTTTATAAATATGGATCAGTAACTTGCCTTTCTTTCACCTTATTAAGTAATGATGGCATAGCAGAATTGGCGTACAAGTTTTCCCCAACTTGTGGTCTCTGAATTTTCAACTTTAATTTCCTTAATTTTTTGATTAATTGAGATTGTGTTGTAAGCAAACATGCTAGATTGTTTGATGACTTCCGGCTTAGGGCGTCTACGATGACGTTGGCCTTGCCAGGATTATACTGGATTGACGCATCAACCTCTTTGAGTAGTTCCAGCCACCTTCTTTGCCTTATATTCAATTCCTCCAGTGTGAAGATATATTTTAAGCTCTTATGATCAATATAGATTTTAATACGCTCTCTATAGAGATAATGCCTCCAAATTTTAAGAGCAAAAATATTTGCTACTAATTCCAGGTCATGGGTTGGGTAACTAAGTTCGTATGATTTTAATTGCCTTGAGCCTTAGGGAATCACATTTCCATTTTGCATGGGCACTCATTCTAGTCCTTTTTTCGAGACGTCACTATATACGACAGAGTTGCCTATATTTAATGGAATAATCAGAATATACGTATATACTAATATATCCCTAAGCTTTTGGAAAGCTTTGCCACAATCACTGAACCAATTAAACTTAACATTTTACTGAGTTAATTAGGTTAGAAGTCTTGCAATTTTTAAAAATTCTTCGATAAACCAACGATAATACCCAACTAGACCCAAAAACTCTGAATTTCAGATACTAAGGTTGGCCAAGGCCAACTTACTATAGCTTCTACCTTTTGTGGATTAACTGATATTCATTCTTTTTATACTATATGTATGACCCAGGAATGTGAAACTAGGTAACCAAAATTCAAATTTCTTTTGTTTGGCATAGAGTTTCTCCTGCCTCAATGTTTCCAAAACTATCTTCAATTGTGCTCGGTGTGATTCTTATAGTAGATTAGTATGTCATAAATGAAAACCACAACAAATTGATCCAAATAAGGTTTGCAAACTCTATTGATCAGATCCATGAAGAATGCAAGGGCATTAGTTGGCCCAAATAGCATTACCAAAAACTTGTAATGACCATATATCGTTTTGAAAGCATCTCGGATATGTCTTTTATCTTAATTTTTAATTGATGTTACGTCAAGCTTAGATCAATTTTTTAGAATACTGCCGCTGGTAAGTTAACTTTGCGTATTAGTCATGTAAGTCATATATATAACCCTCACATCCTTTCCTAATCATATGTCGTGCCTCAATTGAAGAAATGATATGACGTGAAATTTTTATGCTGCTTCCTTTAAATTCAAAACAAGATTGCATCAGAAGGTTAAACATAACAACCTTCTTTGAACAATCAATAGATGCATGATAAGTAGCAAGCCAATCCATGCCCAAAATTACATCAAAACCCCCAATATCCAGTGATATCAAATCAGCCACTAAATTGTGGTTGCTAACTAATATGTGAAAGTCTTAATAAATTATTAATGTGTCTAAAGAATCTCCTGTTGGGGGGGGGGGGGTGGAGTGAGCTATTTAGCAAAATTTTGAGAGAGAAATAAATAAATGTGTAGATCTATGATCAATTAAAATATGTGCATGTTTGTCACATATTAACAATTTACCTAAAATTGCGGAATTTGAAATTACTTCCTCTTCTTTCATTAAGATAAACACCCTTGATTGTCTTCCTCGAGTCTTTATCACTAATTCCCTTATTTCCCCCTTTTTAATTTTCAGACAATATTTGATCCTATGACCTGTCTTCCCACACTTAAAACATGCACCAGTGTTCCAGTGGTATGCTCCAGTATGTTTCTTGCCACAACGTGCACATGGCTCCATTGGTTCATTTCGGTCTTTATTTATTAAAGTATCTATGGTTATTCTCTTTAAAAAAATGTTTATCAATTCCCTTTTCTTTTACGTTGTTAGCCCTTTTTCATTGATCTTGTCTTCTTTTTGATTAATCGCAATCTCGTTCGGCAATAGTGGCTCTTTCCATAATTTCATTATATGTTTACAACTTTAGTAGCGACACACGTCATTCGTAGTCCATTTTCAAATTTATTTACCTTGGCAACGTCAGTAACAACTAGGTGGGGTGCATTGCGTGACAATGAAGCAAACTTGGCCTCTTATTGAGCCACCATCAAACCTCCTTGAACCAATTGAAGAAAATCTATTTCTTTCTGTTCCTATATTGCTTTTGGGATTTTTTTTCATTAAATTTATCCAGAAACGCCTTCCATGTGGCAAAGGGTTGTTCCACCTCGTTAGCTTCTTTATTATTACTTCTGGTTCTTCTAATCATTTGCCACCAATGATATAGGCTTCTCCTTATAGTATAAAGATTGCTAATCTGACCTTCTGGTCTTTAGTACATGAGAACACTTGAAATAGTTTTTCCATTTTCATTATCCAAGATTAATTTGCTTTAGTTGTGTCAGGTGTTCCTACAAAAGAAAGTGGATTCAACCTTTGAATTCTTCAATTATTGCACCTTTTGGTTTTCAATGAGTATTATTGTTATTATTTTGCTCCTTAAGTAATATTGCTAAGTTTTCAATTGCCTTGAAGGTTCCCTCGGCACTGTTAGTACTGGAATTAGTGATATATTGCATATGCAATAATAAATATCTTAGTAAGACAATATTTGTTATAACTCATAATATATTATAATTAGACCATCTCCTATGGGTAGTGTAAAAGTGTATTGTAAAAATGGGTATTTAGCCTATCAAGAAAGGTGAAATGCAGTGCAAAAAATGTAAAAATAACTGCCACGACATATCATATGTCGAGGGAGAATCAGTGAGTTTGGCCGACACAAGATGTGTCATGCCAATGAATAAATGTGTGAAAGAGTAGAGAGAGAGAGTATATGAGGAACCTGGAGAAAGAAAGTGGAAACGGGAGAAACATGATGACAATGGAGGAGTAAAAACAAATTCAGAGTCTTCAAGAAATGAATCTAAATTTTCTTCTTCTTCTTCTTCTTCTTCTTCTTCTTCTTCTTCTTCTTCTTCTTCTTCTTATTATTATTATTATTATTATTATTATTATTATTGTTGTTGTTGTTGTTGTTGTTGTTATTGTTATTATTATTTCTTTAAAAACAAAGAAAGGATCTAAACAGAGCAATAAAGGAGGAAGAGGGGGTTGAAAGTGGTGGGCTGAAGGTGAAGAGAGAAGAAAGGATTTAATAACATAGTAAAAAAACCCATGCCTTCACACTACAAAGGATTTGTCGTAGGAGTGCAAAAATTCTGCCTCACGAAGGTGTTATTTTCTTGCCCCGATATATGATAAATTGTGTAGTGTATAAAATTGTCAGTTGCTAAATTTAGCTTGAGTATACATTTTTTGTTCCACTATTAGCTTTTTACACTACTGGGTGGGGCGGCTAAAAGTGTATATTTCCACTTTTAGCTTTTGCTATGGAGATGGTCTTACACATATTATACATTACTATTATTATGTTAGTAAATACAACTATTCTTTTAGTATCTCATACTGCAACATACAACATACTATATTATACATAACACTACTTTCCTTTATTTATCTTACATACTAGTTAATATCATTCATACATATTTATCTTCTACTGTCCATTGATAGTGTTTTCCCAAACTTCAGATTGTGCATATGGTGGAGGAGGTCCTTCTTGTCTAATTTTTTCAAGCATAGCTTCGTATAATGTGTGGTACATTTCCATAGTTTCTATGATTTTATTCACTACTTATTTCTTATAATAGAATTCTCCTTATACCCATTATTTTTTTTGTCCATCGGTGCAACCTTCTATAAATTCTACGTGGTGGACTCTTTCTTTCATTTTATAGTATGAGTCTATCTCCAGAGGATCCCCATGATATTCGTTATTTTGTGGTACATAACTGTTTCCCTAATGATCTGCCATACTTACATGACAGCAGTAAGTACTTGTATAAAACAGATAAATGAATAAATAATATCTCGGAAATTTTTTTAAAAAAAGTTTTTAGACTACAATTCTAACCTATCCCTGTTTATCCTAGATATATTTATTTTATATCTCTTTTTATTAAACTTTAGCTTTGTTCCACTTTGTAACGACATAATTCTTAGAACATTCTTATTTAATACTAAGAAAATATAAGAACCTACAACATTCTAAAATTACTAATATATTCATTACATTAGTAAACATAGTACATGACTCCTAATACATCTTTATTGTAGTATCTAATTATCTGGATATATTCACTCCTTATTTATTTATTCTTCATTCCATAACTTAACTCATCTTCTAACTTATAGACTACCTAAAAAATAATTATAATAAGGGTGAGCTTCACTAGCCCTGCGAAAAAAAATACTCATTCTCTATTCTAAGGGTTAGGAGAATATCATTAGGTCATAAAGTATTTATAGTAAATTTAAAAGGCATTACAAATTGAGTTTTCATATAATCATAAATATATAGAATAATTGCTTGTATAATACTTCACTTCTAAATTACCCCGTTGACTATGGTCCAATATTCCATTTTTCAATCAGATGATTGGTAGATAATGAACTAGTTCTGAACAACTCCGATGTTCAACACGCCACCTAATTACCCCTGGGATGGTACATATCGATTCATAGAAGTGGTTTTTCCATAATACATTGTTTTCAATGTATCCTCATAATAGCACTTGAATACAATAATAAATAGCCGTATTATAATAGTACACAATAATATTTTACATAAAGTCTTAAAATATAAAATAATTAAGACATAAACGAAACAAAATGTTAGTTGAAGATATAATTCTTAAACTTCGAATTGAAGAGGAAAATAAATTAAAATAGAAAAATGCTGAAAATGGTGGAGGAAAAGGCAATGGCAATGGCAATGGTAATAATGGTAATGGTTTGGGGGCTAAGGCTAATATGATTGAACATGGCCATAACTTAAAGAGAAAGGCAAAGGGAAAAGGGATCCATTTAGGTCCTAAGGGAGGAATCTCCAAGCCTAAATTTCAAGGCAAATGTTTTAATTGTGGTAAAAAATAGGTCATAAGTCTTCGGATTGCAGGTTCCCGAAGAAGAATAATCAAGCTAATGTGGTGGAGAACATAGCTCGTGATGCGGGTGACATTAATTTGTCAACGGTCATTTCTGAAGTGAACTTGGTAGGTTCAAATCATAAGGAATGGTGGATTGATATGGGTGCAACCCGTCATGTGGGCTTTAATAAGAAGATGTTCTCTTCATTTGAACCAGTGAAAAATGGAGAGAAGATGTACATGAGAAATTCTGCTACCTTAGAAGTCAAGGGATAAGGGAAGGTGATCATGAAGATGACTTTAGGCAAAGAACTTACTCTCAACAACGTGCTTTATATGCCCAAAATTCGCAAGAACTTGGTGTCTGGTTTGTTGCTTAGTAAGCACAGTTTTCGTCTTGTTTTTTAGAGTGATAAATTTGTTTTGTCTAAGAGTGGAATGTTTGTTGGTAAGGGGTATATGAGTGATGGAATGTTCAAAATGAATGTAATGACCATGGTTGAAAAGAATAAGAATAAAGCTAGCACTTCTACTTATATGCTTGAGTCTTCCAATTTGTAGCATGGTAGACTAGGACATGTTAATTATGATACTTTGCGCAAACTAATTAACATGAATCATCTACCAACATTCCAAATCGACTATAAACATAAATGTGAAACTTGTGTTGAGGCAAAACTAACAAGATCATCTTTTCAAAGTGTTGAAAGAGACACTCAACCTCTTGATTTAATTCACAGTGATATATATGATTTAAAAATGACATAAACCAGATGTGGGAATAAATATTTTATTACTTTTGTTGATAATAACACAAAATATTGCTATGTGTATCTACTCAAAAATAAGATGGGACAATAGAGAAATTTATTCTCTATAAAAATTAAGTTGAAAATCAACTTAATGAGACAATCAAAGCATTAAAGAGTGACTGTGGAGGTGAATATGAATCACCATTTGCTGAATTTTGTTCAAAAAATAAGATTATACATGAAATGACAGCACCTTATTCACCTCAATCTAATGGCATTGCCGAACGAAAAAATTAAACTTTAAAAGAAATAATGAATGATATGTTAATAAGTTCAGGTTTACCACCAAACATGTGGGGAGAAGCCATTCTTTCGGCTAACTACCTTTTAAATAAGGTACCTAAAAAGAAAGAAGAGAAAACCCCATATAAATTATGGAAATGAAGAAAGCCATCATATAATTACTTGCGAGTGTGGGGATGTTTGGCTAAGGTGGCAGTGCCTTCACCTAAAAAGGTGAAAATAGGACCAATAACCATTGATTGCATATTTATTGGATATGCAGAAAATAGCAGTGTATATAGGTTTCTTGTGCATGAATCTAATGTACCTGATATACACAAGAACATGATTATGGAATCAAGAAATGCTTCGTTCTTTGAACATGTATTCCCATGTAAGCCAAAAGAATATGTAAGTTCTTCAAAGTGGCCCCACGAGATCATTAATAAGAGTTCTCGTGAAAAAGAAGATTCTAATGAACAAGATGAGAAAATTGAGGAAGAACCTAGGCGTATCAAAAGAGTTAGGACGAAAAAATCGTTTAGTCCAGATTTTCTGACCTTTATGTTGGAAGATGAACCTCAAACTTATAAAGAAGTCGTTAGCTCGGCAGAAGGCGCTTTTTGGAAAGAGGCCATCGATAGTGAAATTAACTTCATTCTACTAAATCATACTTAGGAACTAGTAGATCTTCCACCAGGTTGTAAAACACTAGGATCTAAGTGGATTTTTAAAAGGAAAAAGAAATGCGGGTGGATCAATTGATAAATACAAGGCGAGACTTGTAATCAAAGGTTATAGGCAAAAGGAAGGCCTATATTATTTTGATACTTATTCTCCAGTGATGAGAATAAACTCCATTAGAATGGTACTTTCGATTGCAGCCTTACGTAATCTCCAAGTATATCAAATGGATGTAAAAATCGCTTTCCTGAATGGAGATTTAGAAGAAGAAATTTACATGGATCAACCCAAAGGGTTTTCTGCCCCTGGGCAAGGAAAGAAAGTGTGTAAATTGGTAAAATCTCTATATGGGTTGAAGCAAGCACCAAAGCAATTGCATGAGAATTTTGATCACGCTATGATTGCGAATGGCTTCAAAATAAATGAGTGTGACAAATGCGTATATGTCAAAAACACAAAGGTGGATATGTCATGGTGTGCTTGTACGTAGATGATATGCTTATTATTGGGAACAATGATAAGATGATTCAATCTACGAAAAACATGTTGAATTCGAGGTTGGAAATGAAAGACATGGGTTTATCTGATGTGATCCTAGGGATTAAAATTACAAGAACTCCAGATGAGCTTATTTTGAGTTAGACTCATTATATTGATAATATTCTTGAAAAATTTGATAAAGATAATTCTGGGGTTGCAAGAACACCAATAGATTTATCTCTACATTTATCTAAGAATAAATGATAGAGTATTTCTCAAGTAGAACACTCTAGGGTAATAGGCAGTCTAATGTACTTAATGAGTTGTACAAAACCAGACATAGCTTATGCAGTGAGCAAACTAAGCAGATATATGAGTAATCTCGCAGTTGAGCATTGGCAAGTAGTTGTGAGAGTATTAAAATATTTGCGATTTACTCGTAATTATGGACTGCACTACTCTTGATATCCTGCTATAGTTGAAGGATATAGTGATGCAAACTGGATATCTAGTGAGAAAGACTCCAAATCCACTAGCAGATATGTATTTACGTTAGGAGGAGGAGCCGCTTCATGGAAATCCTCAAAATAAGCTGTGATAGCCAGATCCACTATGGAATCTGAGTTTATCGCACTAGACAAATGTGGGAAAGAGGCTAAATGGCTACGTAACTTTCTAGAGGATATTCCTATGTGGACAAAGCCTGTGCCTCCAATTTGCATTCATTCGGATAGTCAATCTGCAATTGGTAAAGCTTAGAATAATATATATAATGGTAAGTCTAGACATATTCATTGGCGAAATAATACCATTAGACAACTACTCTTAACTGGCGTTATATCTATAGTCTATATAAAGTCCAAGGATAATATTGCGGGTCTGTTAACCAAAGGGTTAAATCGAGAGCTAGTTGAGAAATCATCGAGGGGAATGGGGTTAAAGCCCATGAATTAATAAGTCTTTATAGTGGATACCCAACCTACATGACTGGAGATCCCAAGATGCAGGTTCAAAAGGGATAACTAAATTATATAGACGATGTTGGATCACTGTGGGGATTTTTCCCAAACCTATTCCTATGATTAAAGAGTGATGCCCGTATGGATGAAGGTTAAGCTAAGCTTTTAATGATTCTTATGCGTCGAGAATGATAGAGTGATATACTAAAAACCATAATTTTGTTGTTGGTTTGGATATGTTATAAACTCGGTTTTGCTATTTTAATGAGAATCTTTATGGGCAATGGTTGCATTATATTATTTATTTAAATATTGTGCATGTGTGTGTCTTTTTTTCCATATAGTAAAAGATTTAGTGTGTAGAGTATAGCTTACGCACATAAGATCATATCATCGGTTCTTGTGTAATATAAGTTTAATGGTTCACAGTCTTAAATGGAATTGGACACCCATCGGTAGGATTATAGTACAAGTTTTAGTAGTTTATCTTAACTACAGGAAACGATATAGTTTTAATTTGTTGTGCTAGTACACTTTGTGTATTGAATAAGACTAGTTTGGGTTAATTATTTTTATACTGACTATATAAAACAATTTAAAATCCCATGGTTATTATGATTACTTATACTCTTAATCTTGAAATAATTAATATACATATATATGTAGTGTTTGTTGTTTTGACTCATTAAGAGTGAGATTCATTTATGGATCAATAATCTTCATTAATTGGATGACGACATTATATGTATGATGAATATTAATTATTGACGGAATTCATGTCCCGGTATAGGAATTGATGATAACCCCTTGAGAAGCTTATAAGTTTTGATCAAGTCAAACTCTGTAGGTGGATTATGTTAATCCGACATGTCAAATAAGTTAAGTGGTAGGCTCAAGGATTAAGAAGTCATTTAAATATAATTGTCAGTAATTTAATTTAAATAACGGTTATATGTAATCTTTACGTGGGGAGAATAATAAGTATTTAATAATAAGGAACTCGAAATTAAATTTTGAGATAAAGACGATAGTGCAATTATAATTCTTTAGTGGTGTGAATTATAATTTATGGAAGGAACTAATTCATAGTGGAATTAGGATTCCAACTTTTCATAGGAAACCCAAACACTTATTTCTCCTTAAGGTCCATATCGTAGCCTTATATATACGCTGGCCTTGTCTCTTCTTATTATAACAATAATTTTCATGAGTTAGGGTTTGTTCTATTGAGAGAGAGAAAAATCTTGGTAATACCATAACCCACACTCGGTGCAAGATTTGATGGTAGAAGGAATACGATAGAAGATCTTTAAGTTTTCAGTACTGCTGTTGTAAATTAATCGTAACTTTTTATCGCAACGTTGGATCGGACTGATTTTTGGATATGTCATTCGGAACGAAAAGTTACTATTAATTCATAAAAAATCAGGACGATCAGATGTCTTCTCGGTGGCAAAAACAATCGATTTTTGCAGCTCAGCGAGAATTAAAAAATCTGACCAAATCTCAATCTGATGCTTTCAAACCCTAGTCTCCTCATATGGATCCTCTACATGATCCACAAAGGTGAAATCCCTTTATTTTTATAGGGTTTTAGCAAATATTTTTTGTTCAATCTATACGCAATATCAAACGATCCTGTATTTATGTCTCCATTAATTGGTATCAGAGCGATTGGTTTTCTTTGATACTGCGTACGGATTGAACTAGACATGTCCAGTTAAATCTGTTCATGCATGTTTTTGTTGGATATAACGTAGACCCTTGTTTTGCACTCTATTATGCGTAATTATGTTTTATGTAACCGATGTTTTTATTCGTGGTTAATTTTAATTGTTTTGTTTTATTCAGTGTAAATTAAATTTTCTTGTCCTTAAAAGGAGGCTATTATGATCAGTTTAGATATAATAGTTTATGTGTGAACTTAAATGGAGGTAATTATGTTTTATGTGATTCCACCAAAGGATCCATAGTCACGAGGTCGTTGTTTCAACGGACTTATTCGACCATAATGGAAATTTAATTAATTTTAATGTTCTTTGTGTGATTGTGTGTTGATGATTTGGGTTTTATTGGACAACATGGTTGTAAATTGACCCCCGCAAAATAACGACCTTACTGCTGTTTCTGGATCCGGGACCCACCCGAACACCCACTGCCCCGGATTTGTGCCAAACAAACTGTTTTTTAATGGAAATATCGCACGACCAAGATTTCGCGCGACAAAAAGGATCGCGCGACAATCACCCCACCACTCCACTTTCTGACTCATCATAGGATCTATAAAAGCAGTATGTCGCGTGACAATCCCTTTTACAGGGACATTCGCGCGAAAATCACCCCACCACACTTTCTGTTTAGATATAATAGTTCGCGCGACATACACCAAAATGTGTGACATACACCTTTTCGTCACTATAAATAGGCCAGCACCCCCATGGGTTTAAATGACAACAACAAAACACCAAAAACAGAGAAAAAAACAGCATAGGACGAAGTTTATTTGATTTTCTATCTTTTGTAATTTTTCTCGATTGTCTTATTTCCAGTTCGAATCTTTAACGTGTCCCGTTTCTGAAGAACAAAAATATTGAAGAAGGAGAAGAAGAATCTCTCTGCCGTATTATATTCTCTTTCTTATTATTATTCTCGCGGAAAGGTAAATAAAGTTTCATGGTTGTGCACCAAAGTTGATTCTTGTTTTATTTCGACATGTTTTAGTCAATACAAAGCAGAGTTGTGACAAAATTAGAAGATAGGTCGTTGCAGGTTTTCAACGTCTCTTCTATAGACTAGTGATGATGTTCCATATTAAAGCTTGAACTTTTACAACACAAGAAATCACATTATCTGAGGAAATAATAGATACTTTTTCAGGTTTTGTCATTTATATTTAGTCTTTCAATAATAAAAATATTTCGGAACACAAAGGCTTTTTACCCTTTTCCGCTTTCTAAAAATTAGGGTTTTTATTGAATGGTTTAATGTTCTTCAACATAAAATAAACATATAAGTCCACTAGAGACCGAAAGGCCGGAATGTGCTTAACACCTTCCCAAACCGATTGTGAACCCTATGTTGTTTTGTAGACAAACGTGTAAAGAAATATGTGCCTTTCCTTTAACTGTTTTGTCCGTTTTCTTATTAGGAACCCTCTTTTAAAAACTAGAGGGACACCCGATATGAATTATCAAAACACTCCAAGCAAATGGAACGACGGAATCCTTTCCGACGTTTCAGACGCCCAACGAACGGGGACGAGACCCGGGGGTCGCATTTGCGGATTCTCACAACATGACCATACCTAGATCACTTTTTATTTTATGTTTAGTTCTTGTCAAATTAAAAAAGGGTATATAAATATAAATTTTGCGTAATTGAAAAATATATTATTATTTTTTTTTAAAAAGAAGCAAAATAATTTTATTGCACATGTCTTTTATATTTCATACCTTTGTATTTTAGTTGACTAGAATTTAATATAAAATTTTCTCAACCTTGAGAAAATAATGTTTTAAATACTAAGTGGGTGAAGGATTTTTTCACATAAAAATCCCACGGTCTCCATCATTGGTTTGTAGATGATGTAATTTATTCTTCGTGTTTGTTATAGTGCGCACCTCCATATCAGAAGGAATAGATTGCGGAATCATTGTACAAATTTCACTGACTGATAATTTTAAATAATGTGATTTATTTTTCATGTGGGTTTTAGTGCTTACCTCCATATCGGAAAGAATAAATTGCAAAATCATTGGACTAAATTAAATTATGGTATACACTTAGATATAAATAATAGTATGCTCTCCAACTGAGTCTGTACTATTATTTGTAAGACCAAAGGAAGTCGGCTATTTAAATTTTACTTGACAATAAAAGATTGTCTAGATAGTTTGTATTGCTTGACGATAAATGATTATCTAGATAGTAAAATTTAATAGGTTTACATCTGTCTAAAAAATAATGAATAATAGACGGCATCACTAACGGGGCATATTGTTCAAAGCCTTAGGCTGCTGGTGAACGCTTTTTGAAATGGTAGAGGGTACCATATTTAAAATATTGTTCAAAGTTATTATTGTCCATCATAATTTGTATGTGATTCTCAAGTTTAAAAATGGCAAACTCTTTCGACCCACTTTTAATTATTCTCAACTAAAACAAATTGATTGGACTTAATTATATTGACTAAAAAAATGAACTTGAACATTGTGCTTACTGTTAAAGAGTACATGTTTGTGCTCACTGAGTCTTGTCCAATAGAACCTGGTAAGGGGGCGACCGATGAGGAAACCCAGGCTTGCCGGAGGTGGGAAAAGGCTGATGAGATGGCTTGGTTTTACATTCTGGCATTTTTGTCAAATGTGCTACAACATTAGCATTAGTCTTTTACCACCACCTATGACATAATGCTAAACCTCAAAGATATTTTTGGGGATTAGAATTATGTCGCAAGATAGGTTTCGATGAAAGGCCTCATGAACACGACTATTACTGAAGAAACCTGAATTAATGATCTTGTTTTGAAGATGATCGGTCTTCTGAATGAACTAAGAGATCTTTGGAGCTGAAATTGATGGGGAAACTCAGGTCGATATAGTTCTCCAGTTGCTGCTGGATTTATTTAAGGGATTCCGACATAATTACAACACGAATAAGCTTTATTCATTGTTGGAACTTCTTAAAGAATTCCAAGCAGTTGAGGAACTCCTTGGTAAGCTGGCTAGTACTCTAGTGGCTGAGAAATCTTTAACTTCTATGCCCAAAAGCAAGTAAGGAAGAAGAAGAATGCATAAACTGCAGTCTCACAAGGAGCAGTGCATTCAGCAGTCGCCGAACCTCTAGGAGGAGTGAAAAAGCCTATGGGCCAGTGTTTTCACTGTCAGTAAAAAGTGCATTTAAAGAAAGATTGTCCCAGTTTCCTAAACAGTTATAACAACATATGTAAATTTCATCTATTTATTGTTGTATCTAGTTTAGTGGTCCGATCTACAAGTACCTGGTGTGCAGATTCGAGAGCCACTAATCATGTCTACAATACTTTGCAGGGGTTCCAGGAAACCAGACAACTTAAAAATAGAGAAAATTTACATATGGACAGTTACGAATGTGGCAACAGTTGCAGTAGAAGATATTTATTTTTAGTCTAGTCAGAATAGGATATTAATGATTAAGGAATGTTTATTTGTATCTGCCATTAGAAGGAATTTGATTTTTATTTCTAGATTGGTTGAGGACAAATATTTTGTTTATTTTAATGATAAATTAGTTATCATTAGAAAAAATAAATAGTTTGTTTGTTCTGGTACATTAGTGATTGATCTTTACATTAATAATCCTGACTTGTCAGTACTACAACTGAGTGAATTGAATAGCATTAATAGTTTGTCAATTAAGAGAAAGGAACCTTTAAAATGAACCAAATATATTTTTGGCACTTACACCTTGGTCATATTAATCTAAAAAGAATTAAAAAACTGGTCGAAAATGGACCATTTGGTTCATTGGAAGTGGATGCACTTCCAGTTTGTGAATCCTGTTTAGAAGGTAAAGTGACAAAGAGATCATTCTCTGCAAAAGGCTATAGTGCTAAAGAACTTTTAAAACTGGTTCACTCTGATTTGTATGGTCACATGAATGTCCAAACTAGATAAGGCTTTGAGTATTTTACCACATTTGTAGATGATTATTTAAAGTATAGAATAATTTACTTAATGCGACTTAAGTCTGAAGTCTTTGAAAAATTCAAAAAATTCAAGGCAGAAACGGAGAAGCGTCTTGAAAAAAAATGTATCAAATCATTACAATCAGATCGTGGTGGTGAATAGCTCTTGGGAGAGTTCAAAGAATACTTGTTAGAGAATAGGATTACATTCCAATTGTCTGCACTAGGGATGCCACAGCATGATGGTGTAGCAGAAAGAAGGAATAAGACTCTTATAGAAATGGTAAGATCTATGATGAGCTATTCAGACCTACATGATTCTTTTTGGGGATATGCTTTAGAAATAGCTGCATGTATTCTGAACTTGGTACCATTAAAGTCAATACCTACTACACCCATAGAATTGCGGACTGGGCGTAAGCCTAGTCTGCGGCATATTCGAGTATGGGATAGTCCAGTACATGTGCTGAAAGGTAATGCGGATAAGTTAGAATCAAGAATGAAAATGTGCTTCTTTGTTGCATATCCAAAAAGAACCAAGCGTGGTTTATTTAATAATCCTCAAGAATATAATGTTATTATTATCAATGCCAGATTTTTAGAAGATGATTATATCATAGACTATAAGCCCAGGAGTAGTGTTATTGTAGTGAAAATGAGAGGAGAGAAAAACATGGCACAATTCATTTATACCTTTAGTACAAGAGAAAATACCACAGTAAACGGATATCGACATTCCATTACCTCATCATAGTGGGAGGATTGCCGATACTTGTGCACATCTTGAACAAATCACTAATACGTAGGATCTTGAAACAACACATTGAGTTAGTATGTTCAATATTTGCACAATGTACACAAACACAAGTAGTGCCTCGTCGTAATGGGAGGGTTGTTTGTTAATCTGGTCGTTTTGTGTTTTTGGGAGAGTTTTATGACAAGGTCCCTGATGAATAAGAAACGAACCATTTTTAACTACAATGAAGTACTTCAAGATAAAGATACAAAAAATGGCAAAGGGTTATGAAATCTGAAATGGAGTCCATGTACTCCAATAAAGTCTAGGATCTTATAAAACCACCCAAAGGGATAAAACCTATCGGATGCAAGTGGGTATATAAGAGATAGAGATGATTAGACGGGTTTAAATCAAGGCTTGTTGCTAAAAGGGTTCACTCAGAAAGAAGGGGATCGATTATGATAAAACCGTTTCGCCGATGGCCATGCTAAAGTCTATTCGGATTCTCTTATCCATTGCGGCTCATCTTGATTATGAGATTTGGCAAGTGGATGTCAAGACAGGTTTCCTTAATGAAAGTCTTGATAAAAGCATCTATATTATGTAACTAGAAGGATTCATAGTAAATGGCCAAGAGCACATGTTATGCAAGCTCAAGAAGCCCATTTACGGGCTTAAGCAAGTGTCTAGATCTTGGAACATCTTTTTTGACCATGCAATCAAATCTTTTAGTTTTTATCAATATTCGGATGAGTCTTGTGTGTATAAAAGGCGCAACGGAAGTGCGGTGGTATTCCAGGCATTGTATGTGGATAATATCTTACTTATTGAAAGCGATATTTGAATATTATCTTCAGTGAGGGTATGGCTATCAAGTCAGCTCGATATAAAGGACTTGGGAAAAGTCAGTCACATCCTTGGTATTAAGCTTATGCGAGATCGAAAAAATAGGATGTTGTGCTTATCGCAAGGTACTTATATCGATACAATTCTTGCCAAATTTAGTATATATGATTCCAAGAAAGGGTTTTTCCCTTTTAGGAATGGAATCACTCTATTCAAGAACAGTGTCATAAGACACATGATGAGATAGAGATGATGAGGGCAGTTCCTTACGCTTCGGTAATAAGAAGTCTTATATATGCTATATTGTGTACTAGACCATACATTTGCTTTACCGTTGATATGGTTAGCAGATATCAGTCTAATATAGGGAAAGAACACTGAACTGCGGTAAAACATATACTTAAGTACCTTAAAAGGACTCGAAATTTTGTATTGGTTTACCAGGCAAAAAGTCGTACCTGTTGGATACACAGACTAGAATTTTTAGTTAAATGTTAGGATTCTAGAAAGTCAACTTTAGGTTATGTGTTTACTCTAAGAGGTGGAGTCATTGGTTGGAGGAGTGTCAAGCAGTCATGCATTGCTAACTCCACCATGAAAGCTGAATATGTGGCTGCTTTAGAAGCAGCTAAGGCAGCGGTTTGGCTCAGGAAATTTCATATGAATCCAGATGTGGCACCTTCAGTGTAATCATCCATTTCACTTTATTTTGATAATAGTGAAATGGTTGCGAACTCTAAAGAGCTGAGGATTTATAAGAAGGAAAAACACATAGAATGTTCACGTTGAGGAAATGGGAGTGAGATGCATAGCTACATGGCTTTAAGTCTAAGTGGGAGATTGTTAGAGTGATATACTAAAAGCCATAATTTTGTTGTTGGAATATGTTATAAACTCGGTTTTGCTATTTTAATAAGAATCTTTATGGGCAATGGTTGCATGATATTATTTATTTAAATATTGTGCATGTGTGTGTCTTTTATTCCATATAGTAGATGATTTAGTGTATAGAGTATAGCTTACACACAGAAGATCATATCATCAGTTCTTGTGAAATATAAGTTTAATGGTTCACAGTCTTAGATGGAATTGGACACCCATCGGTAGGATTGTAGCACAAGTTTTAGTAGTTTATCTTAACTACAGGAAACGGTATAGTTTTAACTCGTTGTGCTAGTACACTTTGTGTGTATTGAATATGACTAATTTGGGTTAATTATTTTTATACTGACTATATAAAACAATTTAAAATCCCATGGTTGTTATGATTACTTATACTCTTAATCTTGAAATAATTAATAGACATATATATATATATATATAATGTTTGTTGTTTTGACTTATTTAGAGTGAGATTCGTTTATGGATCAATAATCTTCATGAATTGGATGACGATACTATATGTATGATGAATATTAATTATTGACGGAATTCACGTCCCGGTATAGGGATTGATGATAGCCTCTTGAGAAGCTTATAAGTTTTGATCATGTCAAACCCTGCAGGTGGATTATGTTAATCCGATATGTCAAATAAGTTAAGTGGTAGGCTCAAGAATTAAGAAGTCATTTAAATATAATTGTCAGTAATTTAATTTAAATGACGGTTATCTGTTATCTTAACGTGGAGAGAATAATAAGTATTTAATAATAAGGAGCTCGAAATTAAATTTTGAGATAAGGACGGAAGTACAATTATAATTCTTTAGTGGTGTGAATTATAATTTATGGAATGAACTAATTTATAGTGGAATTAGGATTCCAACTTTTCATAGGAAACCCAAACACTTATTTCTCCTTAAGGTCCCTATCGTAGTCTTATATATACACCGGCCTTGTCTCTTCTTATTATAACAATAATTCTCATGAGTTAGGATTTGTTCTATTGAGAGAGGATAAAATCTTGGTGATACCGTAGCCCACACTCAGTGCAAGATTTGATGGCAGGAAGAATACAATAGAAGATCTTTAGGTTTTCGGTACTGATGTCGTAAATTAATCGTAACTTTGTATCGCACCGTTGGATCGGGCTGATTTTTGGATATGTCGTTCGGAACGCAAAGTTACTATAAAATTATAAAAAATTAGGACGATCAGAAGTCGTTTCGGTGGCGAAAACAATCAATTTTCGCAGCCCAGCGAGAATTAAAAAATCTGACCAAATTGTAATCTGATGCTTTCAAACCTTAGTCTCCTCATATGGATCCTCTATATGATC
This sequence comes from Lonicera japonica, assembly GCA_021464415.1. NCBI lineage: Eukaryota > Viridiplantae > Streptophyta > Magnoliopsida > Dipsacales > Caprifoliaceae > Lonicera > Lonicera japonica. The sequence continues at coordinate 70,588,516 of CM038464.1, forward strand.
CACAAAGGTGAAATCCCTTTATTTTTATAGGGTTTTAGCAAAAGTTTTTTATTCAATCTATAAGCAATATCAAACGATCCTGTATTTATGTCTCCATCAGAAAAGTCGAGCGGGGTAAGGCGAGTTACCCTTAATTAAGAGATCACCTATGTAAGAGGGAAGAAGGGCCGCTTCCAAGGGAATTGTTTAGGGCACAATTCTTGTAAAACTGTTACAGAACCAGGCTTATGTTCATGGCCACTAACGAGCATAATAATGAGAACTAAAATGGTTGAGGAAGATTCCTGTGTGAGCTATGTCATCGTTTACACAAATGACAAAACAGTTCAAGGACATCACATCTACTGTTTGGTTAGTAAAGTAAACATAGTATCACAAGGGAGGGTTCAAAGGGTAAAACCTACCTATTCTATGCAGGTTTCGACTGTCGAATCTTACCACCATCCTTTTCGAGCCGTTGGTTGCCAATTTCCTATTCATGTGGAGAATTGTTAGAAAATGGGTATATGGAAAACATATTTTCCACCATTTTGAGGGAAAATTTGTAATAAGACTTTGCACTGGGTTATGAAAGTTCTTAATATATTCGTGTTCTCCCATGTGAGTACATTGAAATCGTGTATTTATATGCTCAAAATGGTTAAGGGGTGAATGAGAAATTGTCATCTAAAGTGAGCAAGTTGAAATGGATAAACGCAAATGAAAGTGGGAAGTCCCCATTGAAAAAATGAAAAGGTTTTTATGGGTTTATAACTAAACTTAAATGAGTGCCTAATTGAATGATTCAAAATAAGAGACTCTCTCTCTCGCGCACATAGGCGCGCAGAGGGGTGCAAATCACGGATCGAAATAAGCCTGAAACCATTGCAGCTCGTGTGTGCCTGCATATGCGAACACGAATGCCGAACCAAAAAGCAAGCCTTGCGCGGGCTAAGTTTTACACCCGAAAAGTTAATTTTTTCCAATTTAAATTTTGAAACTCATTGCATTTATCTCAGTTAAATTGCCACTTAAATGATCAGTTTTTGAGAAACTGATTTGGATTAATGACCATGTTAATGGTCATTATTCTCCAATTTGAATTAAAAGGAGACCTTGGCTCATTCCATCAAACACACACAGATTAAAAAAAAATACTCTCAAGCTCGAAATTTTCTCTCTACTGAACCTTCTGCTTCACCTCTGCTCTAGTTTGTCGGTTCTTTTCTGGTAGTAAGATTTAAACCAATTCAGTTCATTCAGTGTACCGAGGTGCTTAGGTAACACTGGAGTGTTGTTTCATCATGGGAAACATACGCCATTTAGCAGCCTCAAAGCACAATTGAGGGGCGACATAACTGTTTTAAGGAGACTGTGGTTATCACAGGACTCGGTGCATTTGCTTCGTATCAAATCAGTTTATATGATAAAATTGCATAAATTTTATAATAATAAGAACAAACCAACTTGCTATAGTTAACTTGAGTTTTCAAGCAAAAAAGTGACTAGTCCACTAGTCATCCTTATGATAAGTAACCTAACTCTTCAAAACCCAAAAGTTAATAGTCCACCTTTTCTATAGGTTATCTGTTTTTTTCAAAATTTAAAAAGGGCTTTTTTGATTTCGAAGATTCAAATTCTCATCTCTTTTCTCTTTCACATATGGCAGCGATTCTTCTCTAATGACTCTTTCTATAACGACCATATTTCTATTGCTATATATAATGAAGAAAAAAGAAGAAGAAAAACAAAAAAAATTACACACAACTTCTTTGAGTTTTACAACATCATCTTATTCTTAAGAGCTTAATAGTTTTATCTTATAAGTTGTGTTTTGATTTGAAAGTTTTCTCATTGTTTATCCTTGAAAGCAATCTTAGTGTTTGATCACAAAAACTTAATTTTTATTTTGTGAAAGGCGTTCTCATAGTTTGCAAGAGGGAAATCTTGTGTGAATTTGTGGGTATTATCACACTTGTAGAGATTTAATCTTATGTGAAGTGTGTGGGTATTATAACACTTCTAGAGGTTTGATTTTTGCCTATAAAGAAAATTGGTGTAAAGAGGTGACCTCGGGCTTAAATTAGTGGTTAAATCTCTCAAAACTCAAACTCCTTTACATTTCATGTATTTACTTTATCTTGTTTGAGTTTATTACTAGTTATAATTTCTCACATTCAAAAGAATTTATTGAAAATCGATTATTTGCCATAAACCCTATTTACCCCCCTCTACGGTTAATTCTTTGCCAACATATAAAATTGGCTACTACACCTCCCTCTCTCTCTCTCTCACACACAACACATGCATTCATTTTTCTCAATAGGTTTTTTGGTTAATCGAATAGGGGTGTTTTGGTCATTCAAATATTGAAAGAGGACATTTAGGTGACGTTTGTTTTCTTGTCTGAATACTGAATTTGAACACTAAAGACTTGTTTTAAATTCTGAAAACTGAATTTGAAATACTTGTTTGTTTTATTTTTAAATGTTGCATTTGAATATATGTTGTTTATTTGAAAAACATCAAGTCTAAATGTTGAATGAATGTTAGCTGGACAATTTTATGTAGGAAGGTTTGGGGCGGGTTTGGCCAAACCCGAATCCGACCCGCCCATAAATAACCCCGCCCCGAACTCGAAATAGTTTTTTTTATATATAATGCCCAAACCCGCTCTACATTAATTTCTCGAAACTCGAACCCTGCCCCGCCCTAAATAAGTTGGCCTGGGGTCGGGCTGGGTCGGCGCTGTGTGGAGATTGGAGAGTATTGAACAAAATTAGACTTATGTTTTAACTTAAAAACATATATATATATATATATATATATATATATATATATATATTAGGGGTGTTTTCGATTTCGATCAGGGTAGAGATTGGGGTACCCCAAACCCTCCCCAGATTTCATAGTTCGGTTTCGGTTTCCATACCTATGGAACCCAAACCTCCCCAAATTATTCGGTTTCAGTCCGGTTCGGTCTCATTCGATTTTTTTTATTCAAGCACTTTCTTCACCCATATTTCTTAATCCCCTTCTCTAAAAATAAGTGTTTAATAACTACTAGTATTTATGTATGTATGTATGTGATAAATTATAAATATATACTACTCGAGTAGGCCAAATCATTTGAGAGTTTGAACAACTTATTTTCCTTTGTCTTAAAATATACATACATTATAAGTTAGGCTCCAAATCCACATATGTACAAGTATTAGTCATGAGCAGTTCGTTTGAGAGCCTCTTTGCAAACACAAATATATGATAAACAACCAGTACTATATTGATTATGGCGTGTTAAAGAGTACATATATATATATATATATTCGGGCTTTAAACTCGTTTGTCTACCAGTATCGATCCCTGAACAAACTTGTTCAATTTCAAACGGTGTATTATAGTTTTTAAGTTGGATTTTTTTAAAAAAAAGATTCAATTTTTTCGGTCCAATTTAGGTAACCCAAACCTTGAACCCGAAATGACCTGAATCATTTAGTTTCAGTTTTTGATTTCAGTTTCGGTTTTTTTTCGATTTGGAAAATTTTAGATTGCAACGGATCGGTTCGGTTCGTTTGTTCGGTTTTCGGATTTTTGACAACACCCATAATATATATATATTAAATTAAAATATATTTATCTATATATACGGGGCGGGTCATGTTTTTAATGGAAAAACCCTAACTCGCCCAGAACCTGGTTCTGGGATTTTTTTCCAAAATCCAAACCCACCCCACCCTAAAAAAAACCCGCCCCAAACCAGCTCCACTCCGGGTCGGGAACTTGGCGGGTTGGTTTTTTTGTCACCCCCTAATTTTGCGTTGATTAAAAGAATGACTATCTAAGAAAAATGGTAAAAATGGTATTTTACCCTTTTTAAAAATTAAATGTTCACATTTCAAAGAGAAAAGAGCCTCTAAATTTTTAAGATGCGAAATAATGACCAATTCCATAATATTTAAACCTACTAAACATATTTTTAAAATCTAAAGTCTTAGTGGACCACCCATTCAGACTTCAGAGGGGCAAATAAACAACCTCATAATTAAATGATATGGAGCTTATAAATGACATTAGAACCCTTTCCTACTAACAATACTTATATTTTGCGAGAATTCAATTTCATGAGTGCTTTTTTGTATCACCCTCCTATTTATTATATGAAATTAGAGTACTCCTATTTTCATAATTTTTTTACTTACCTCCCTAGGTTTTAGCTAAGATCTAACGCTATTCAAAGTGGGAACCATACCCTGTAAAGGTAGAAATTCAATTGCCTCCATCAAAGGGGAGCTTGATATGTGACTATTGATGATTACACACAAATACACAGAGAGAAATAGAAATCCCCAATCACATATTTATATACATATATATGTGTACATATATATAAATATACATGCACATAGGGGTGGAAAAAAATACCATTTATATAGTACCAATTCGTACCAAATCGAACCATTACCTAAGATATACTGAAATTTGGTAATCGTACAATACCGATCGGTATTGTACCATACCAAATTATTTTAGCACGGTACCGGTACTCAAAATCGTTACTGACGGTATACCGTACCGTACCAATAAATTGGTATTACCACGGTATATTGTACCATACCAATACCATTTGTACCATTTGTACCAAATACACAAAAAAATACAAAATTACCAAATTATGAATTGCGTGCGATTAGTTTATCAACATAAGAAGCACAATATTATGGTTCTGAATAATTAAGACATTTTTGTGCTATCCTTAAAGGGAGGATTAGTTATCAACATTGTTGTATCTTTTGCAAGAGTCACGTCCGTGAGAGTTCTTGACTTGTACTTAAATGTATTTTCAAAGAGACGATTAATTTGAATACTAATGGTGGCTCACTTTATCTATAGACAAGAGAGTTATTTTGCATACTTGTTTGGAGTCCGGGAGCTTGGGTTTTATCTCTCCAGTAGTTTAGTTTGCACTTAAACTATTCAGTGATATGTGGATGTTTTCTTGCCAGTGGCAAAAGAATATTAAAAGTACGTAATTTTCTTTTAGTACTTGCAGAAAATTGTCAAATTGTAACTTTGGTTCTTTAAATGCGTATTTATTGTATCTGATATGCAGATATAGTCTCTGTTAATTGCTACATCTGGATTTTAAATCAATTTCTCAATGAGATTGCATTTTAGGTTACCAAAATGATCACCATTGGCTACTAAATTTATCATGACTGCCTACTTAAGAATAAGTTATTGGTGAATTTTTATACTATTATTACCATACCAACCTATGATGATGAATTAGCAATTTAAATAACATATCCACCTATCATTCGGTTTCCCTTAATCAATCAAATGTTAATCCTGTTAAACTTCAAATATCAAATATTTATCTTTATTTTTTTAATAGTATTAAACTTCAATCATTCGACTTCCAAGTATTTGATAGATGTGTATGTGTTGATTATAATTTATAATGTAACAATATTTATACATGGTTTAGTGTTTTTGGAACAATCGATTGCAAAAACTTAATTAAAGGTAAGTAAAAATAACGTAATTAATTTGTTTTAACTAAAAATACTCACTTTTGACCGTCCACTTTCAGTTTTTTTTAGGATTGATTTTTTGGTAATGTATCGTACCACATTGTACCATACCAATATTTTGGTATACCGAAAATTTGGTATGGCAATGGTAATGAATTTTGGCGTACTGAATTTTTGGTATGGTATACGGTACACTCGGTATGGTACAATATCGTACCAAATCCACCCCTACGTGCACACATATAACATATTGAAGAGAAATTGGGGGATTCACACTTCATTAAGATAATTTTTCTCTTATTGAACTAATAATTCTTTCTCTTTCTAAAATTTGCAACTCCATCACATGTGTATACATACATACATACATACATACATACATACATACATACATACATACATGTATGTATATAAACACAAACATATCGAATATAAATTGGGGATTTGATTTATAAAAATTTCTACGATTATTGAAGATAAATTGGGGGATTTGAGTTTGTTTATAAAGAATTTGGAATGTGTTTTGAATAAGTGGTGTTTTTAGTTTAGATGTGGGTTTAGGTTCAATTTGATTAGTAAAATAAAATAACCTAAACATAAACTTTAATTTAAGTGCATCTAAAATTTAAAAAGTTAGGGGAATTAAGAATTTATTTCAACCAAGAACCTTTTGGTTGTATTGGGTTTATTCTAGTTCTAAGATCATATAGTTAGACCACCGCAGTTTTATTTATGGTTTCGCCCTAAAATCGATCTAACCATAGACATGCATAATTAGACCTAACATTAGGGGGCGCTTTTTTTTTGTTGGGGGGGGGGGGGGGGGGGGGGGGGGGGCGTAGCCACAATAAGGTTAGTGGGGGTTTAAACCTCCACTTGAATTTAGATTTTTAGAGTATTTTTTTTTGATATGATATTAGTTATTTATTTTTTTACAAGAACCTTCTGTGTAAACTATTTTAGAAGTACGAGGTGATGTTCTAGTGAGTCTAGCCGAATGCTAGGTTTGTTCAATGTTCAACTTGGGCCTATGCAAAATTTTCAGTGTTTGAAAACAAGTGTAAGGCCTTGTTCACTTGCTACTTAATTTGCCACTTAAATTTGAAAATTTAAAATTTTCAAATTTAAGTGGCTGTGAAAGTTGTTCACTAACTAAAAAAATTAAGTGGCCACTTAATTTTTACCACTTAAAACTTAAAATTTTCATCCAAAATTTTAAGTGGCAAAGTTGTCACTTAAATCTGAAACTTAATTTTAAAGAGTAGAAAAAGTCTACTTTACCCTCCCTCTTTTCTTACAATTACACAAAACCCACCCTCTCCACCCACGCTGCTCGTCACTTCCGCTCTCCACCCACGCCGCTCGTCACTTCCGTTCAACTGATTTCCACCGTCGCCGTTCTCCACCTCCGGTAAGATCTCTCTCTCTCTCTCTCTCTCTCTCTCTCTCTCTTTAACACACACACGCACACACCCACACACTCGCACAGATTGCACAGATGGCTCTCTCTCGTTCACACACACACACAGATGCACAGATAACACGGGTTGCTCTTTCTCTCTCTCGTCCACACACACACACAGAGACACGCACACAAACACACGTACCGACACACACACAGACAGGGCAAAATGGTCATAATAAAAAAAATTCAGTTTTCAGATGTGTTATATTAAAACAAACAACATTTTTTCAAATACATTTTTCAGAAGTAAACAAACAGCTTTTTCAATTTTCAGTTTTTAGTTTTCAGTTTTTAGTTTTCAGTTTTCAGATTTCAGTTTTCAGCTTTTTTACTAAACGGCACCTAAGTTTGGTTTGTTCATTTCTAGTACTCTAGACAAAAGCTAAAAGGAGCTTATAACCAACTTGGTGTCTAAAGTAGCCTAATATTTTTAAAAAATTAAGATCTTATTCCTGAATTAAACATTTTTTAAATACAGTCTATAATATTTTTATTTAAAAGACACGATCTTTATAGATACTTTCTCACAATATTTAATTCATACTGTATAAACTTGGAGACAAATATTGTAAAATTGAATCCTCATACCGATATTTTGTGAAAGACAAATAGTGCCGCATTCTTTAAAACTTTCCTATTAGGAATCCTAAAACCCCCTAATATATTTTCCAAGTCCACACTATTAGCTGCTGTTGGAGTATTCTGTGTTTGAAACTTAACATGAAATGATTTCCCGCGAAATTCAAATCCTCTTCCAACGGTCAAAAACAATTCCTCACCTTCTTCAACTCCATTCTCTGCTCATCAAATCAGCTCTAGATCACGACGAATACTTCATATCAAAATTCATACAATCCTCATCTCCAATTTCACTCGATTTCGCTAGATCAATCTTTGATACCTTACCCATTACTCCACCACTCTTTTCATTCAACACAATCATCAAACACTACTCTAAGAGTTCAACCCCAATTGAATCCATTCACCTTTTCTCTCACCTTCAAAGGATTGACCTTAAACCCGACAAATTTACGTACCCTTTTGTTCTTAAAGCTTGCGGTCGTTGTTCGATGATAGGAGTGGGTGGGACGGTGCATTCGTTGATTTGGAAGATGGGTTTTGATTGTGATAGGTATATTATGCATACCCTTTTGACGATGTATGCGAATTGTGATGAGATTGGGGTTGCACGGAAGGTGTTTGATGAAATGTCTGAGAGAGATGTGGTTTCTTGGACTTCTATGATTGCAGGATATGTGGCTTGGTATGTTTGCTCCTACCGGTTGTACTTTGGATTTCTTTTTACTCTTGTACAGGCTAGTTTATTAGTGACTGGATATAACCTGTTCCTACAGCATCATATATCTTAATGTAGTTTCATTATAAGATGACCAATGCCTACAACTCTTAAGTAAATTTAGAGAGAATTACTTGTGCCGGAAGAATGGATAGTGGTAAAGCAGTTGGGCCAGATAGTATACCTATTGAGGTTTGGAAGGGTCTAGGTGATAAAGGCATTGGTTGGCTCACAAGGTTTTTCAACAAGATATTGAGGTCAAAGAAGATGCCGGAAGAATGGAGGAGAAGCACCCTAATCCCGATTTATAAGAATAAAGGGGATATACAAAATTGCGCCAATTACAGGGGGATTAAACTCATGAGTCATACTATGAAGTTATGGGAAAGGGTGATTGAGCGGAGACTAAGAAAAGAAACCAGCATTTTAGATAATCAATTTGGTTTTATGCCCGGAAGGTCGACCATGGAAGCAATTTACTTGTTGCGGCGTTTGATGGAGCAATATCGGAGGGATCAAAAGGACCTACACATGGTTTTCATTGACTTGGAGAAGGCGTACGATAGGGTACCCAGAGAGATTTTGTGGAAAGCCCTAGAGAAGAAAGGGGTTAGGATTGCCTATATTCGTGTTATCAAGGACATGTATGAAGGAGCTATGACTAGTGTGAGAACACATAGTGGGTCCACAGAAGATTTTCCTATAACTATAGGACTACACCAAGGGTCAGCTTTGAGCCCTTATCTGTTTACCTTGGTCTTGGATGTACTCACGGAACACATTCAAGAGCCAGCACCGCGATGTATGCTGTTTGCAGATGATATTGTCCTAGTGGGTGAGTCCAGAGAAGAGCTAAATGGGAAGGTGGAAACTTGGAGACAAAATGTTAGAAGCGCATGGCTTTCGTTTAAGCAGAAGTAAGACAGAATACATGGAGTGCAAGTTCAATAAAAGGCGGAGCACTACTAACTTAGAGGTAAAAGTTGGGGATAATGTCATACCACAAGTCACTCGGTTTAAGTATCTTGGATCCATTATACAAGAAGATGGGGAGATAGAGGGAGATGTAAATCACCGGATTCAATCAGGATGGTTGAAATGGAGGAAAGCTTCGGGTGTGTTATGTGATAAAAAGGTACCACTCAAGTTAAAAGGAAAATTCTATCGTACCGCGGTTAGACCAGCAATGTTGTATGGGACTGAGTGTTGGGCGGTCAAAAGCCAACACGAGAATAAACTAAGTGTAGCTGAGATGAGAATGTTGAGATGGATGAGTGGCAAGACTAGGAAAGATAAGATCAGGAATGTTACCATCAGAGAGGGAGTTGGGGTGGCACCTATTACAGAAAAGATGGTTGAATCTCGACTATAGATGGTTTGGGCATGTATGGAGGAGACCTGCAGATGCCATGGTTAGGAGAGTTGATCATATGGAGGGAAGCCTAGTTGTTAGAGGCAGAGGAAGACCTAGAAAAACTATAGGTGAAACTATTAAGAAGGATTTAGAGGCGAATGGTTTCACTAGAGATATGATTCACGACAGACCACTATGGCGTCGTTTGATCCATGTAGCCGACCCCACCTAGTGGGATAAAGGCTTGTTGTTGTTGTTGTTGTACTTGTGCATTCGGCACTATCACATTATAAAGGACCTGGGCCTACGGCACTATCCACACGTATAGAGAATTACTCGAGCCTGTTATTTGGACCTACTTGCAATAATAAAATAGATTTAAACTTACTGAGGCTTAACTTTATTGAGATATGATGTTGATTGTTTGCTTATATTTTATCTTGATTGGAAGTACGAATATTTGGGGCCTTCAGAAGCTAAAATGCTTTGGGATGTCTAAAATGTTTCATGATCCTAAGATGTTAAAGAAGTCACATCATGCGTAAAAGTGAACCTAACTCCCTTGCATTATATATGAGTTAAACTTTGTCTCGAATTTGTGGATCTTGAGGAAGGAACATATATACTACTTTGCATGCTTGAATTAGCTCCATGACAGTATCCCCACAAATTGGAGGGCTTTTTTTTTTTTTTTGAGAAATTTGAAAATTGTATTAAACAATCAAGAAAACAATACGAAGAGATAGACCCCTACATTGAAACCAACCTAAGGAACACAACCTACCTAATGACAACAACTGCTGCCTGAAACTACAACCAGCACAAACATCACACATGAAAACATTAAACCAAACCATTAGTCATTATTTCCTTCCCGAGTAGCTATCATAATCCCTAGTGATCCTCCGTCTCCATGTGGCTTCACACAAACTGTCCTCAATCTTCTTAAAAATGACTCCCCAATCTTTAGCACAATGTAGGAAAATCTTGTTATTTCGTTCCTGCGACACATGATAAATTGTGGCAGAAAAAGCCAACTTCCTTATTCTAGCAAGAAATCTATCAACTCTAGCCTCATGTAGAATTTTAACCTTCTCATCATCCCAACCAAGAGCCCTTCTAGTAATTCCAGTCCTCAACACTTCATCCCATAGAACTTAAGAACAAGGGCACCCAAAGAATAGATGAGTAATGTATCCTCAATTGCACTAGCACACAAGACGCATTCATCCTCTTGAATATAGCTCCATTGTTTCAGTCTATATATTGTAAGCAATCTACCTTTAAAATCCAACCAGGGGTGAAGGCAGCCCTTAGGAACATGGCCCTCAAACCACACCAATCCCATATTCCCACTTGTTGAAGAGCATGATATACATTGTTGGCCCACTACCTAACAGCTTAAGCTTTTGGGAGAGATGGTTCTTAATATGGTATCAGAGCTCAGGTTCGGCAAGGTCTTGAGCTGTGCACCTTTGGTTACATCTTAAGCTTTTGGAAGAGATAGTTCCTAACACCACTCCACCCTATGTCCCTACCTTTATGCACTCTTATAGCTTCCTTAGCAAACCAACTGCTATATTTCCTGTTAGGAGTAGGAATCCATTCGGCCCTCTCCATTTCTTGAACATTCAGAGGAAGTAAATCTCGATGAAGCATAACCATTTCATTTGAAACAGGAGGCTGCAAATTCCACTGCCCATTCAAAATAGCATTACTCAATTTAGCAAGTTTAGTAACACTGTCATAAATGATTCTCGGCCCAAACATTTGAGTCAGAAGACCCATAGGGTGCCAGAAATCTAGCCACAAGAAGATACTCCTGTCATCCCCAACTCTATATCTGATAAATCTCTGAAAAGAGTATGATCTTCAACAAGGTCCAAGAAGCATTGTGTGGACATAACTCACAAATGGGTTTTGCTAGTAGTTACTTTTGATAGTGGAATCCTTTTCTCTAAAAGTTGACTGGAATGGGTGTAAGTGGGTTAAGTAGTAAGGTCACCCACCCGGATCCAGGAGAGATCTTGGTTCGAGTCACACCTAGGGTGCGGTTTTTTTATTTTTGTGAGGGGGGGGGGGGGTATTTGTTATGTAGTAAAAGGAAGAGACTTAGACCTTCCCTTTTCTCAAAAGTAAAATAAAATAAAGTTGACAGGAACAGTTGATTTTTTTTTCTGGGAGGCTTCTAACTTTTGACATTAGTCCTTTAATATTGACTACAGTTCTTAAAATTGGCATATTTGAAAGATAATTTTTTAATTTCACATGCTTTTCTAGATGTATATAGTTGATGTTATGAATCATTCAATTCTTACAAATCCTGTTGACCCTAATTTTGTTCTCTATATATCTATTGAATAACTCTGGAACTCTGGAAGAGAAAAACATTTGCAAGCGATCTTAGATTGCTCCGATTTTATGAACTCTCCTCTATCTATAAGAGGATAGTGAGATATTGAGGATATAACACACTTTAAAGATGTTCGTGACGTATTTCTTCCTTGTGATTTTTTATTGATGAACTCAACATATTCACTTGCTCTTCTTCTTACTCTTATCAAGTTAAAAGTTGTCAACATCTTTTTATTAAAATGTCTACAGTCACCGTCCATTGGATGCTTTGACAGTGTTCCAAGACATGAAGCTAGCAAATCAGAAGCCAAACTCGGTTACTTTGGTTAGCCTACTTTCTGCTTGTATTAGTTTGCTCGATATCCGATTAGGGGAGTCCATTCATTTGCATATTCTTGTTAACAACATTCAACTGGACGTTGCTATGGGAACGGCCCTCATTGACTTGTATGCAAAATGCGGGCACATAGAGAAATCCTTGCATATATTTAATTTAATGAAAGAGAAAAATCTACAATCTTGGACCGTCATGATCTCCGGTCTTGCTGATAACAGCTGTGGAGAAGAAGCCATTTCCTTGTTTACCAAAATGGAAGAATGCGGGCCCGAACCTGACAGTGTGGCATTTTCAGGGATCCTCTGCGCTTGTAGTCACCTAGGTCTTCTTGTCAAGGGTCAAGAGTATTTCGATCGGATGGTAATGGTTTATAACATTAAGCCGACGATGGAACACTATGGGTGCATGGTGGACATGTTTGGTCGAGCTGGGATGATTGAGGAAGCTTACAAGATTATCAAGAGTATGCCAATGGAGCCTAACTCTGTTGTTTTAAGGAGTTACCTTAGTGCTTGTAAGCATCACGGAAATGTTGTTTGTTTGGATGAAAATGTGAAGAATTTGCTTCTTGATATAGAGCCGAACCTCGGATCGAACTATGTTCTTGCTGCGAGTGTGTCTTCTATGTCAGGTTATTGGAGCGAGGTTGGTGATTTGAGAGGTGCCATGCAAGGGAAAGGTTTGAAGAAATTACCGGGTTTCAGTTGGGCGGAAAAGTGAATGGCCATTCTAGTCAAGTTTCAAGATGATGCTTTTGGATTTTAAATGACTAAGGAATTAGTGTTTCTTTACGTTCTGGTGATTTTGGTAGTAGACATTAGGCTCTGCTTGGTTTCCCTGAGAACTCTAATGCACTGCAGGTGGGTGGAAAAGTGAATGGCGATTTGAGTCAATTCAGTTTCAAGATGACTTTTTTGGATTTTGATATGACTGGGGAATCAGTGTTTCTTCATGTTCTGTTGGTTTTGGTAAACATTAAGGCTCTGTTTGGTTTGCTAGAAACACAATGCAGTGCAGTTGGGTGGAGAAGTGAATGGCGATCCAAGTTAATTGATTTTCAAGATGATCTTTTTGGATATAAAATGACTGAAAGATTGGTGTTTCTTCATGTTATGTTGGTTTTCTCAAACATTAAGGTTCCATTTGGTTCACTGGAAACTCAAATGAAGTGCAGTTGGGTGGAAAAGTGAAATGGCATGATTCGACTGAGAGTTTCAAAATCACTGCTTTTCACCAATCGCGGCCAAGTTTCAAAATTACTGCTTTTCACCATTCGCGGCCGGGTAAGAATTATGAACGAGTTTTAGATTACTTTTAATCCTATCTAGCATTGGCATACTTTGAGAGATTAAAATAGACCCAGGCCCAGCGTCGACACTCTAGCTTCTCTGTCATATCTCGGTCAAGTGCAATAAGATATTATTTGCTTTCAGCTTTGGCCCGCATATGGCTTGCCTTTCCTCAAAAGGCCTCTACAAGAAAGGATAGTAACCACACACGTATCGATCACATTAGTTCACCTCACCATCGTCGTGCGTATCCTACTAGTGCCTACTACAGTCATAGTAGGGCATCCTTATTGGCATGAGATACAAATACACACATTAATACTTCGTGTGAATATATTAGGGGTGGGTTTGGTACGGTTATCATACCAAAACCGTTGTACCAAAAATTCGATATACCGAAAAATTGGTTCAGTACGGTATAGTAAGGTACGTTACCAAAACTTTTGTCCTATTTAAAAAAAAAAAAAGAACCAACTCAATTTTTGCATACAATTTTTGATACATACCAACGACCATTTTTGAGCTGCATTTTAATGTGGGAAAGCAAGTGGGATAATGTGTGCTTATAACAAAGTCAATGATTTTCATGGGTGCTCTTACATACATGTTTATTATCCATTCCATATACACACAAAAATCATAAACGAGACACATGAAAACCTCTCAAAATTAAACTAAATTATGCGTCTTGCATTTTTATTTTAAAACAAGACATCATCTCTTACTTGTTAATTTTACTTTTTATACATAAAAGAACCGCAAAATCTATACACAAAAATATACATTATCCAATTTGAGTTTGAATTAGATTACCTGTGGATCTTAGGCAATGAAGAGATAATAAAAATCAAGAAATGTAGAAGGAGAATGAGTGAATAGGGGGCATCAACTAGTGAATAAGGGCTTATTCGAATGACAGAGAAGGAAAAAATAGAGATTCTATAGATATAGTTCTGTTTAGTTGGAGTTTTTAAATATTTAATTTAAAATTTATTTTTAAGTAGAACTCTTTAAAACTGCTTTTCAATTGGATTTGTATACGGTTTGCTATTTTTAAAATTTTACAAAAAATATAGTATTTGTTTTTTATTCATTTCTTAAAGTTTCCTAAATACAAAAGAAAAAAAAAGATTCTCTTTACTTGAATGAAAATTTTAAAATGGGTGAACCAAACATGATTTTTTTTTTAAAAAAAAAAAACACCCAAAATAATTGTAAAAGCCAACCAAACAACACCTAAAATCTAAATCACACTATATTCAACAAAAACAAAATTTAAAATTTAACACATACATGAGATTTGCTAATTTGGAGATCTTTAGAAGAAAACCTTAAAAATTCAAGAAGAAAATTTTAGATTTGTAATTTTAACATACAATAACAATAAACTTAAGAAGAAAAACGAGGGGATACATACCTAAATTGAAAAATGGTCTAGTATTGGTGAGTGAAACTTGGACCATTTGGCATTGGTAATTTGATACAAAGAGTAATGGTAATTTCGGTAATACCACTGGTAATGCTAAAATCATTATCTGTACCATACCATACTCCATCGGTACTATATAATTATCGATTTGTATTGTACCATTACTAAAATTTGGCACAAATCGGAAATGGTACGGTATGGTACGGCAATTTTAGTACAGAATGCCACCCCTAGATTTTATTATCTATAGATATAAAAAATATTAATTATTAAAATGGGTACAAATAGTGTTCTACATTCAAGAATTGTATTGTAGGGATAACGCGTTTTTACATATAAATATAGACAACATGCAATGAGAATATCTACTCCCAAAACTCCACGCTTTTGACACTTCATTGTCATCTCTCGACCATCAATTTTTTTTGTTTCATCGTGTTGGATGGTCCGGGTTATACAGAATACGATATATTCTAGACTTGTTTATGTGTCTATTTATACTAATTAATAAAATAACGTAAGAAGTTTAGAAAATTTTGCCTAATCACAAAGTTAATTTTTTAAATATTTTGAATTATTTTTTCATGTTCAATGTTTCAAACTATAGGAAGTTAACTGATACAAAGGTTATTTATTCCACAAAATAATCACATGGGCCAACCACACCAGAGTACAGTCACAATTAGATGTGTTAGTGAGTGATTCCAATTTTCACTATATGAGACAAAAAGTACTAAAACAAGGACTACTCAATTATTTTCCTTTCTTGTGAGACTCTCCCTTTACTGAACTTGTCATGTTTATTATCTCTCTATTATTGAACATTCACTCAACACTTGAGGCTTGGTCAGTTTCAAGCTTGAGTCATGATGTGCCTTGTGAAGCATAGGTTATGAGTTCACGCCTAACAAGATGCAATCTTTGAGGGCCAAGTTACAAGTAATGTCTTGTGAATCCCCTAGTCCTGATGTGGATGACTTGTCTTTAACCAGACAGGGGAGGGATTAATCTAGGTGTGCGTAAGCTGGCCCGGACACCCATTTTACCATTCAAAAAAAAATTTGTGCATTCACTCCACATGCTTTTCTTTTGAAATCCTAATTACCAAGTGGCCCCTCTTAACACACACTTTTGAGAAATTGTTTTTGAGTTTTACCTCAAAATTAACATTGTAGTGTGTGAGTTTGTTCGAGTGGTGAAAGAACCCATTAGAATTTGGAGTTATATGTTCAGATTCAAATTAAAAAATAGATGAATTCCCAGCTAAACTGGTTGCCATTTGTTTCTTTGATTTGAATTATTGAATATGAAATATAAATTTGAGTTTGGAATCTAATGTTAAAGTCTAGAATTTAAAATTGAAAATCTTCCTTGTTTTTTGTCTAACAAAACCTTAGTATGGCCTTCTTAGACTTAAAATTTGGATTAAGAGGATGAATAATTAACCTCTCAACCATTAGCCTTAAGTGGTAAAACTAGGGTTTACTTCTTTAACTTTTAAAATAGAAACACCATTTAGCTGCCCTAACATCTGAATAAGCTTTCATTGAGATTTCATCCAAGAAGAAACAAACAGTTACGTTAGGGGCTGTTTGTTATTTCAGTCTCCGAATGCTGAAGATTGAATGATTAATGATGAATAGAACTTTGGAAACTTGTGTTTATTTTTTTATATGAATGAGCCTTTGAATCAATATTGTTTGTTTAAATTTTTATTTAACTCTAAATGGTGAATATATATATTCAGTTTGACAAGTTTACCCTTATTACTAAAATATGCATTTCTTCAAATTTTAAGCACTTAGCAGGAACCTGCCTCTTAATACTGAAGTTTAATCACACTCAACATTAAGTGGTAAGAAAGTAGATCTCATTGTTACCTCTTAACAGTGAATAATCCTCTATGCAGCATTAAGAGGTAAAAAATAAACACCCCCTTATATTTACCCTATTCAGACATTTCCTCATGCACCGTTCACTCCATATGCTTCTCCTTTTTAAGTCCCAACTCCTAACCATTAAAACCTCCCCCATCTTTCTCTCTCTCTCTCTATATATATATACAGTCATGGCTTCAAGTAATTCAAGTGTCAACACATTAGAGCAATGGTACCTAATGGCAGCTGCAATAATGGTATTTATGGTGTTGGGTTACTTAGTTTACGATGCCGTAATGTCAACAGCAGCCGAGCTTTTGCAGCGGTTAGTGATGGTTTCACCTCTCGTTCTGATCATTGTGGTTCACTGGCTCTCGTCGAACCAACAGCTCACCGTCCCCATCCCCGGTTCCGAACCCAATGCCATCCACCGAGCTGGTGGCTCGCCTTGCGGTATAGCCATTGTGGTTCTTCTGCTCCTCTTTGTCATAGTATACCAACCTTCCTTGCATGGCCTTCTTTATTAGCCTTTGTTTCTATGAATTATTGTAGTAATTCTATGTCAACACAGGATATGGGATACAAATTATGCATTGAGTTGTTGTACCTTGCTTTGGCGGAAGCTAGTTTTGATTTGGCAATAGTGACATAGTGATGTGACAGAAATGTACGTCAATATTTCCACCAAGTGATATTCTTGAGGGAAATGTTATTGTCACGAATGGTTCTGGTTTCTATCAAAGCATATTATGAGTTGTTGTACATTATATTTTGAGGTTTTTAATTTGCCAAAAGTGATGCACTGATGTGACAAAATTTGTATTGGCGTGGTCAATGTTTTCGACAGAGGGGTATTTTTTAGGGAAATGTCATTGTAACAAACAATATCATATTTTGTCAAAGCAAACAATACATTGAGTTGTTGTACATTATGTTTGAAGGGTTGTACCTTGCTTTGACACAAGCCAGTTTTGATCGACAGAAATGTAGTATTTAACAATTTTGGTTTAAGAAAGGCATCACTAACGAATCAATGGAATAAGCTTAAAATGTCCCATTTCAATCCAAGTGTAAAATGATATGCTGGAAGTAAGTGTAAAATAGTATAGGTTTTTTGGCCCATCAGGTAGTGTTTGTTTCTATGGAAAATAATGCAACTTTTTGGTAGATATATCATAGATCTAACAAATACAATAAACTTGATTATGGTATCATATTCAATATATACATAAACATTAAATTACTTGCATCCCCTCCAAATATATTATAATTATGAAATCCTATAAACTCTCTCTCTCTCTCTCTCTCTCTCTCTCTCTCTCTCTCTCTCTCTCTCTCTCTCTCTCTCTCTCTCTTCCTCTTCTTCTTCTTCTTCTTCTTTTTTTTATATATATTTTGACTTTCAAATTGAGACTTTTAATTTAGGATTAAGGAGTAGTAAAGCTTAAGAAAAAGAATTCCGGATGCTGTGAAATTCATGTCAGGTCTCTAGTGGATGCAATTTGGCTTGTTAACATATAGATAGAATTTATGAGTCTAGCAGTTTTTCCTGGTTATTTTTTCACCATATCACATACCTTTTGTCATTGTCTAACAATTCGTTCACTTATCTATTCGAGTCCAAAGCAAATGCCTTGTGTGGAAAGGACAAAAGTCTATTTTCTTAAAGAGAAAGAGTTATAAGTAGGGTTCTAACTTCAAGGTTATAACAATAGTTTGTTTGGATAAAAAAGAATTTGCGTAAAACAATCAACTTTAGTAAAACTTAACATTTTATCTTTCATTTATTATACCAACGTCAATTATAAGATAAGCATATCTTTAGTTATATTCAATATTCTAAAATGTGCTAAGTAGTCTTAGGACGGCCGAAAAAATTAAAAAATTATAAAAGAAAAACTCCCTTAATCCTGTTAAATTGCCATCCATTAAACAACTGTCTAGTTAAACTAAACAGGATACTCTAGTCTAACATAGGGATGGCAATAAAACTCAACTAACGACAGGTTTTTGACTTCCAACCCGATTTGAATGGGGCGGGTTTTCTTAACACCAGGGCGAGTTTGGGTTTTAGAATAAAATTCCAATGCAGGTCCGGGTTTGGGTCAAGTTCGAATTTGTACCATAAAATTAACCCGTTTGACTCATACCCGCTTCGAATATTGCATTTTCTTCCTTAAATGGCCTTATAATATTTTATATTTACTACGGATCGAGGCTGGTCAAGACAAGACGTAGCGAGTATGAATTTATAAATACACTACTTAAAACTTATTCAAGTTTTGAAAAATAAAACCCACACCGAATCAGATTGAATTAGGTTAGCCAAATTTATATGCAAGTCAAATTTAGATTTAGCCAAACCCATCATAAATTTGACCCGTTGCTATACCTAGTTTGACAACACCGGTCATATTCGCCATAGGTGGGAACCATTGTAGACGACCAACAGGTAGCCCCGTGATTTCTGACATGTGCGCACACATTTGTACGGTTGCTGCTGGGGGGCCTGGACAGACTTTCATTACACGTTATTAGAGCTCGACATTCACAATTATATTGTACGAAAGGGAGATTTGAAATTTCTGTCAGAAAAAAAAAAAAGAAACAAGAAGAAGGATAATTCTATTTCCATTTTCCACTCTTGAAAATGTTTTGACCCACTCCTACTCTTTATTTTAGTCATCGAGTAACTAGTGAAAGTTTGTTATTCAATTTTTAAGAGTTCGAATATAAGTTTGAAAATATTTTACTGAATTCTTTAAATATCGAGTAATATTTTTATATTCGGCTTTCAATAATTGAATAATACATCTTTAGGACAGTGTTATTTACACCCTCTATATTAATCACAAATACACTCATTGTCACAAATTTTCTCATAAGGTAAATTTATTATTACTAACACTCCTTAAGGCTTGCCTAATGAAAAATGAGTGCAGCCACATGCACTTCGGCTCATTTGGGAAGAATTTGTTAGTGAAAATTCGCCTAACATCAGAGCAATAGAGTACTGAGTATACTAGAGTGTTTTTCAAATAAGGCCCGCTTAATGAGAGGTCACTCGCGCACACATAAACTGACCCAAATGGAGAAAGTGTTTTGATAAGCGCACATTCACCTAATATCACGGAATGGAAAAAGGGTGTTTGTGTTAAATTAAATAAGGGGCTGTTGAGATGTGTTTTTAGTGAAATTCTAGATGGAGTGTGTGCGACACGTTTAGGAGTGTAAATAACACCTCCTATCTTTATTTGGTGGTCAAGGACGGAATGAGAGGTGGGAGTAAAACCAAATATTATTGAATGTAGAACCACCCAAGAAAAAGCTTAAATGATTAGACAATTTCATTTCACCTTACTTCAAATATTTTAAATGTAATTAGGAATTATATTTTCCACATTAATGTATTAAATACTACATAGAAAATGAACAGTATTACATACTATATTTATTAGATATTTTAGCAGTTATTTTTTAACGACATATATTACACGTGTTGAACTCTCACACATTTTGTAATGGTATAACTTGAATAATACATATCGGTAAAAATAGAAAATAAAAATTTACAGTAAAAAATGTATTTTCCATAGAAAATATATATACCAAAAAAAAAGGAAAAAATAGATGCATCAATTTCTCTAAAACAATAATCATCATGAAGATTGGAAAGAAAGGGTTAAACACAAAAGGAAAGTCGGCAGAGGTCCACAGAAGAGCACAACTAGAAAACATATAAAGGGACAAATAAAAGATAATGGAAATCCAAATTGTACTCACCATATATCATTATGTCATACTTGTGAAAAAAATGTTTTTTCAAGAAATAACAAATTGAGAATAGAAAAATGAGTAATCATATATCACACTTACTACATTAAGAAAACTGTCCGGTTCCTGTTTTGGAACATATTTAAGACGCGGTTTACTAATTCTTCTTGTTTTTTTTTAATAAACTAGAAATTAGGTAGAAGGGCTTATTATACATTGATTTTTACCAAAAATCCAATGAATAATATTTTTTTGAATGAAGGGCCTATTTTTAATTGGTAATTTGAATAAAGGGCCTATTTTTAATTGGTAATTAGTGTAAGAGGCCTATTTTGTTTTATATTTTAAATGAATGTATTTGAATAAATTTAAATATCATTTAATTAATAAAAACATGTTATGTATTACCTAAATTACCCCTTTTTATGAAATTTTCACAAAAAATATGGACTGCAAAGTTCATATTGCAATAAAATATGAACTGCAAAGTTCATATTGCAGTGAAATATGTACTGCAATATGAACTTTGCACTAAAAATATGGACTGCAAAGTTCACATTGCAGTAAAATATGGACTGCAATATGAACTTTGCACTAAAAATATTGACTGCAAAGTTTACATTGCAGTGAAATATGGACTGCAAAGTTCATATTGCAGTGAAATATAGACTGCAAAGTTCATATTGCAGTCCATATTTTAATGCATATTGATATTTTTTTAGTTTATTTTAAGGGTTGGGATGTCATTTTATAATGAAAAAAAAAGACATATGGCATATTATCAATAAAATAAAAAATAGGCCCTTTATTTAAAAAAAAATTATTCCTTGGCCTTAGTGTGAAAATCTTTCTCTAATAAGCCTTTTTTTTAATTGCCCCTTTTTTAAAAGTATGCGGTCTCTATATTTTTAAATATAGTCACATATACTTTTAATTACAACCACACAATAGTATTCATCATTCTTTTTTTATACTTTTAACTCTTTTTTACCATACCCATAATTTAGCATCTAAATGATACCAAGTAAGAAGTAAGGTATATTTACCTTACTTACCATATACCTAAACATACAATTGTGGATGCCCTTATTTACTACAAACCCAATTTGACCATACCATATACCTAAACATACAATTGTGGATGCCCTTATTTACTACAAACCCAATTTGACCAACCATATATCTACATCGATCTCTCTTCTCCTCTTTGACCTTTAAACTTTCAACCATTTCTATTATCTCTATCTCCACCCAGACCTTAAACTCACCGAAAAACTCTTCCCACTTAAACCCACAGGAAAATCCACCATCCGACTCCCCATTTCTTTACCTCTCATTAATTACTTTCTCGCTGTAAAAGTAAAACCACCACTAGCATAGCTAATATAGCTAAAAGTGAATATCAACACTTTCTCTCTCTCTAAGTTTGAATCTAGCACTTCCACTCCCACCCAATTGTCCATCGAAATTTGTCGTTAATTACCTATCTCTATGCACCCCTTACATCAATCTGGTAAGTGGCGGTGGATTGGTTGGCTCGGGATTCAAATCTAAAGAGAGAAATTAAAGTCCAACTGAAAAATATGGAAAAGCAAAAGACTAAAATAAGGGGTGGTGATGTTGGCACCCCCAAAAATACTTACTAACACTCCCACTTTAATTCGGTCATTCGCAACCGAGTAAAGTGTCTATTATTCGGTTGTTGAGGACCGAATATAGGTCTATATATTCGGTTCTTGACAACCGAGTAAGGCATTTTCAAGTTTTTCCAAAATTTTCGCAAGTTTATATTCGGTCCTTCACAACCGAATAACGTATATGTTATTCGGTACGTTATTCAGTTGTTAAGGACCGAATGAAAAGTGAGAGTGTTTTCAAGAGATTTTGGGGGTGCCAACATCACCACCCAAAATAAGACCACCAAAAAATCCAACACTCTTTAAAAGTAAATCCATCATTACCCTACGTATTTCTCCCTCAAAAATTTAATCCCAAACCCACCACCACTTCCACTCCCACTCAATTGTCTGGCAAAACTTGCCTGACAATCGCTCATCTCCATCCATATATTATTTGTTTCAAACGATATTTTTTGGGGATAATTACATAAATAGCAGAAGGCTGGTTTAATAATTTATTGGGTTAGGTGGTTGCGTTATTTAGTTTCCGGTGTTATTTTCGGCATCTGCGTAGTGTTTGTTTAAATGCAACCACATTAAGAACCTGTCCTTAACAGATGTTCTAACTTTCTTCTTCATGGTACCCATTTTTTTTAAATGTATTAATATTATGAACCCATGTACCAATTATAATTGAACAAAATTGCACCGGTCATAGTTGCTGATGGGTGCCGATATGTGGTTGGTTATGCTAAGGGCTACGTATGGATATTTGCCTGCGAAATATGTTTTTTCAGCCAAGTTCAACTATTTCTGGCGTGTTCTTATTTTTCCGGCATGCTTTTATTTTTTCCCGCTTGTTCTTCTTATTACAGACATCCGCCTCACTCAAGAAGACAAAAAAAAAGATCAATTAAATGAAGGTCAAAGTGGTCATTTACCAAGAGAGGGGAAGGGCAATTGTCCCAAAGCCTATTATGAACCGTGATTTTTGTCACTTCTGTAATTATTTTGGGTGGACTTCTATATTGTGTTATTTATCAAAAAAAAAACCTCTTACTTTTATAAATATTGGGTGGAAATCTGTCATATTTGTAAATGTCTCCTAGCTTATGCTATTCGTAGTCCAAATTAAGAGTGTTGACTTTTTAATTCAAAGTCCCTTGAAACAAAGCATAGAGTAGATACCAATCGGGCTAAAACCCCGGGCCGCGGGGGGGGGGGGGGGGGGGGGGGGGGGGGGGGGGGGTGCGAGGTGGAGGTTGGCGGGGCGATTGTGTGGACAGAGATTACAATGCTCTTTAGTATTTCGATACTTTCTAGAATTCTTTTAGACTTTTGGGAGTAAATTCCGGTTTATAAATTTTAGGGTCGCGGCCGATATTAGCACTTCCAATATTTCTTCAAAATACTTTTATCTTTTATTCGATTCTTAACAATCGAGTAAGGTATATGTTACTCGATTGTAAAGGACCGAATATAAACTTTATAATACCTTATTCGGGTGTCAATAACTGAGTATATAGACTTATATTCGACCCTAAAAAACAAAATAATAAACACATTACTCAGTTGTAAAAGATCAAATAAAAGTGAAAGTGCTTTTGGGGGTGTGCCCAAATTTTACATTTATTTAAGAATTTGGATACAAGGGCTTGTTTGGTGCTCTCTTTTTTTTTTTTCTTTTGGAATTTGGTTTTGTGCAAAAAAGAAAAAAATGCATAAAAAATTTAATATCAATGGATCTTATTTTATGCTCGATGAGTAGGTTTCAAATATATATTTTTTATTATTTTTGAATTTTTGGATTTTTATAGGCAAATATATATTTTTTATTAGAATTTGGTTAAAGTTTTTTTGGGAAGTGTAAAAGTAGAGATGTTTGTGAGTTGAGTTTTTAAAATTTGTTAAAAAATGAGATACAAACAGGGGCTAAATGTATAGATTTTTGTGTTCTTAATTATATATATACATAATACACTGTAAGTATTATGGAGGAATTAATGCTTCCATCAATCACTAATTAAATATGCAATGTTTTTACTCCTCCTCTTTTATTACTCTCTCTCATCAATTCATCAGACTGGCTCCGTTAATTTTTAAACCTCTCTTCCTCTTTCATCTGTTTGTTTGTGCAGTGTATTTGTAGTAAATATGCACTCAATTCTCTCTTAAATTCGTGTTTTGAAAGGACTCTTTTATCAGTTACACAGTTCTTTTCTATTTAATCAATTTCTCCATTTCATCGGTTTTATATCTTGACTTCATGATTTTCTCTGAACTATATAATCATTCGTTTGCTCTCTTTTTTAATTTTATTTATTTATTTTTATTTTTATTTTACGATTGAGAATAGTTACATAAAGTGATCCATCATTTGTTTAAAAAATTATGTGTAATTTTTTTTTGTCCATCTTGTATGTCATCATGTTGTGTATAATTAAGGAGCATCCTACTGATCAAGTGTTTTCAGTACATAAAATATTTTTATATTTGTCACAAAATTTACGGAAAACACTTGATATATATATATATATATAATTATAGGGTAAGAACCTAAGTATACGGTTCTTTTGCAATTTTCAAATTGAAAAGCACTTTGGATTTTTATGTGATATAGTGTTGTACCTCGAAATTTTAATAGTCTATTTTTCATATACCGTTGATAATTTTTCCCTCACAAATACATGGATCATTCATTATAATTACATCTTCAATGACATAATTAATATTGTGTGTGTGCAAGTTGATTTATATTTTATCAAGCAATACATGCTCTCATGGCTGGCTTTGTTGTAGCATAGCCATTTGAAGAAACATTTTAAGTTTTTTATATTTAATTTGTAATCGATCATCTTATTGTAATGCGCCCACGCATCGTGTGGGTTGTACACATCCTAATATTTTATATTTCATTGTGATTATAGTGTACAAAAGTCTTTATTCTCTCTAGAATGAGTTGGTTTGAACTTGGGCGCATGAAACCTATAGTAAAACATAAACTGAATTTGAGTATATCACATATATATGAGTTATATATTTCGAGCAAATCTCAAACTTAAGCATGCTCAATTTTATTTATTTGAACTGAGTTTGGACAAACACTATGCCCAACTCGCATTCCCCGATCAACAAGCCTACTCTAAGGAATAGTTAAATCAACAAGTAATTATGTAATAACATTAATTTTTATTTATTAAAAGTAGCAATGGGTAATCCAAAATAATAATTTAAACATGAGTTCGTAATTCATGCACATTTTTTTTCCATTCAACTATCGCTCAAAAGGATTAAAAATTGTCCCTAATAGGATTTAAACCATGGCAGCTGTTAAGAGAAAGAAGTATTGAATTGATATTGATGAAAGAATAAATACAATCATGCAAGAGGCACTATATTTATAGTGGGTGAGCTAGGGTTACATATATATAAGAGAAATATAATTCTAGAGATAAATACAATCTTAGAGATAAACATAAGAGATAAATGCAAGATATGTACAATAATATGATAACAAAAACTTCAGTGAAAAATGTGTAGCAATAAAAATGTTAAGCACCTAAAATTGTTATTTATATTTCTCTAAGGCTCCGTTTGATAGCAAAGTGGAAAATGAAAATAAATTGAGTTAGTTTTGATGAAAAGATGGAAAATAAGTTGAGTGATAGAGGTGATATCCTCTTGATTTTTAAAATTTTCCATGAAGAAAATTTCTTTGCTTGGTAGTGAGTATAAATGTTCTACCAAAAATATTGAAGGATGGATCATATATATTCATAAAATGAGTAACATCTCTCACCTTATTTTCTATCTTTTCACACAAACTAACTAAATTTATTTTTCTTTTTCATCTTTGCAATCAAACAGAGCCTAAATGTTTAATTTTAAGTGTCAAAAATAGCATTATATTATATAATGTTGACATTTAGTTGTTTTGTAGGCCCTAATCTCAATTGATACTATTAAATGCTTAATTTTGTTGAATTTCTGAGACATGCCACGTAAAGTAGCTTAGAAAGTTCTTTAAGCATAACTTTTTGTCCGAGATTTCGAATCATGCGTTTCTTGAGCTCAAAGTGAATAGAATTTTGAAAGCTACAACGTTCTGGTTCAACACTTTTCCAAATGAAGCAATGGATTAAAAGGGCTTCCTCTATAATTATATTCAAAGGAATGACACCTTATATTTTCATTCTAACATAAGGACACTCATTTTTTTTTTACATAAAATACCTTTCATCTATTTCTTTTATTTTACTTTTTTAAAATAAATTAGTCACCACCGGCCACCACCACTACCACTATCTCCCTCCGGAGCTCCATCAACCATAATCGAAGTGTCATGACCTCCTCACCGGAGTTCCGGTGTATGTACTGCAAATATGTTTTTGCACTAAATCCGTAAGCAACAAATCATACATATTTTAGTGCAAATATATTTTTGCACTAAATTCTCAAGCAACTCATGATATATTTTTAGTGTAAATATGTTTTTGCACTAAATCTGCAATCAATTAATAATACATATTTTAGTGCAAATCTGTTTTGCAATAAATCTGCAAGTAGCAAATGACACATATTTTTTACTACAAATATTTTTTCGCACTAAATCCACAAACAACTAATTTTCTAAATTTTAGTGCAAATATATTTTTGCACCAAATTTGTAGACAAATTAAGATATAAATTTGGTACAAATTCATTTTTGCACAAAATACACAAGCAAATATGTTTTTGCAATATATAAAAATTGTCATCGAAACTCCCATGTCCTTGATGGAGATACGACAATGGTTGCCAGAGCTCCGAAGTGGCCGTCGGAGCTCTTGTGGGCGGTGGCGGCGAAGGTAGTTGGTGAGGCTTAACTACCATTAATGGTAATAAAGAAATAAAAAATTATAGTAAGGATATAATTGACTATTCAAAAAAGAAAAAAGAATGTAGCCTTTTAGTAAACAAAGATTTGAAAATTGTCATGTGGCTAAAATAAATTGTGGAGGAAGTCCTCTATCTAGTTTGAAATAATTAGGTGTCCTTAGCTTGAATATAATTTTGGAGTTGGTCGGATTTCAACCATAGAGTGGGGGTGAATAGGGTTTAAAAACCTTAATGCGGAATTAAAAACTTTTCTAACAATGTTTAAGTAAAACAAATTTACTAAACAAATATATCAAGGAATGTAAGCACATAAACAATTAAATAAACAATCTCAAGAGCAAATAATCAAACAATCAATAATAAAGAGATTGAGTAAGAAAGATTGAACCGATTTGAAGTCTAAGGCTTTTTGTCCACACGGTTTTGGTTTACCAAACCATAATCCGCGCTCGGTTAGTTCCCCGAGAATTTCCACTAACAACAATCTTCTTCTGGGTGAATATCAAAACACTACAAGTGTATCCTCTCACACATTCTTTACAAATATTGCTTGACCACAATATTCACACAAGAATCTCTCTCTTGCTAACCTTGTGAAATTTACCTTTCACAATTTCTAAACAAGAATTTACCTTCTTGTTTTTCCTATGAGATTTACCTCTCACAATTGAATACTAAATTGTTTGGTGATTCACACCTATTAACAATAACTCTCAAGCGTTTAAAGAATACAATTGAAGCTCGCACTACAGTTACTTGATTGATCAAGATTTATAGCTCAATAAGAATGATTGATCAAAAATAATTTCTTGAATCTTTGAATAATGAAGATAGATAAATAATAGAGTATATGAATGATTCAAAGTATTCAAAATGTGTCTTAGATAGTGTATATATAGTCCCAAAAGTGATATAGCCGTTCTAGAGGTTTGGTAGAAGCTTGGTACCAAAAATAGTAAAAAATCAGAAATCCAACGGCTATATTCTGAAGCATCAGTCGACTAAGCAAAACCATTAGTCGACTGATGGACCCTTAGTCGACTGAGAAAAGTTGCTTAGTCGACTGATGAACCCTTAGTCGACTGAGCAAGGCTGCTTAGTCAACTAATGGACTCTGCTGCCCAACAGGCCAAAAATCTCAATTTTTGCACTTTTGCATATAAGCTCCAAAATCAATTTTAATGCTTTGGGGACTTCAAAAATAAGTTTCTAAGACACCTATTTGTGGAAAAACTCAAAATATGATCATTTGAATTTAATATTAATTTATTTGAAAATCGGTTTTTGCAAGAATGATGTTTTGAAATGATTTTGATTCAAACTTGGTTTTGATCAATCTAAGAATGATGATTGTTCATGTTTGAGTTATATAATCAATCAATTAAGAAACTTTATATTAATCCTAAGCAAACACTAAATTACCGAATAGGTAAGTCTTCGAATGCTTCGATTTGTTTATTCAAATTGATTCTCCACTTGAAGCTTTTCCCTTAAAGCTTTGGCATATGATCCTTGATCTTTTGTACTTCATGAAATGCATTGCTAGCATGTGTGTGATAAGAATGATCTCTTGTTAGTCCATTGCTTTGTTGACTTGATCGGATATTGATTCCATTGATCCTTGTCATCGGATATTGATTCCATTGATCCTTGTCATGTGGCATGCTTTCTTGATTTTCCAAGTAATAAAACTATAATCTCAAATCAAGAAACATGTTAAATTACACATGATTTATTTATTGTTATTATCAAAATAAGATTAAGACCTTCCAGATCAACAATCTCCCCCTTTTTAATGATGACAATAAATTAATGTGTGTTTTCAATAACAAGGATAAATATCATATGAATAAATGACATATGCTCCCCCTCAATTTATGCATTGATAAAATAAATGATTTGTAAAAAGCATTGCATATATTTGAGATAGTTTTAAAACCAATAAAACAATTTTGATCTTAAATAAAGTTTTCAAAATAAAACAATTATCAATGTTAAAGACATAAAGCATTTAATAGTCTTACCAACATTGATTGCCCCTAACACACATTTTCTACTCCTATGGCAACATCAAAAAGGGATCAAGGCCATGGAGAGAAAATGGTAGCCGCCATGTGTGCTTCATCTATAAGGGAATGATTTGTATGCCTCGTCATCTTTTTCCATAAGGCAAAGGTGTACCTTTGAGAGCCTCTTTCAATCTTTTGTACAATCTTTCCTTTTTCCTTTCTTCTCTTTTCTTCTGACCGGACAATTTGACTTGTAGTGTCCCGGTTCAGGACAATGGAAGCACTTCCTTTCCTCATTATCAACTTTCGGATGAGTTGATCTATCATTGAGGTTCTTTGAAGATGAGGGGTTGTTGTCAAGCTTCCCTTGAGAGAATTTATTCTTTGCTAGAAATTTTTCAAATTTCCTAGAGATGAGGGCCATGTCTCCATCTCCTTTTCCACCTTTTCCTTCATTTGGCTTTAGAGCGAATATTGTCATAGGATTTGCTCTCCCTTCTCCTTCTTCTCTTGCCAATTCCTTCTCATAGGTTTTGAGAGAACCCAATAGCTCATCCATGCTCAATGTCTTGAGATTCTTAGCTTCTTGTATAGCTGTCACCTTAGGCCTCCACTTCTTGGAAAGAATTCTAAGAATCTTTCGTATTTTGTCTTCATTGGAATAGGTCTTGCCAAGAAGATCCAAAGCGTTAGTAATAATGGAGAATCTACTATACATAGAAACAAGAGATTCGTTAGGCTCCATTTTAAATAACTCATAGTCATGCACAAGAATATTAATGTTGTCTTCCTTGACTTGAGAAGTTCCCTCATGGGCAACCTCAAGCTTGTCCTAAATCTCTTTTGCAGTTTTGCAACTTGAGATTTTGTTGTATTCATTCATAAACAAAGCACAATGTAAAGAATTTAAAGCTTTGGCATTGTATTGGATTTTTCTAATATCATGCTCATTGTATTCGGATATGGACTTAGGAATAACATTTCCCTTTTCGTCGGTTTTTGTAATCTCATAAGGTCCAACAAGTGTAACCTTCCATTGTTCAAAATCATTTGGTTGTAAAAATGTACACATGCGATTTTTTCAATAGCTATAGTTTTTGCCATCAAACAATGGCGGTCTATAAATAAAAGCACCTTCGGAAAGGCTGGTTCATTGATAGTAATACATGATCGAGGACTCTTAGATTGTGAAATCAAAAACAAGAATATAACCTCTGATACCAATTGTGAGGATCAAGCGCTTACCATTGCGCCAAAAGCTATAGCTGTTAGCGAAGGCGCAACTTTATTTCCTTATAAGCAAGGCTCATTAGAGCGCCATGGCATTTGATAACCTGCACATCGGATATACCCTCTGGATTCACCACCGAGAGGAACGCAATTGTGAATTTACCTCTAACAATCCCCTCCCACAATGGCACGCCCCAGGTATCAAGCCCGTGACCTCCTCTGATACCAATTGTTGGTCGGATTTCAACCCTAAAGGGGGTGAATAGGGTTTAAAAACTTTAATGCGGAATTAAAAACTTTTCTAGCAATGTTTAAGTAAAACAAATTTACTAAACAAATATATCAAGGAATGTACGCACATAAACAATTAAATAAACAATCTCAAGAGCAAATAATCAAACAATAAAAAATAAAAAGATTGAGGAAGAAAGATTGATCCGATTTGAAGTCCAATGCTTTTTGTCCACACGGTTTTGGTTTACCAAACCATAATCCGCGCTCGGTTAGTTTCCCGAGAATTTTCACTAATAACAATCTCCTTCCGGGTGAAGATCAAACCACTACAAGTGTATCCTCTCACACACTCTTTACAAATATTGCTTGACCACAATATTCACACAAGAATCTCTCTATTGCTAACCTTATGAAATTTACCTTTCACAATTTCTAAACAAGAATTTACCTTCTTGTTTTTCCTATGAGATTTACCTCTCACAATTGAATACTAAATTGTTTGGTGATTCACACCAATTAATAATAACTCTCAAGTGTTTAAAGAATACAATTGAAGCTCGCACTAGAGTTCCTTGATTGATCAAGATTTATAGCTCAATAAGAATGATTGATCAAAAATAATTTCTTGAATCTTTGAATAATCAAGATATATGAAGAATAGAGTATATGAATGATTCAAGGTATTCCAAATGTGTCTTAGATAGTGTATATATAGTCCCAAAAGTGATATAGCCGTTCTAGAGGTTTGGTAGAAGCTTGGTACCAAAAATAGTAAAAAATCATAAATCCAACGGCTATATTCTGAAGCATCAGTCGACTAAGCAAAACAATCAGTCGACTGATGGACCCTTAGTCGACTGAGAAAAGCTGCTTAGTCGACTGATGGACCCTTAGTCGACTGAGCAAGGCTACTTAGTCAACTGATGGACTCTGCTGCCCAATAGGCCAAGAGGCCAAAAATCCAATTTTTGCACTTTTGCATATATAAGCTCCAAAATCAATTCTAATGCTTTGGGGACTTCAAAAATAAGTTTCTAAGACACCTATTTATGGAAAACTCAAAATATGATCCTTTGAATTTAATATTAATTTATTTGAAAACCGGTTTTTGCAAGAATGATGTTTTGAAACGATTTTTGATTCAAACTTGGTTTTGATCAATCTAAGAATAATGATTGTTCATGTTTGAGCTATATAATCAATCAATTAAGAAACTTTACATTAATCCTAAGGAAACACTAAATTACCGAATAAGTAAGTCTTCAAATGCTTCGATTTGTTTCTTCAAATTGATTCTCCACTTTAAGCTTTGGCATATGATCCTTGGTCTTTTGTGCTTCATGAAATGCATTACTAGCATGTGTGTGATAAGAATGATCTCTTGTTAGTCCATTGCTTTGTTGACTTGATCGGATGTTGATTCCATTGATCCTTGTCATCGGATATTGATTCCATTGATCCTTGTCATGTGGCACGCTTTCTTGATTTTCCAAGTAATAAAACTATAATCTCAAATCAAGAAACATGTTAAATTACACATGATTTATTTATTGTTATTATCAAAATAAGATTAAGACCTTCTATGCCAACACTGATAACTCATTTTAGTTAATAAAGTATGTGATTCATAATGAACTATATATGAAGTGAAAATTATAAATAATTGGCTTATAATCATCGACTTCCATTGTACATATACACTAGTTTGCAAACCAGGCTTGTTACAATTTTCTCTGTATATAATTTGGCAATATATTATATATTTTGATACTTAGGCATAGACAATAAGTGTGATCTCTCGAGCAATTTTAAGTGGCCAAATTAAGAAGTGGCATTAGCAAAAAATTCGATCAATATCAGCTAAATAATAGAATCATAGATTACATACTTCATTCAAATGATTAAGCTGATAAGATTTTGTACTAACAAAATGACAAAGCAAAATCAATAAGAAACAAATGCTAAGTAAAAAAATGTTAGTAAACAAAATAATGTAATTGACCAAACAAAGATTTTACCATACTTCACTGTATACAATGCATTGATGACAACAAAGGAATTTCATTTACGTCTTTATATACATTTGGGTAAAAATGACTACTTAGTAGACAATAGTCTTCGAATTGAAAACAAAAATCCAAAGCACCATATTAACAAAATTCCTTTTGATGGCCACTCGAATCGAACCTCGAGAACCCCAACTTATTTATCTTAGTTCTTCTTGCCTTTGTCCTCAAGATCGAATAGTAATGTCTTCGTTTATTGCCTGTATTATAAAAAGAAGTAGAAGATTGCTTGATTGTCAATTGAATCTTAGTGATTATTTGCACCAAAACAACATATTGCATATTGTATAATTAAAAATTCGAATGAGCAAAATTTAAAACTTATAAACAATATAAATTAATGTTTCTCATAGATACATTTAAAGCAAGCAACGACCGAGGACTTGTCCGTCCGCATTATCTACAAATCTAATAAATATATGAAATAATGAAGATGGAACGAACCTCTCCATTTTCATCTATACTTATATTCTCGTATCATTTCACTAAACAATTGGCGTTCACCTTCCCAAGTGATGTGATTCTGCCTAGCCTTCTTAGCTAAGAAATCATAAGAAGTATTTGCTTAAAGCGTGGGCACACCAAAGCTGGGAATTGTGACCAAAAGGAAGAAATGTTGTTTTAATAAGGCGCGGGCACGCCTTAATCTCTAGTGCCTTAATCTCACTAGAGATTAAGGTGGCTTCAAGAGGAGAAACATTGGAATTATTTGCTACATTCGCAGCAAGTATGTATTCTCAACCCTTGGAATTATTTGCTACCTTCAAGAGGATCCATTAGCCGGGTTGAGTATTTGCTACGTTCGCAGCAAGTATCTCTTGTCTAAACTTTGAATATGGAGAAAGGTGGCTTCAAAAGGAGATTAAACGCGATAGTGCACGATTAACGCAATTAGAAATTGAACGGCGCATGCGGTTGAATAAAGCTCCTAAAGAGAAATTGAAAAGTCAGCCTCGTAAAGTTAAATTTAAAGATGAATGGGATTCGGGTGTTACTAATAAAAGGAGTGTGGTGAGAATTATCTTTATTGCACTAATCCAATGACGCGATCCTGGATCATACTCCTAACTAGGTCGTTTATGAATCCTTAACCCATAGTCTTTATTGAGACTTGAACCTTGGAATATGACGAATTGATGGATAATGGAACCTAAACTCAATGCTTAAAGAAGCGCGAACCTTGGTATAGCGAATGACGCCACAATATAGTGTGGATGCTAGATTGATAAGTCAAGAAATACATGAATTAATCAATTCAACATGCTCAACATGTTCTTAGAGAACACAAAGAGAAAACTCTCAATTTAATCAATCATAATTGTCTTCATAACTTGATTATAAAACAATATTGTGCTTCCTTTAAATAGGAGTAAACAAAACAATAGAATCCTAAAACAATAAGGAGACTATTTCCTATTAAAAATAGGAATCCTAATAAAAGGAAACAAACTAAATATTATCTCCTAATTAAAATAAAAAGCCTATTTAGAAATAAAGAAGTTGCCAAAATAATAAGAAAAACTAATTAAATTATATCGCCAGCCAGTCATGAGAACATGCTAGAAGACAAGGCTGAATTTTGGAGATTAAGGCGTGCCCACGCCTTATTAAAACAACATTTCTGCCTTTTGGTCACAATTCCCAACTTTGGCGTGCCCACGCTTTAAGCAAATACTTCTGATTTCTTAGCTTAAGAAGGGCTAGGCAGAATCACATCATACCCCTCCTCTTCAAGAAGATTCGTCCTCGAATCTGGCTTACCCATCCCTCAGGTCTACCAGTCTTTAACAACTTCGACATTCAAATGTAGTTTTGGAACTTGGAATCTCTCATACCAAAAGAACAAGTACTTCTAATACTTTTTATCCTCTGTTAGAACTCAACATGAGATAATTCTTTTCTTCTTTGCCATGAAAACAAATATTTTAAATATCTTCGACGCTTAATTCTCCTTGTAAAGCAAAACTCCTTGAAGTTGAAACCATGCTACAATGCGATCCTCCACAACTTGTTGAAGAATTCTATCAATAGAAAGTTTGGATGGACATCAAAGCGATCAACTCCAATGAAGTCAATATGCTCAACATTATCAATTTTCAACTCAATCCTCTGTAATTCATTGAAGAAACTTCCCAGCTGATATTGCGGATGGAAATTGTACTTGTCCACTCAAATGAAGTCTACATGGTCCACTTCATTAACTTTCAGCTCTTGTTCTTTGGCTAGAATCTCTTCTCTTCCCTTTGCAATTATCGTCTTTGCTTCTATGGCTGCCATGGAAATTCCTTGCTCTCCTTTGCAAAAAATCTTCATATTCTTTTCACTCGTTACGGCTGCCATGCTATTCAACTCCCCCGTTAAATCCGGCTTACCTACAACACTCTCATAAAAGCAAAGAAACATAGTCTTATTCGTGCCAAGAGTGCACTTCTTGAGGTTAGCAGTTAGCGCATCAAAACTCATCATAAGAAATTGATCATTCCAACTAATCGATAAGTAACAATTCAAACTACTATTGGTACAGGACAATGTGACATTCCAATGATCAAAGCCTTTCAAAACAATTTTTCCCAAGAATGGCTGAAAATTTTGATTATTTAAACTCACAAAAGCATTATTCAAATTCACAAAGTTAATTACCCATTCAAACAATCCACGCTTAGTTTTGAATCCCATAAGCTTCTTTGGGCAACAACTTTCTAATTCAAGTTCATCAACATCTTGCTCTAAAGCTTGTTGTCCATGTTTTAACTCAGCTCTTCCGTAGTGTTGAGCTTTGATTTCCTGCAGTGAAGACAAAATAGAAATATGCAAATCCATGTTAAATTTGTTGGTATTTAAAAATACCTCCCCACTCATTTTTGCACAATAATTCTTTTGTCTCCCCTCAGACTCATTCTCACTAGCGACCACTAAAATTTCATTTTCTCCCTCTTTTACCTCAGCCTCTGATACCAATGATGCGATCACTAGAGACCACTAAAATTTCATTTTCTCTCTCTTTTACCTCAGCCTCTCTCTTTTCATCACTCTTTTTTATTTTTCCCTCAAGCTGCCTCTCAATGACTATTACTTGAGTTTCTTTTTTCTCGCAATCCTTTTCTTTGCACTTTCTTGAGATGTCATTCTCTATTCTTTTTCTCTCTATACTCTCTTTTTTTTCTCGCCACTCTTTTTCTTTTGCTTACTACACTCTTTCTTTTACTCACTTTCTCTCTTTTGATCACTCTCCTTTTGTAACTTCACTTGATCTTCATGAGCTTGCTTTGGTGGCAATGGAACAAGAGTAATGGTTTTCTCATTCATCTTGAAAGAGTATTTATTGGAAACGCCGTTGTAATTGATTTACCAATCAAGCTGCCATTGTTGACCCAAAATCATGTGGCCGGCTTGCATTGCAACCACATCGCATAAAACTTCATCCTTGTACTTCCCAATGCTAAGAGAAATAAGCACTTGCTCATTCACCCTTATCACTCCATTATCATTCAGCCATTGCAACTTATAAGGACACGGCTGCTTGAACGTAGGCAAATTCAACTTCTCAATCATTGTTGTGCTAGCAAATTTATGTAAACTCCCCCATCAATTATCAAACTACACACCTTCTCTTGCACGAGGCATCTAGTTCGAAACACATTCGCTCGCACCCTTGGGTCACCAAATTCAGCTAGAAATCCACCTTCTACGGCTTGTTCCTCAATTTCTCCCAATTGGTTAGTTTCCATGACCTTTAATGATAATATAGGTTCAATGGAGGTTGTACTCTCCACGAGTGGTTTGGATTTTACTTCATTCATCATTTGTCTAGGCAATGAGTTGCTCTTCCTCTTAGCTTGCTCATAGGTTATGGCAACCATCTTCTTAAACCTACAGCAATCTTCATCCTCAAACATGGAAGACTTTTTCTTCTTGAAACTACTTAAATTTTGTTTTCTCCTTCCTCTGTTAGGAGTTTCACTTAACCGCCCGTGCCTTTTAATTTATAGATTTCTTATTCGTGCGCTACCCCTTTTAAACTCCTCATCACGCCAACTTTGCTCAAAATTAAAATAAGACATTATCACTGCCAGAACAAGGATTAGTACAAATAAAGAAATAAAATTTTCTCACAGCACTCCCTTACGTGTTTCACTCAAAAGATACCACTCTGATTTTACTGCTCGTGTAATAGCACACAAAATATTGATAACCTCATAATTTCTCTTTGGAACTCTTTTAAACAAGTTGAACAATATGAATTGTTGCAAGTCCCCAACAACCAATCGCACACCTAACAATTAGACTGAGTGCCTTCACAATGTAATACTAAGGACGCAAGAAACCAAATTATAGCAATATTAATGAGCCAAACGAATTTCTAGAATTGCTAAAACAATTATAGCAGAATTTTAAACAAAACACCAATGAATATCAAACCCTACAAGTATAGCAATCAAATTTTTCCTAGGGTTTTCTAGATTTTACAACCAAACGAAATTTATATGAATCAAAATTACAAGATAAAACCCAACAAAAAGTATCAATGAATAATTCTAGGGTTTTAAATTCCCAAATTTCAAGAGTTCACAATTTACAATCTCAAATCAAATCAATTTGCATTGCGTTAAACCCTAATATCAATAAAACAAACAATTTCTAGGGTTCAAGGAATTTGACTTCTATTATGAGTAATGGTGCCGCAATATCAAAACCCAAATAATGAACAATTCAATTATAGGGTTTCAAGATTTTTTTTCACTGTTCACGAAATCACTATTCACTATTCACTGCTCAATTTTTTATTTTTTTCATTGTTCACGCAACAATGTTCACGTTTTTTTTTCAAACAAACCCTAAATCAAAGATACGGAACCACAATTCA
The DNA here is from genome assembly GCA_021464415.1 of Lonicera japonica. Lineage (NCBI taxonomy): Eukaryota > Viridiplantae > Streptophyta > Magnoliopsida > Dipsacales > Caprifoliaceae > Lonicera > Lonicera japonica. The sequence goes on from CM038464.1 coordinate 70,626,106, forward strand.
CAGAATCAAATACTAGGGCTATGGAATTGAAATAACAAAAAAATAAAGATAGAAAACCTGGAGTAGAAGCTCCTTCTGATACCAATGATGCGATCCCGAATTGTACTCCTAATCAGGTCGTTTGTGAATCCTTGACCCAAAGTCTTTATTGAGACTTGAACTTTGGAATATGACGAATTGATGGATAATGGAATCTAAACCCAACGCTTAAAGAAACGCGAACCTCGGTATAGCGAATGACGACACAATCTAGTGTGGATGCTAGATTGATAAGTCAAAAAATACGTGAATTAATCAATTCAACATGCTCAACATGTTCTTAGAAAACACAAAGAGAAAACTCTCAATATAATTAATCATAATTGTCTTCATAACTTGATTATAAAACAATATTGTGCCTCCTTTAAATAGGAGTAAACAAAACAATAGAATCCTAAAACAATAAGAAAACTATTTCCTATTAAAAATAGGAATCCTAATAAAAGAAAACAAACTAAATATTATCTCCTAATTAAAATAAAAAGCCTATTAAAGAAATAAAGAAGTTACTAAAATAATAATAAAGACTAATTAAATTATATCACCAGCCAGCCGTGAGAACACGCTAGAAAATAAGGCTAAATTTCGGAGATTACGGCATGCCCACGCCTTATTAAAACAACACTTCTGCCTTTTGGTCACAATTCCCAGCTTTGGCGTGCCCACGCTTTAAGCAAATACTTCTTCTGATTTCTTAGCTAAGAAGGGCTAGGTAGAATCACATCACCAAGCCTATTAAACAATATTAAAAATTACAAAAGCTAACTTATGAATGGAATTAGAACAAATTGCATTTGTAAATTACATAGAGAAAAGGAAAAGGGAGAGCAAATAACCTTTGAGCAAACAAAAGAGATGAGAAGATTCTTGTTATTCGATCTTGCCAACTGATTATAGTGTAGGGAAGGATAAAGAAATCGAGAGAGAGGGGGCGTGTACATATTGAAGGATTGATAATGTGCCCAAGGAATGCAAAATTAAGAAACTGAAAAATTGTAATGGATGTGTGAGGACTAGAACGGATGTGTATGATGAGAAACTACAAAAGTAACAAAAAGTGGATTATGGTAAAAAAATGATTCATATGTTCATGAAAAGCACAATTGATACGATAAGCTACGCGTATGGTGCACAGAGAGCTCCCATATTGCTAAAGAGAAAATAAATAACATAAGCTATATAATTCAATCGCAGCCAAAGAAGAATGTCATCTATAACTTAGGGAAATCAATGAAACTCATTTGCATTTAAACAGTAGCAAGCTAGAGCACTAAATTTCTATAAATCTGAATATATCCTACCTTATCCAAACGTGCAGCCACAATATTCTGAGCGTGAATCACATATCCCCTTCTCAAAAAAGAGATATTTCTACACAAAATCAAAACGCATAAACTGAATATTAAACTAAAAGTATAGATTTGTTATACATTAAAAACTGAAGAAATTAAGTAGTTTTTAACTAAATATCAAATATCAATGATGATATCAAAACAAACAAAACTCAAATCACATGAATTTAAACATGCATAAACACGTACTGAACTGAAAAAAATCAATCAAAAATCCTTACAAAGCACACAACCATAATTCACCCAATCTAAACATTCAAGCTAAAAAAATATGAATATTTTCTTTCCTTTGCTACAAAATTACAGAAAATCCATTGGGCATAAAACTTGATTCGATTACGCAAATGTTAAATTATACCTGCAAGAACATGATTTAAGATGATGCCGGTGCTATTAAGTGCTTGTCGTACATAAAACAAAATGCAATTGATTTGCTTTCCCTTCTTCCAATCTTGAAGTGGCTCTTGTTATACAATTTGCAACAGTAAGTGGGAGTCAATTCCATAACACACAGAGTTTAAGGTTAAGAAAAAAAAAATTAATAATGGAGAGATAAATGAAGCCCCTATAAACAAAATTGAATGACATAGAGAATGAAATTGAATCGTAGAGATCATCGAGATAAGAAAGATACTGGCACAAAGAATCGTAGTAAGAAGAAAATAAAAACATTAAAGAAGTCTTAAACTTAAAATTGTAGGATCGAACATGTAAAACTGAGTGAGCGATGAGATGAAATGGGAAAAATTGGAGAGGGTAGGACATTTTGCAAATGTAGCCACTATAGAATGGGGAGAAAATAAATATCATTCAAAAGAGGTAGTTTATGGAGAGGCAATTTATGGAGAGGAATGGACACAACTTTTGAGATAAAACACAATCAAATCTTACATGTGGCGTTAAACGGTAGAGAGGCTTTAGTTTTACACATTGATGTTGATCAGTAAAAAGTTTTATTACGATCCTATGAAATTGAAAATCTAAAACTCAAATCAATAATTCAATTAAACCAATCAACTAAGGCTGGTAAATTAATATTTTACTATAAACATGTAAGAATTAATATGCCTAAAAAAGCCTAACCTTTTGCAATTGTAATTTCTAGAAACTTGCCTTCTTAGAATGTACAATCATATATTTTCGTTTATTCTCTACCTCTTACTGTTTTAAATCAAGTATTAGAGGGTAGGATTGGTGTTGCCAGCCAGATCGGAGATTCTAGCGAGGTTCATATCAATGACACTGTCAATGGTGGAAAGACCAAAAGCAAAGACATGATTTTGATTATATTCAGCGAGAGGAAAAGGGGAGAGAGACACAAATTACATTAAGAGGGAGAGAACGAAAGAGAAAAACACAGGAGAAGATGGATATTTGCCTCTATAGAAACTAATGCCTAAAAGCACGACACCATGAACAGTGGCAAAACTGTTCTTTTATGAAAGAAGTTTGTGCATGTGAAGAGGAAGAGTTATATAAATAAATGCTGACACGTGGCGGTCTCATGCTGGACATGTGTTGCAACCGTATTAAATACGAGTTAGACATGTGATTGTATTAACGTAGACTATACAGTGTTGATTTACATATTAAGAGCGTGTCCACCTTAGCATGATGAACCATAAGAAGCTAGTGACCGGTAAGAGGTGATATTAGATTATTGACCCCTAGAGGTACGTGGGATCTTATAGCCTTTATATTTATAGAATGTGTGGGCGAGAATTACTAGTTGAGTAGATAGCTTCCGGTGTCTAGGTTGAGAATCGTAGTAAGGTTCGGCATGCATGTGTATGGATTTATATATTGCACTATTTTCATACTACTATACTATATTATGCTATTTACTTATTATAAAAATTGCACATGCCTTTGATTCCTAGTTGTATTTTCTTATGCAAACTTATATAGTTTTCACTGAGCTCAGATTTGGCTTATTCCCCTTTTCACCGGTTATTGCAGGTTAGGCTTTGTGCATGGGTGGTGTATGGTATATTCCTTTTGAAGCCAATAAGGACTAAGACTGTATAATTTTTTTTTACTCCTGGTGTATTACGTATTTATAATAACTCTTTATTTAAGAACCAGACTTTGATTTTAATGTACAAACGGTGTTTAAATTGAACTAGTATAAAATGTTTTAAATGTAGAGTGGTTTTATTATATGTTTGGATGAAAACGCTTTTAATTCTCATAGGTTGATTTATTCATTATATATACGAACTCCACATGCCAGATTTTTTAAAATGAGGCTTTAACGTATGGCTTACTTTCAACAATATTCTCATTTATAATAATTTTTTGCCAGCCTTCTGTGTACGACGATGTGATTAACCCAGTCCCAAAGGATTAAACCTCTTAATGGGATTTGGAGCTTCACAAATAAGGTATACTTAGTTTGAATATAATTATGGAGGAGGTATTTAAAACCCATTTTCTCAAGTCTAAAAACCCCTTTTATATCACCCTAATAATCGCCTCCAATACACATATCAAAAAGGACAAAAAAAAAAATAAAGAAAAAGCGTAGCACATCAAAATAAACACATAAAATATATATGAGCAACCAAAGCAGAAAAACAAACAATATTTTCCCAATTTTTCATACTGACGTACTGCCCATAATTACAAAGACACCCCATGAACGTAATCCCCTCATCAACTAGCTAGTTACATTATTCATACCGATTGCATTAATAAGTTATACGTTTTAACGTTGTACAATTCAAAAATACTCCAGACATGAATAATAGGTTGATCAGTTGATGAAACAAATGAAGATATCGATTTTGTTTTGAAAAATGAAAATTAACAGGAATACTTTGAAACAAATTAAACGTAAGACTGGGCAAGCAAATACTATATATATAAGCATTATATATCATCCTCATAATTGGCTACAATAGTACATATTCCCACAAAAAACAAAAAAAAGAGGAAACAAAATTTGCAACGCCACCCTCCAAATTACCCATAATTATTGTCATCTCAACACTTTCTACTTGCTAAAGGGAACCAACGTTCATGCCAAGAACTCTGGTAAGACACCATAAAAAGAAGGAACACGAGCACCACCGCAACTCCGAAGGGCGACCCACCGGCTTGGTGAAAAGATTCCTGCTCTGGCAGCCGGAAGAAAAATGGTACTCGGTCCCGGTCATCAGTGGAGAGATAGTGTACAAGTAGTAGAAGCACTACGGGAGAAAGCATGAGGATGAGTTTTAAATTGTCCATAAAGTCCTCAACCTTGGATTCATAGTTTATGCGCCAAGTGAACCACAATAAGAGGAAGAGTGTGGCCAGGAAAAGGAAAAAGTGGATGGGAAACGAGAGGTATTGGAGGTAGTCATAGTATGAAGTGTCGTTGTAATATCTAGCCATGTAGAGGGAGAGAGAGTTAGCGTTTCTGAATTGGGTAGTTTTAGTTTTTGAAGAGGAGAGAGAAAGTATGAAAGATGATTTTTTGCCTAGAAGGGAGTAGTATTTTTTTTATTTTTTTTTGGAGAGGGAGAAGTTTGTGAAGGTGGTATATATAGGAAGATTAATCCATTTTTTTTTAATATATGATTTTTTTTTTAAATATAGAAGATGCATTTTCTTGCATGAGATGGATGTATATACCCAAAATAAATTTAAAGAACATAAGAAAAAGGTGATGTCTAGATCTTTGGATTCTTTTTCCATTCCCCACACCCCCTCCCGATTCTTCATATATGTAAGAGTCATAACCAGGTATCTTTATGAAAAAATTGATACTTTTCTTTTCCCCTTAAATTAGACTGTTCTCCTTTATTTTAAAGAGAATATTGTTCTCAAGATCGCGTCTCTCTCTCTATATATATATGATAACACTAGTTTTTAGTGGATATTTAATGATTCACAAAATAAAATTATTTATAATTTGACTTTTCAAATAATTTGTTTTATAAAAAGTTTCACAATTACTTATTATGATTTTATAAAAAGAATTCACTAACAAGCACAAAATGACTTAGATTCAAATTACTGTTCAGGCGGCTAAGACAACCTAGAGTGTCAAAAAGTTAGACCCGACTCTAGAACTGTCAAAGGGTTATCATTTGCGAGCTGCTATTTTCCTTTAATTTTCTTTTCTTGATTGTGTTTGTTTTAGATTTTAGTTTTTCTAGCTTAGTTTCTAAACTATTTCTTTTTTCCTTTTTAACTTATTCTGTTAGCTTCCAAATTTAAGCTTTTCAAACCCTAATATTTTATTTTTTATATTTTACTCTATTATAATTTAAATTTATAATGTAATCTAAACCCTTGATTAAGGGTCTTCTATAATCCATCTGGGTGCTTCCAAGGACAGTATTGGTTTTTCATAGCATATATAGATTCATTGTGATAGGGCCATTGGCCAATAACATAGGGCCACGTACGACCGGCCACGGACAAGTTCAAGGGGGATCGAGAAGAATAATTGTGGAAAAAGTATAGTAGGGCTTATTAGTGATTGATAGTGGAATATTTTTGGGACAAAGAAATTAACTGTTGTGGTCCATATCACCTTCCCAATCCTTTCATTTATTTTTTCATTATAACAAGTGGTCAACATTGATTAGACCATGTCACAATTTTATATTTTGGTAATTTTATTTTCACTTTTAATAATATTTGATCTTACTTTCATTTTTCCTTCAATCTTTGAGTATTATATTAATAAGGACTTATCTTTGAGAGTCGAATAGGAATCCGATAATACTTTACATACTCCCTAAGAACCAAGTAATATGTTTATACTAAATCCTTAAGGACCAAATAACATGCTCTTACTCAATGTTAAATAATCGAATGAGAGGTAGAGTAGAACCACCAAGTATTATTGAAGGTGAAAATATAATCACTTTTTTTTAAACAATACTAGTATTACATTGAGAGAAGAGATAAGTGTAACATTTGCATCTGAAACTTCTAGATTGATCCATTAAAATAAAGCAAATTTGAAGATTTTTTTTTTTGGGACAATTACTTAGTTTAGTACTAGCAATATGGCGCCGTTGGGCACTTGGGTCCGGGCTAAAGCCTGGGCAAACCCCCTCAAGGGCCATGGCTACTTCTCTATCATAGATTTGCCACGTTATATGGTAACTATTATTTCATTCAACATTCATAATGCAACAATAATTATTGAAATTTGACTTTGTAATACAGCTCCACTCGTTAAAATCATAAACTTGAAAGAATTCCCTTATCTTGAATATGAAAACAAATTTTTTTTTTTACTTTCTTTTTTATTTGGTTTTAGTAATTTCAAAAGACAACTATTTTTTTTTATATAATTGCAAGTAGTGCAACAGTACATACGGTGGTCGATTATATAGTGATCAAGAGAAGGGAAAAAGAAAAACAATGTTCTGGTGATTTGAACCTGAACGCGGAATAAGGCGTCCTTATCTCCATTATGCTAGCGGTACCTCAAGTATAAAAGACAACCGGTACATATCATTCTTCTGTAAAGCCATTATCAAGACTCCGTTGTAGCACCAACTCGATAGCGAAATCTTAGATTTTTTATTTTATTTTATTTTGTGTTCCTAGAAGATATTTTGAGGTTTCATTCCATTTCTAAACGCCAAAGTTAATTTGTTTTCTTTACTTTTCCCATTTAATTTATCCTCTCTAACCATTTCCTCCTCAAATAAAACTTGTGGAAAAATTTATTATTTAATGCCATCTAAAACTTGGCATTAAAAGGATGATACGCTTACTAAAAACTATTGTGATTACCTTATTTAGACATAACAACAACAAAAATAAAAGAATAGACATGAAGAATTGTAATTAAAAAAAATTAAGAAAATTGAAATCAATCTTCAAAAAAATTAAAATATCTATGCATTTAATTGGCCAATTAAATGCATCAAACAAAATGAATTAATTAGTACATTTCTTCAATGTCTAGTATTAGTTATTTTAATTTATTAGCCATATAACCTATGTCTAGTCATTTAACCAGCAACCATTTTTTACTAGTTGTATTTTTTTTTTATTATACCAAATTTTCATTAAAGATTTTGCCCCTGCAGATCCATTGCAAATTCTCGCAATTTCTTTAAAGATCTCAACATTCGTACGTCTAAATCCACATAATAAAAATATTTTCTTTGTATCTAGTGATAAATATCAGAATAAATTTGCATAAAAATAACATTATATTGGTATTTGAATATGGTATTGTATTAGAGTATTAAACAGGAATTAAATTTACAAGAAAATGCTTTGCTATTTCTTTATTGGTTAAGTTTTATAAGGATGGAATTATTGTCAAAACAATTATTTCTTTACCAGTTATAGCGTGCTACTTCTAAAAGGGGGCAATTAAAAAAAAGGGCTTATTAGAGAAAGATTTTCACATTAAAGCCAAGGAGTAATTTTTTTTAAAATGAAGGGCCTATTTTTTATTTTATTGATCATATGACATGTGCCTTTTTTTTTTTCATTATAAAATGACATCTCAACCCTTAAAATAAACTAAAAAAATACAAATATGCATTAAAATATGGATTGCAATATGAACTTTGCAGTCTATATTTCACTGCAATATGAACTTTGCAGTCCATATTTTACTGCAATGTGAACTTTGCAGTCGATATTTTTAGTACAAAGTTCATATTGCAGTCCATATTTTACTGCAATGTGAACTTTGCAGTCCATATTTTTAGTGCAAAGTTCATATTGCAGTCCATATTTCACTGCAATATGAACTTTGCAGTTCATATTTTACTACAATATGAACTTTGCAGTCCATATTTTTGTGCAAATTTCATAAAAAGGGGTAATTTAGGTAATACATAACATGTTTTTATTAATAAAATGATATTTAAATTTATTCAAATACATTTATTTAAAATATAAAACAAAATTGGCATCTTACACTAATTACCAATTAAAAATAGGCCCTTCATTCAAAAAAATATTATTCATTGGATTTTTGGTAAAAATTAATGTATAATAAGCCCTTCTACCTAATTTCTTGCTTCTAAAAGTAGTACTATATACTTATAAAGTTGTACATTACTCCGACAATAGTAATAATTGCTTTGTCAATAATACCACACTTCAATAAATTTTGATAATAAATTTTCTAGGATCCTTTAAATATTTCTACGTCTTGAAAATTAACTAAAGATTAAATTGGGTTTAAATTGAGTGGGAAAAGGAGATATAGATTCAGTTTGACATTTTTTATTTTTTTTTTGGAAAATAGATTTTGTTTAACTTGAATTGTGAAGAGCGAAAATAGAGCAGACAAATAAATAATACCTGTTACAAAAAAGTTTTGGATTCTCAGAATGTGTCTGTAGCACTGGGTATATCTTTCGAAATTGTTTTCCTAATTTTTTTTTACATAATTTTTTACTATCTTAAAAATGATCATATAATAAAATTTCACAATGCCAGTGGGGATGCATAATCTTAAAGGGTATTTTTTTTTATCTTCTATAATTGCATAGAATAATTTATTTATTTATTTTTTTTGTTAAATACCCATAGCCGGATTTGGACCAAATTTTAGGGGCACCCTATATGTAGTATCCACTTGTGTGTTAAAGCCAATTTGGTCCATATATCATTAGACAAAAGGGCCCCAATTTGACACTATGGCTGGTATGGGTGAGGCCCAATTTTCTAAATCATTAATTTGGCAACTGGAAATGGGTCAAAATTCTTTGGGTGACAACGTTTATGGCAAAATATTCAGAGAATTTTTTTTTTAATTACGAAGTCTATTTATTTTATTTTTTTGTGCTGGTTGGGGTAAGATCCGTATTTATCATTATTAAATTGAGGTGTTTGAACAAATTTAAATATTATATTTTAGGTATTATTTAAATTATGCTTCCTTTGCACAATCTTTAACTTTGTTTGAATTAACACTTATTTGAGTCCTCGTCGGAGGAATTATAATTAAATAACAAGTACTTCAATGTTGGTTTATGCTGTATTTGGGAGTTTAGAAGAGAGAAAAAAGGAAGATTAAGGCTCCGTTTGATTGAAAAGATGGAAAAGAAAAATAAATTTAGTTAGTTTGTGTGAAAAGATATAAAATAAGTTGAGAGATGTTGCTCATTTTATGAGTAGATATCATCTATCTTTCTATATTTTTGGTGAAAAGTTTATCCTCACCACCAAGCAAAGAAAATTTCTTCATGAAAAATCTTAAAAATCAAGAGAATATCTCTCCTATCACTCAACTTATTTTTCATCTTTTCACTCAAACAAACTCAATTTATTTTCCTTTTCCATCTGGCAATCAAACAAAGCCGAAGTATAAACCAGATAGAAGAGAAAAGGAGAGAAAGCAAAATTATTTTATATCCTTCTTTTGGAATTCTAATAAGATGGAAGATATTGTTACTTTATATGCTTCTTGTTTGTGAGTTGAAAAGAAAATAAGAGAAAATATCATCTTTTAAAAATACGTTTTGTATATTGATGGTAAAATATTCAATGCAATAAATTTTCATTAGAAAAATTTCTCTTCTTTCCGATTCTCTCAAATTTGGAGAGAGTTTTAATTAATTTTCTCTCCACCTTTTTCATCTTCTCTCCGCAAAAAATTCTCAAACGAGAGAAAGGGTAAACTGTTCCCCCCCCCCCCCCCCCCCCCCTCCATTCTCTCTAAATTAAAACTCCCAAACAAAGAGTTAAAATAATCATTAAAAATTGAAGGGTATTGTTGTCTTGTCCATTAAAGCTAAATTAATATTATTGATTTGGTTGAAGGTAACAAATCAAAAATAAGAGAAAATGGAAGCAAGTCTCTAGAAAAATCTCTAACCTTTATCTAATTTGAGGTATTTATCGAATAAATGTAAATTTTTTTTCAGTTTCTTAGTGAAATTATTATATCCAATGTGTGAATTTTATTTTTTTTAGGGCAAGGTACTTTCAATTAAATATCTAAAATTCAAGTAATTATTTATGTTATTTTTAATGAATATTTTTTGTTTTGTTTCAGAATTTTTGTAAATTGCTTTTTCTAAAAGTGAGGGGTTTATCATTTATGATAGTTTTGCCTCTTTAGGAAATTTGCTTAAATATTTTAGCAAATTAGGTTTTAACCCAAAATTTTGAGGGTTTGTATACTCAAATACATGACATTTTTATTAATTAGTGAATAATCCATTTTTTTTATTTAGCCCAGATTTCAAAATAAGTTTTTTTTCTAGATATTTTGAATATTTAACTATAATTTGACGGAGTTGTCCTTATTAATAAAAAAAAAGGTGCAATTGTTAATAATTGTGGTGGGGAATAGTTAATTATGTTTTTTGAAAGAAATTATCCTTTTTCTGAATATTTTCTACTTGACTAAACCAATGTGTAATTATCTCATATCACTTGACAAAAATGACAAGGATAGCTATTTCTTTCTCCTCTCTAGAATTGTGTATAGAGATTTTATTATGTTCTTTAATTTATTAATGTTTTGTATGATCAGATCACGAATTCTAATTTGCATTTTCTTTCTCTTTCTTTTGATCTGAATATCACCACCAATAATGGTGGTTTGAGTCACCTTTAAATTGCATTGCTGCCTTTCTACTCCAAAATCCGACCAAAACTCCACCAATCTCATTATTACAATCTGAAAGCACTCCACCGCATACGGAAAATCTGCCGCAATAACCACCGTGACTTACTGATGTCCATGCTAAACTCTACTTTTATTTTTTTGGTATATATGAGTTTGGGTATAGGGAATTGGGGTTTGTGTTTTTGGATACGCAGGTGTAATAATGTAAGGAATTTTTGGGATTGGATGGCATTGAATCCATATTTAGGTAAGCCTTGGCCCCATCTCAATTTCTCAATTGAGTGGGACTAATTAAAGGAAAGCGAACGCGTGTGGCAACCATTGCCAGGCATATTGCAAGGTCCATTTCTATTCCCATTACGCAACAGTTATATTATGCAATAGTCATATTACAAAGTATGTAATCTAAACTTCTTGATTTTATGAAGTCATCAAACATTTAATTATAACAGTTTCATAAAAATAAATTTCGTAGTATGTATTATGGCAGACATTTACTTATTATTTTTTAAAGAATTCAACTATGTAATATATCTAATATGTGTACATTATAATATGTTTGAATTTATTAAGGATAATTATTATTTGTTAAGGACAATACATGAAAATCTTTAACAATGTTATCTCTAATTTATTTAACTTAAAGTGTGAAATTAATTTCAAAATTTTAAAAAAGTGGATATAGTTATCTTAATTTCTGTTAGTTTAGATTTTAAAAGTCGTTTAATTTTAACGAAATGGAAAAAAGGGAAAATTTGGAAAAATGCAGAATAAATAATATATATAAAATCAATTATTAAATAACAAATAAGTAATTATCCAAAAATTGAGCCCATAACTAATTAATCAAACGAAGTGGGTTAAATGCAAAACAATTCAAAAATCATGGGCCAAACACAAAAAGCCCTCATTATGTAGATTGATCATTTGGACAAGTATAATATTTTTGGGCTATGTTTGACATGCGGATTAAGAGGTGGGATAGAATTAAATATTCTTATCCAATTGTGGCAACTCCTGATAGGAGGATAGAGAACCAGATAAATTAACTTGACCTGAAACTCGGGTTGGCCTAGTGATTCACTAGGTCCTAGACGATCTATTTAGAGGAAGAACTCCTGTTCAAATCCTTCCAGGTGTAGTTGCTAAAAAAAAAGATAAAAAGAAAAAAAAACTTGACTTGACTTATTCTCCAAAGATAGGATTATTTAATCCAGTGTTGTTTTATATTCTATCAGGTATTTTTATCTGACACGACTTACGAAGCCTTACAGTATAGAGGTAGACTAATTTTAATGTTGCAACATTTAAAACTTGAAAAAGCAAAAAAGTAAAATAAAATAATTTATTATAAATAATTAATAAATAGGGGGCCCATTACAAATGTTCACTTGGGACACCCCGCCCCTCCCCCCCTTCCCAAAAAAACTTCCGGGCCTACACTGCCCGTAGCTTAACTAATTAATAACAGGGAAAACAAAAATAGAAGGAAAAGGGTCATCGATTTATTTCTTTGGCCAAAAGTTAAAGGATGAAGATACGCATCAGTAAGAATTAAGATATATGAAATTTGAACTTTAGTTAGAATTAAGATAAGCTATGAATTTTGAAAAAAAAAAATCAAAAATATTTCCAAGTTTCAAGAAGGGGCAATGCTTAATTTTAAGTGCCAAAAATAGCATTATATTATCTAATGTTGACGTTTAGTTGTTTGGCAGGACCTAATTTCAATTGATGCTTTTAAATGCTTAATTTTGTTGAATTTGTGAGATATGCGCGCCACATAAAGTAGCTTACAAAGTTTTTTAAGCATAACTTTTTGCCTGAGACTTCGAATCATGCGTTTCTTGAGCCAAAAGTGAATAGAATTTTGAAATGTACAACTTTCTGGTTCAACACTTTTTCAAATGAAGCAATGGGTTAAAAGGTCTTCCTCCATAATTATATTTAAAGGAATGACACCTTATATTTTCATTCTAATATTAGGACACTCATTTTCCTTACATAAAATACCTTTCATCTATTTCTTTTATTTTACTTTTTTAAATAAATTAGTCACCACCGACCACCTCCACTACCACTATCCCCTTTCGGAGCTCCAACAACCATAACCAAAGCATCATGAACTCCTCATCGGAGTTCCGGCGTATATACGACAAATATATTTTTGCACTAAATTCGTAAGCAATAAATCATACATATTTTAGTGCAAATACGTTTTTGCACTAAATCCTCAAACAACTCATGATATATTTTTAGTGCAAATATATTTTTGCACTAATTCCGCAATCAACTAATGATATATATTTTAGTGAAAATCTATTTTTGCAATAAATTCGCAAGTGATTGAGCGCAGAAATTGCACTTGAAAAGAAGGCATTGCATTGTATTCCTATGATACTAAGCCATTTTGCAGGCCTAAAGTGCTTAAGAAATTGAGGTTAGATTCAAGAAAGAAGGTTGAATACAAAAAGGTGCAAGAAGAAGGCCCGAGAAGAAGTCAATATCCATTCCGAGGCCCAAGGCGAGAAAAATTTCACAAACTATCCCGAAAACACTATCAAGAAGAGAGAACAAGGAAGTCTCCAAGCATGAATGAAGTGAATTCAAGAGTCCAAAAGTGATTCTAAGAGAAAAGAAGCTCAATTGAATCGATTCCTAAAGTTTTTGAAGAAAACCAAGAATTGCCTTAAAAAGCTCGAAATTGTAGTTGATCAAAGTTCTTATCCATTGAGAATTTGAATAAATCTCCAAAAATAAAAATTGTAGAAATTTAAATTATCTACAAATAGGCAAAAACGGCTCATCAATCAGAATTTAGAGTAGAAAGTTATGAGTAAAAGAAGTCATCATAAAAAAAAAGAGTAGGGCGCCTTTATCTCCATTATGCCAGCAGTACCTCTAGTATAAGAGACAACCGGTAGATATCATTCTTCTGTAAAGCCATTATCAAGGCTCCGCTGTAGCACCAACTCGATTGCGAAATCTTAGATTTTTTATTTTATTTTGTGATCCTAGAAGATATTTTGAGGTTTCATTCCATTTCTAAACGCCAAAGTTAATTTATTTTTTTTTACTTTTCCCATTTTATTTATCCTCTTTAACCATTTCCACCTCAAATAAAACTTGTGGAAAAATTTATTATTTAATGCCATCTAAAACTTGGCATTAAAAGGATGATACGCTTACTAAAAGTATTGTGATTACCTTATTTAGACATAACAACAAAAAAAATAAAAGAATAGACATGAAGAATTGTAATTAAAAAAAAAAAATTAAGAAAATTGAAATCAATCTTCAAAAAAAATTAAAATATCTATGCATTTAATTGACCAACTAAATGCATCAAACAAAATGAAATAATTAGCATATTTCATCATTTCTTCAATGTCTAGTATTAGTTATTTTAATTTATTAGTCATATAACCTATGTCTAGTCATTTAACCCGCAACCATATTTTACTAGTTGTAATTTTTTTTATTATACCAAATTTTCATTAAAGATTTTACCTGCAGATCCATTGCAAATTCTCGTAATTTCTTTAAAGAACTCAACATTCGTACGTCTAAATCCACATAATAAAAATATTTTATTCTTATCTCGTGATAAATATCAGAATAAATTTGCATAAAAATAACATCATATTGGTATTTGAATATGGTATCGTATTATAGTATTATACATGAATTAAATTTACAAGAAACTGCTTTGCTATTTCTTTATACATCAAGTTTTATAAGGGTGACATTATTGTCAAAACAATTATTTCTTTACCAGAATATAGTGTGCTACTTTTAAAAGTAGCACTATTTACTTAAAAAGTTTTACATTATTCCGACAATAGTAATAATTGCTTTGTCAATAATACCAGCCTTCAATAAATGTTAATAATAAATTTTCTAGATTCTTTTAAATACTTCTACATCTTGAAAATTAACTAAAGATCAAATTGGGTTTAAATTGAGTATTTTTATTTTTGAAAAATAAACTTTTAGTCAATTTCTAATTGACTGGAAAAAGGAGATATAGATTCAGTTTGACTTTTCTTTTTGGGAAAATAGATTTTGTTTAACTTGAATTATGAAGAGTGAAAATAGAGCAGAAAAATAAATAATACCTATTACAAAAAAGTGTTAGATTCTTCGAATGTGTTTGTATCACTGCTTATTTATCTTTCAAATAATTTTTTACGATCTAAAGAATCATATAATAAATTTTCACAATGCCAATGGGGGATGCATAATTTTAAAGGGTATTATTTATTTATTTAAAATACCTATAGCCCGATTTGGACCAAATTTTAGGGGCACCCTATATTTAGTATCACTTGTATCACTTGGCCAATTTGGTACATTTGGTCTTTAGACAAAAGGGCCCCAATTTGACACTAAGGCTGGTATGGGTGAGGCCAATTTTTTTAAATCATTAATTTGGCAACTGGAAATGGGTCAAAATTCTTTTGTGCTGGTTAGGGTAAGATCCGTATTTATCATTATTACATTGAGGTATTTAACTAAATTTAAATATTATATTTTACGTATTATTTAAATTACGCTTTCTTTGCAACTTTCACTTTGCACAATCTTCAACTATGTTTAAATTAATATTTATTTGAATCATCGTCAGAGGAATTATAATTAAATAACAAGTACTTCAATTTTAGTTTAGGCCGTGTTTGGGAGTTTAGGAAAAAGAAAAAAAGAGGATAAAGTATAAAGCAGATAGAAGAGAAAGGGAGATAATGCAATTTTTTTTATGTCCTTTTGGCTAATAAGATGGAAGATATTGTTACTTTATATGCTTCTTGTTTGTGAGTAGAAAAAAAAATAAGAGAAAATATTATCTTTTAAAAATATGTTTTGTATATTAATGGTAAAATATTCAATACAATAAATTTTCATTAGAAAACTTTCTCTTCTCTCCGATTCTCTCTAATTTAGAGAGGGTTTTAATTAATTTTCTCTCCATTTTTTTCGTCTTCTCTCTGCAAAAAATTCTCAAATGAGAGAAAGGGTAAACTGATTCCTCCCCCCCCCCCCCCCATTCTCTCTAAATTAAAACGGTCAAACAAAGAGTTAAAATAATCATTAAAAATTGAAGGGTATTGTTGTCTTTTCCATTAAAGCTAAATTAATATTATTGATTTGGTTGAAGGTAACAAATCAAAAATAAGAGAAGATGGAAACAAGTCTTTATAAAAATCTCTAACCTTTATCTAATTTGAGGTATTTATCGAATAAACGTAATTTTCTTTTGATTTTTTTTTTCAGTTTCTTAGTGGAATTATTATATCCAATGTGTGATTTTTTTTTGAGGGCAACGTACTTTCAATTAAATATCTAAAATTAAAGTAATTATTTATGTTATTTTTAATGACTATTTTTTGTTTTGTTTCAGAATGTTTGTAAATTGCTTTTTCTAAAAGAGGGGTTTGTCATTTATGATAGTTTGCCTCTTTAGGAAATTTGCTTAAATATTTTAGCAAATTAGGTTTTAATCCAAAATTTTGAGGGTTTGTATACTTAAACCTATGACATTTTGTTAATTAGTGAATAACCCATTTTTTCGTATTTAGCCCAGATTTCAAAATAAGTTTTTTTTCTAGATATTTTGAATATTTAATTTTAATTTGACGGAGTTGTCCTTATTAATAAAAAAAAGCTATAATTGTTAATAATTGTGGTGGGGAATATTTAATTATGTTTTTCAAAAGAAATTATCCTTTTTTCTGAATATTTTCCACTTGACTAAACCAATGTGTAATTATCTCATATCACTTGACAAAAATGTAAAGGATAGCTATCTCTTTCTCCTCTCTACAATCGTGTATGGAGATTTTGGTGATGTTTGGTTGATATTTTGAGTTGGGTTTTTAAGTTGAGTTTTTAAAATATGGTGTTGGGTTACTTGGGTAGAATTTGGTTTTTGTTTGAGTTTTTTTCAACTAACTAAAAAATCACATAAAAAAATTTCAAAAAATAATCACAATGGACCTTATTTTATAGATCTCGATGAGTAGGTTTCAAATATATATTTTTTTTATCTAATTTTAATTTTTGATTTAAAGTTATGGTGTTTTAAAAAAATTAGAGAGAGAAAGTAAAGTGAAATAAATTTTAAAAAGTGTAAAAGTAAAATTTATTTTAAGTTGAGTTTTTAAAATTTAGAAAAATAAATAACCACCAAACATACCCTTTATTCTGCTCTTTGATTCATTAATGTTTTGTAAGATCAGATCATGGATTCTAATTCGCATTTTCTTCCTCTTTCTTTTGATTTAAATATCACCACCAATAATGGTGGTTTGAGTCACTAGGGGTGTCAAAGTCAATCCGAAAACTGACCGAACAAACCGAACCGATCCGCAAAATCCCGAACTGAAAAAAAACCGAAACCGAAAACAAGAAACCGAATCGAAACCGAAAAGTTTGGTTCAGGTTTGGGGTAAGCTAGTCTAAAATCGAACTAAACTGAACTGAACCGAATTATGTATAAGAAAAAATAAATGTTAATATATACTTTAAGGGCATACATTAATTATACTATAATACAAAAAGGATGATAATATTAAAAAAATAGTCATTAGCACATGCCTTTATTATTTAATTAACTACATAATGCTAATATTTTTTTATCACATACATGATAGAAAAATAATTCATCATTTTATTTAATGTGTTTCATTCTTATAAATGTACAAATAAAATTGTAATTAAATAGAAAATATGGTATTTATATGTTGCTCCTTGTTTCTAAAAAATAATCACTTTAATTTGAATATAAATCATTATTACATTACTATTAGTATTGTATTTTTATGTTAAATTGATTTAAAAAAAAACATATGTAAAAACCGAATAAAACCGAACCGAAACCGAGCAAAAAAGTTTGGTTTGAATTTGGGTTTCGAAGATTTAGAAACCGAAACCGAACTTTTATATTTGGTTTGGGTTTGGGGAGCCTTGGTTTCTACCCCAACCGAAATCGAAAACACCCCTGTGAGTCACTTTTAAATTGCGTTGCTGCCTTCCTACTCCAAATTCCGAACAAAACTCCACCAATCTCATTATTATAATATGAAAGCACTCCGCCGTATAGGAAAAATCCACCACAATAACCACCGTGGCCTACTGATGTCCCTACTAAATTCTACTTCTACTTTTTAGTATAAATGAATTTGGGTATAGGGAATTGGGGTTTGTGTTTTTGGGTACACAGGTATAATAATGTGAGGAATGTTTGGGATTGGGTGGCATTAGATCCATATTGAGGTAAGCCTTGGCCCCATCTCAATTTCTCATGTGAGCGGGACTAAAGGAAGGCTAGCGCGTGTGGCAACTATTGCCAAGCATATTGCAAAGTCTATTTCTATTCTCAATTATGCAGTAGTCATGTTACGCAATAGTCATATGACAAGGTATGTTATCTAAACTTCTTGATTTTATAAAGTCATCAAACACTTAAATATAACTGTTTCATAAAAATAAATTCCGTAATATTTAATATGGCAGTCATATTACTTATTATTTTTTAAAGAATTCAAATATGTGTACACTATAATCTGTTTAAATTTGTTAAGGATAATACATGAAAATCTTTAACAATGTTATTTCTAATTTATTTAACTTAAAGTGTGAAATTAATTTCAAAATTTTAAAAAACTGGATATAGTTATCTTAATTTCCGTTAGTTTAGATTTTAAAAGTCAGTTAATTTTAACAAAATGGAAAAAAGGGCAAATTTGGAAAAGTGCAGAATAAATAAAATATAAATAAAATCAATTATTAAATAACAAATTAGTAATTATCCAAAACATTGGGCCAATAACTAATTAATCAAACGAAGTAGATTAAATGCAAAACAATTTAAAAATCATGGGCCAAACACAAAAAGCCCTCACTATGTAGATTGATCATTCGGACAAGTATAATCTTTTTGGGCTATGTTTGACATTCGGATTAAGAGGCGGGATAGAATTAAATATTCTTATCCAGCTGTGGCAACTCCAGCTAGGAGGATAAAGAACCGGATAATTAACTTGACTTAAAAACCTATGGGGTTGGCTTAGTGCTTCACTAGGTCCCAAACGATCTATTTAGAAGGAGATCTCATGCCTACACTGTTCGGGCCTACACTTGACTTGACTTAACTTCCGGGCCTACACTGTCCATAGCTCAGGCAATTAATAACAGGGGAAACAAAAATGAAGGAAAGGGGTCCTCAATTTAGTTCTTTGGCCAAAAGTTAAAGGATGAAGATATGCATTAATGAGAAGTAAAATACGTTATGAAATTTGAACTTTTGTTAGAATTAATATAAGCTATTGATGCAAGATGGAAGCGGGTTTAAAGGGAAAAGATCATTGTTTTCTACCCAACTTCTTGAATCCACAAGAAAAGAGAGAAATTTTTTGAAATATTTGATATATAGATAAAAGATTGTATTATAATATACATGGGGTATGATTTATTTATATTACACCAATGTTAAACCTGAAATTGCTTGAAGGCTACTCCAAATCAAATCCTTTAATTATAAGAAAATCCGAATTACCTAAAACAAAACATACTAAAACTAATACTCTGGACTTTACCAAAACCCTAATAACTAAAATAAGAAAAATATTGCCTCAAAATAATAAAATAAAAATTACATAAATAATAAATTAAAATTGTCTTCACGCGTGCTGCGTCATTTACCCGCTCTTCAAAGAAACTCGTCCTCGAGTTTAAGGATTAAAATTGATATCTTCCATACCAACCAACATGATACTTGAAAAGTTTTATAATCAAAACAAATTGAATATCATCACGTTTAAAATTTTCCGAAAAACATTCTCTCAAATTGTTGAAGAATAACTTCAAATTGACTGCCATGTTGTATTAGTACAACTCTTCTCTTCACAGTACCAAAAATCGATCAAACTTAAATTTTCTTCATCAACGTCAAACTTAGATAAAGACTTTAAACCCTTGATGAATTTAGGAATATCGTCTAGATTCATGCACGACACATGAACCTTTATAATAAGCGAAACTAACAATTTCACAGTTTCGGTTATAAGGTCTCGACTTTCTTCTTCAGTATATCTTCCATAAAAGAAATTTGATGTTGAATTTGAACCTCATCGTAATCATTATAAACCCAAACAAAGAGTTGATTCACCAAAGACAAAATTTCACTAATATCATTAGAATAGTATTCTTCAATCAACAAATATACTATTAATCCGCATGTGTTGATTGGAGGAAAACGAAACATGTGTTGATCATGTTGAAAGTCATCCCACCATAATTGAATATTTTTTTGTGAATGCACCATAAATATACTTAGCTCCTTTTTCTTTCGAAACCTTGAAGTAATATAAGTACTTTTCAATTTCTAACAACCAATTTACAAATTGTTGTTTGCTAAACCGGCCATTGAAAAGTTTCCAATGCGTTCTTGGTAGTATGAATGTTCGCTCACGTTGATCATACTCAAAAGAGTAATGAGGCAAATCCTTGACAAGTAATATGTGATGAATGTAAAGATGGCTCCTACGATCGACGTCAATAGGAAGGTTACTAACCGTAACATAAGATAACATCGTTAAAGGCGAATCCTCCTCTAATACCACTTGATGCAGGACGGAAGCGGGTTTAAAGGGAAAAGATCATCGTCTTCCACCTAACTTCTTGAATCTGCAAGAAATGACAGAAAATTCTTGAAATATTTGATACATTGATAAAAAATTGTATTTTAACACACATGGGGCATGATTTATTTATACTACTCTAATCTTGAACCTGAAATTGCTTGGAGGCTACTCTAAATCAAACCTTTTAATTATTAGGAAACCCGAATTACCTAAAGCAAAACATACTAAAACTAATACTCTAGATTTTACCAAAACCCTAATAACTAAAATAAGAAAAATATTGCACCAAAATAATAAAATAAAAATTACATGAATAATAAATTAAAATTGTCTTCACGCGTGCCGCATCATCTATGAATTTTGAAAACAAAAATCAAAAATATTTCCATGTTTCAAGAAGGGGCAATGCTTAATTTTAAGTGCCAAAACTAGCATTATATTTCCTAATGTTAACATTTACTTGTTTTGCGGGCCCTAATTTCAATTGATGCTATTAAATGCTTAATTTTGTTGGATTTGTGAGACATGCCATGTAAAGTAGCTTAGAAAGTTTTTTAAGCATAACTTTTTGCCTAAGACTTCGAATCATGCGTTTCTTGAGCCCAAAGTGAATAGAATTTTGAAAGCGACAACGTTTTGGTTCAACACTTTTCCAAATGAAGCAATGGGTTAAAAGGGCTTCCTCTATAATTATATTAAAAGGAATGACACCTTACATTTTCATTCTAACATAAGGACACTCATTTTTTTTTTACATAAAATACCTTTCATCTATTTCTTTTATTTTACTTTTTTAAATAAATTAGTCACCATCGGCCACCACCACTACCACTATCCCCCTTCGAAGCTCCAACAACCATAATCGAAGTGTCATGACCTCTTCACTGAAGTTCCGGTGTATGTACTGCAAATATGTTTTTGCATTAAATCTGTAAGCAACTAATCATATTTTAGTGCAAATATGTTTTTGCACTAAATTCTCAAGCAACTCATGATATATTTTTTAGTGCAAATATGTTTTTTGCACTAAATCCGCAATCAACCAATGATACATATTTTAGTGCAAATTTGTTTTTGCAATAAATCCGCAAGCAGCAAATGATACATATTTTTTACTACAACTATATTTTTACATTAAATCTGCAAACAAGTAATTTTATAAATTTCAATGCAAATATGTTTTTCCACCAAATTTGTAGACAAATCAAGATATAAATTTGGTACAAATTCATTTTTGCACATAATATGTAAGCAAATATGTTTTTGCACTATATAAAGATTCTCGCTGAAACTCCCGGAGCTCCAATGGGCGGGTGGTGGCGAAGGAAGTTGGTGACGCTTAGCTGCCATTAATGGTAATAAAGAAATAAAAAATTATAGTAAGGGTATAACTGACTATTCAAAAAAAATAATTGATGTAGCCTTTTAGTGAACAAAGATTTGAAAATTATCCTATGGCTAAAATAAATTGTGGAGGAAGTCCTCTATCTAGTTTGAAATAATTAGATGTCCTTAGCTTGAATATAATTCTGAAAGATGTACTTAGAACTCATTTTAGTTAATCAAGTATGGGATTCATAATGAACTATAAACTAAGTGAAAATTATAAATACTTGGCTTATAATCATTGACTTCCATTATATATATACACTAATTTGCAAACCCGCCCAATGGACAAGCGTGTTACAATTCTCTCTGTATATAATTTAGCAGTATATTATATATTTTGATACTTAGGCATAGACAATAGATGTGATCTCTCGAGCAATTTTAAGTGGCCAAATTAAGATATGGCATTAGCATAAAATTCGATCAATATTAGCTAAATAATAGAATCATAGATTACATATTTCGTTCAAATGATTAAGCTAATAAGATTTTGTACTAACAAAATGACAAAGCAAAATCAGTAAGACATGCTAAGTAAAAAAATGTTGTTAAACAAAATAATGTAATTGACCAAGCAATGATTTTACCATACTTCACTATATACATTGCATTGATGATAGCAAAGGAATTTCATTTACATCTTTATATACATTTGGGTAAAAATGACTACTTAGTAAACAATTGTCTTCGAATTGAAAACAATAATCCAAAGCACCATATTAACAAAATTCCTTCTAATGGCCATTCGAATTGAACCTTGAGAACCCCAGCGTCCTTCTCTCATTTCTCCTTGCCTTTTTCCTTAAGTTCGAATAGTAATGTCTTAATTTATTGCCTGTATTATAAAAAGAAGTAGAAAATTGCTTGATTATTTGCACCAAAATAACATATTGCATATTGTATAATTAAAAATTTGAAGGAGCAAAATATAGAACTTATAAACAATACAAACACAAACAAATGTTTCTCATAGATACACTTAAAGCAAGCAACGACTGAGGACTTGTCCACCTGCATGATCTACAAATCTAATAAATATATGAAATAATTAATGAAGATGGAACGAACCTCTCCATTTTTATCCATACTCATATTCTTGTGTCATTTCACTAAAAAATCCGCGTTCACCTTCCCAAACCTATTACACAATATCAAAAATTACAAAAGCTAACTTATGAATGGAATTAGAACAAATTGTATTTGTAAATTAAATAGAGAAAAGGAAAAAGGAGAGCAAATAGCCTTTGAGTAAACAAAAGAGATGAGAAGATTCTTGCTATTCGAACTTGCCAACCGATTATAGAATATGGAAGGACAAATAAATAGAGACAGAGGGAGCATGTATGTATCGAAGGATTGATAAAGTGCTCAAGGAATGTAAAATTAATAAACTGAAAAATTGTAATGGGTGTGT
Source organism: Lonicera japonica (assembly GCA_021464415.1). NCBI lineage: Eukaryota > Viridiplantae > Streptophyta > Magnoliopsida > Dipsacales > Caprifoliaceae > Lonicera > Lonicera japonica. The sequence goes on from CM038464.1 coordinate 70,649,500, forward strand.
GAGGACCAGAACGGATGTGTATGATGAGAAACTAAAAAAGTAACGAAAAGTGGATTATGGCAAAAAAATATGATTCATATGTTCATAAAAAGCACAATTGATACAGTAAGCTACGTGTATGGTGCACAGAGAGCTCCCATATTGCTAAAAAGAAAATAAATAACATAAGCTATATAATTCAATCGTAGCTAAAAAAGAATGTCATATATAACTTGGGAAAATCAATGAAACTCAATTGCATTTAAAATTAAAGTAGCAAGAGCAGTAAAATTCTATAAATCTGAGTATATCCTACCTTAACCAAACTTTCAGCCGCAATATTCTGAGCGTGATTCACATATCCCCTTCAAAAGAGAGATTTTTCTACACAAAATCAAAATGCATAAACTGAATACTGAACTAAAAGTATAGATTTGATACATATTAAAAACTAAAGATATTAAGTAGTTTCTAACTGAATGTCATTAATAATATCAAAACAAACAAAACTCAAATCACATGAATCTAAACATGCATAAACATGTATTGAACAAGAAAAATTCAATCAAAAATCCTTACAAAGCACACAACCATAATTCACCCAATCTAAACATTCAAACTAAAAAATTGAATATTTTCTCTCCTCTGCTACAAAATTTCAGAAAATCCATCGGACATAAAACTTGATTCGATTACGCGAATGTTAAATTATACCTAAAAGAACATGATTTAAGATGATGTCGATGCTATTAAGTGCTTGTCGTACAGAAAACAAAATGCAATTGATCTGCTTTCCCTTCTTCCAATCTCGAAGTGGCTCTTGCTATACAATTTGCTACAGTAAGTGGAAGTCACTTCCATAACACATAGAGTTTAAGGTTAAGAAAAAAAAAATAATGTAAAGATAAATGAAACCCCACAAACAAAATTGAATGACATAAAGACTGAAAGAGTATCGTAGAGATCATCGAGATAAGAAAGAAACTGGCACAAAGAGTCGTAGTAAGAAGAAATAGAAAGATTAAAGAAGTCTCAAAGCCGAACTTGTAGGATTGAACAAGTAAAAGTGAGTGAGCGATGAGATTAAATGGGAAAAATTAGAGAGAGGAGGTAGTGCGGACAAGGATATCACATACTCAAACTTGATTCAAGCTTATTGGAATAATTTGGAAGCTTTGTTTTAAGTAGTTTTAATTATAAGAATTATTTTCTATTTACTTATTCAAATATAAATGTTTTCATTAGTCAATTAAGATTTAGAGTAGTAGTTTCCTTATTGTGTTTAAATTAGTATTTTCCTTATTCTATTTGGATTAGTATTTTTTGCACTCTATTTAAAGGGGTTCATGGTATTATTTTTATTAGCAAGACTTTATTTATTAATAATATTGAGTAATATTAATCCTCTTTAGTTCTTCACGACCTACTTGAATTTATCGGTTTGTCCGTGGCGTTCATCCGACTTATCAATCGGTATTTTGTACCCAGTTGTGGCGTCTTTGATTTTCACCAAGATTTAATTATAGAAACATTCCTGTTCAATAATTTGCTATGGTTTTCGTTTGTATCTTTGTCGAGGTTCGACTAACTAATTCGTTGTATTTGCGGGTTCCGTGCAATATCACCGTGGGTCGTATCAGTTGGTATTAGAGGAGAGCTTCTACTTTTAGTTTTTTCAATATTTTTATTTATTGTTCTTGTTAGAGATTCAACTCAATTTAAAAAGAAACAAAAAAAGGAGTTACAATCATAATTATTTTTTTCAAAAATCAGTTGGGCTGTTGAAATTTGTGGCTTTTGCTATCGAAATGACCTCGGATTGTCCTGATTTTTTGTGATGTTAAAGTAATTTTTTGTTCCAAACAACATATTCGAAATCATCACGATCCAATAGTGCGATCAAAAGTTGTAATAATTTTATGATAGCACCTACAAAAAAAAAAGTGTGATTTGCAATTTATAGTTTTGGATGATTCAAAATTGTTTACCGGAGCTTTTGTAAGTGAGATGAGAAATGTGTTTAAAGAGGCGTTTGATCCAGTTCATGAGTGGTTAGACAAGGTTTGTAAAAGTCTAGATCAAGCAAAGTCAAGTCCGAATGCAGCCTCTTGCGAATCGAGTCAAATCAATGTAAAGAGGAGGAGAAGGAAGCCATATCTATGCTACTATCAGAGAATGAACCATAATGTAATTCTAATCCGCCATTAGAAGATAAAGAAGTACAGTGAGAAGATATCGTTCAAGTACAAAACATAGTGCATAAAGCTCCAAAGATAGCTATTAACATGAGTGATGTCATCATCGAGAAAGAAGAAGATATTCAAGTTGAATGATTAGTTTTGAAGATTTTTGAAACTAAGCATATCGATTTCATTGGTGTTGATAAGTTTGATATTCATCCGAATTACTAGCTAGTCAACTTCTCCAACAAATTGAGAAAAATTGAGTTGTCGTATGGGATAAAGCTTGATGAGTTTCGACTTGTAAAGAGTGTCAAGCATCGTAAATATTCGAAGCATTTATTTTCATGGCATGGTAGATTTGAGCTATTTCAATTTGAGTTGAGAATGAAGCATGAAAAGTATTCTAAGTACATCTTCTATTGGCATGGAAGATATCAAGATTCGAAGTGACATTTGAGGGATAGTTTTGTCGAAGAGTGGGCAATTTATGAAAAATATAACATGGATTTGAGGACAAATCGTTTTTTTCAAGAGGATGGGAATGATGCAGACAAGGCTAGCACATAATCAAACTTAATTCAAGCCTATTAGAATAATTTGGAAGCTTTATTTTAAGTACTTTTAATTATAAGAATTATTTACTATTAACTTATTCAAACAGGAATGTTTTCCTTAGTCAATTAAGATTTAGATTAGTAGTTTCCTTATTGTGTTTAAATTAGTATTTTCCTTATTCTATTTAGATTATTATGTTTTACACCCTATTTAAAAGGGTTCATTGTATTATTTTTATTAGTAAGACTTTATTTATTAATAATATTGAGTACTATTAATCCTCTTTGGTTCTTCACGAACTACTTGAATTTATCAGCTTGTTCGTGGCGTTCATCGGACTTATCAATTGGTATTTCGCACCTAATTGTGGCGTCTTCGATTTTCACCAAGATCTGATTGTAGAAATGTTTCAGTTCATTAATTTGCTACGATTTTCGTGTGTATCTATGTTAAGGTTCACATAACTAATTCGTTGTGTTTACGAGTTTCGTGCAATATCACCGTTGGTCGTATCAGTTGGTATAAGAGGATAGCTTCTACTTTCAAGTTTTTCTATCTTTTTATTTCTTCTTTTCGTTAGAGATTCAGTTCAATTTAAAAAGAAACAAAAAAAACGAGTTACAATAATAATATATTTTTTTCAAAAACCCATTGGGCTGTCAAAATTTTTGGTTTTCGCTATCAAAACGACCTCGGATCATCCAGATTTTTTGCGCAATTTAAGGTAATTTTTCGTTTCGAACAAAATATCTGAAAATCAGCCCGATTCAACGGTGCGATCAAAAGTTATAACAATTTTACGATAGCACCCGCAAAAAAAAGTGTGTGATTTGCAATTTATAGTTATGGATGATTCAAAATTGTTTATCAGGGTTTTTGTAAGTGAGATGAGAAAGATGTTTAGAGAGGCGTTTGATCAGTTCATGAGTGGTTGGAGAAGGTTTGTAAAAGTCTAGATCGAGTAGAGTCAAGTTCAAATGCAACCTCTTGCGAATCAAATCAATGTAAAGAGCAGGAGATCGAAGGAAGCCATATCTAAGCTACTATCGGAGAATGAACCAGAATCTAATTCTTAGCTGCCATTGGAAGATGAAAAAGTACAGCGATAAGATATCGTTCAAGAACAAAACATAATTCATGAAGCTCTAAAGATAGCTATTGACACGGGCGACGTCATCACCGAGAAAGAAGAAGATATTCAAGTTAAAGGATTAGGTTTGAAGAATTTTGAAATTAAGTATATCGATTTCGTTGGCGTTAATAAGTTTGATGTTCATCCGAATTACCAACTAGTCAACTTCTTTAACAAATTGAGAAAAATGAGTTGTCATATGGGATAAAGCTTGATAAGTTTCGACTTATAAATAGTGTCAAGCATCGTGAATATTTGAAGTATTTATTTTCATGGCATGGTAGATTCGAGCTATTTCAATTTGAGGTTAGAATGAAGTATGAAAAGTATTCGAAGTACTTGTTCTATTGGCATGAAAAATATCAAGATTCGAAATGGCATTCGAGGGATAGTTTTGTCGAAGAGTGGGCAATTTGTAAAAAACGTAACACAAATTTAAGGACAAATCCTTTTCAAGAAGAGGGGAATGAGGTGGACAAGGCTAACACAGACTCAAACTTGATTTAAGCTTATTGGAATAATTTGGATGCTTTGTTTTAAGTACTTTAATTATAAGAATTATTTACTATTTACTTATTCAAATAGGAATGTTTACATTAGTCAATTAGGATTTAGATTAGTAGTTTCCTTATTGTGTTTAGATTAGTATTTTCCTTATTCTATTTGGATTATTATTTTTTACACCCTATTTAATGGGGTTCATTGTATTATATTTATTAGCAAGACTTTATTCATTAAAAATATTGAGTGATATTAATCCTCTTTAGTTCTTCACGAACTACTTGAATTTATTGGTTTGTCCATGGCGTTCATTTGACTTATTAATTGGTATTCCGCACCCGATTGTGGAGTCTTCGATTTCCACCAAGATCTGACTGTAGAAACGGTCCAGTTCATTAATTTGCTACAATTTTTGTGTGTATCTGTGTCAAGGTTCGCATAACCAATTCATTGTGTTTGCGGGTTTCGTGCAATATCACCGTGGGTCGTATCAGGAGGACATTTTGGAAATGCAGCCACTATAGAATGGGGAGAAAATAAATGTCGTTCGAAAGAGGAAGTTTATGCAGAGGAAGTTTACGGAGAGGAATGGACACAACTTTTGAGAGAAACCATAGTAAATCGTACAGGTCAACGGTAAAGAGGCTTCGATTTTACACATCGTTGTTGATCAGCAAAAAGTTTTATTACGATCCTATGAAATTAAAAATCTAAAACTCAAATCAATAATTCAATTAAACCAATCAACTAAGGCGGGTAAATTAATATTATACTATAAACATGTAAGAATTAATATGCCTAAAAAAGCCTAACCTTTTGCAATTGCAATTTCTAGAAACTTGCCTTCTTAGAATGTACAATCATCTATTTTCGTTTATTCTCTACCTCGTACTGTTTAAAATATATTATTAGAGGGTAGGGATTGGTGTTGCCGGCCAGATCGGAGATTCCAACGAGATACATATTAAAGACACTGTCAATGGTGGAAAGACCAAAAGCAAAGACAGGATTTTGACAAATACTGATTAGGGTTTTAATTACATTCAGTGAGAGGGAAATGGGTGAGAGACACAAATTACATTGAGAGGGAGAGAACGAAAGAGAAAAACACAGGAGAAAATGGATATTTGCCTCTATAGAAACTAATGCTTAGAAACACGATACCACGAACAGCGGCAAAACTGTTTTTCTGTGAAGGAAGTTCGTGCACGTGAAGAGGAAGAGTTATTTGAATAAATGCTTACACGTGGTGGTCTCATGCTGGACACGTGTCGCAACCGTATTAAAAGAGCTTGTTTTATTAAATATGAGTTAGACATGTGATAGTATCAACGTAGACTATACATCGTTGATTCACATATTAAGAGCGGAGTCCACCTTAGCATGACGAATCATAAAAAGCTAGAGATACATGGGATCATATAGCTTTATATTTATAAAATGTATAGGCGAGAATGACTAGTTGAGTAGATAGCTCCTGGTGTTTAGGTTGAGAATCATAGTAAGGTTCGGAAGCGTGTATGGATTTATTGCACTATTTTCATACTACTATACTATACTATATATGCTATTTACTTCTTATAAAATTTCACATGCCTTCGATTGCTAGTTGTATTTTCTTATGCAAACTTATATAGTTTCCATTGAGCTCGGATTTGCCTCATTCCCTTTTTCACCAGTTATTGCAGGTTAGGGTTTGTGGGTGGTGTATGGTATATCCCTCTAGAAGCCAATAACGACTAAGACTGTATAATTGTTTTGTACTCTTGGTGTATTATATATTTATATATAACTCTTGGTTTAAGATCTGGACTTTGATTTTAACGTACAAACGGTGTTTAAAATGAACTGGTATAAAATGTTTTAAATGTAGATTGGTTTTATTATATGTTTGGATGAAAATGCTTTTAATTCTCATAGGTTCATTTATTCATTATATATACGAACTCCACATGCCAATTTTTTTAAAATGAGGCTTTAGCGTTGGCTTACTTTCAACAATATTCTAATTTATAATAATTTTTCGCCAGCCGTCTGCATACAACGCTGTGATTAACCGCGTCACGGAGGTTTAAACATCTTAACGGGATTCGGAGCTTCACAAATAAGTTATACTTAGCTTGAATATAATTATGGAGGAGATATTTAAAACCCCTTTTATATCACCCTAATAATCGCCTCCAATACACAAATCAAAAAGGAAAAAAAATAAAAATAAAGAAAAAGCGTACCGCATCAAAATAAACACATAAATTATGAGCTACCAAAGTAGAAAAACAAACAATATTCTCCCAATTTTTCATACTGACGTACTGCCCATAATTACAAAGACACTCCATGAACGTAATCCCCTCATCAACTAGCTAGTTACATTATTCATATCGATTGCATTAATAAGTTATACGTTTTAACAATGTATAATTCAAAAATACTCCAGACATGAATAATAGGTTGATCAGTTGATGAAGTAAATGAAGATATCGATTTTGTTTTGAAAAATGAAATTTAGCAGGAATACTTAGCTAGAAATTAAAACGTAAGATATAAGCATTATTTATACATAACACCCCCTACGATAAAGTAGAAAAAAAAGAGGAAACAAAATTTGCGACGCCACCCTCCAAATTACCCATAATTACAGAACACCTCCTAATCTTTGTCATCTCAACACTTTCGACTTACTAAAGGGAACCAACGTTCATGCAAAGACCTCTGGTAAGACACCATATAAAGAAGGAACACAAGCACCACCGCAACTCCAAAAGGTGACCCACCGGCTTGGTGAAAAGATTCCTGCTCTGGCAGCCGGAAGAAAAATGGTACTCGGTCGCGGTCCTCGGTGGAGAGACAGTGTACAAGGAGTAGAAGCACGACGGGAGAAAGCATGAGGATGAATTTTAAATTGTCCATAAAGTCCTCAACCTTGGACTCAAAGTTTATGTGCCAAGTGAACCACAATAAGAAGAAGATTGTGGCTAGGAAAAGGAAAAAGTGGGTAGGAAAGGAGAGGTATTGGAGGTAGTCATAGTATGAAGTGTCGTTGTAATATCTAGCCATGTAGAGGGAGAGAGAGTTAGGGTTTTTGAATTGGGTAGTTTTAGTTTTTGAAGAGAGGAGAAAGTATGTAAGATGATTTTTTGCCTAGAAGGGCTTAGTAGTTTTTTTGGAGGGGGAAAAGTTTGTGGAGTGAAGGTGGTATATATAGGAAGATTAATCTATTTTTTTAATATATGCTTTGAAAAAATTATGTGAAGAAAAAAATTATTTTGCATTTTCTTGCCTGAGATGGATGTATATACCCAAAATAAATTAAAAGAACATAAGAAAAGATTGATGTCTAGATCTTTGTATATTGTTCTCTAGAACAATATATTGTTTGTAAAAGTCATAACCAAATAAACTTTATAAAAAAATTCATACATTTTTTTTGTTTTTTCTCTTAAAATGGACGGTTGTTATTATATTGTTCTCTCTCTCTCTCTCTCTCTCTATTATATATATATAGTAATAATGATACTAGTTTTTAGTCTAAGATTTAATGATTCACAAAACAAGCATTATTTATAATTTGACTTGACTTTCAAATAATTTATTTTATAAAAAGTTTAACAATTAAGTACTTATTATGATTTTATGAAAAATTCATTAACAAGCATAAAATGACCAAGAAGCAGAGCCGGCCCTGGGCATAGGCGACCCAGGCCACCGCCTAGGGCTCCCGACGTACTAGGGCCCGGAATTTCTTTGGGTTGTTTTATGTATATATAAATATTGTTTTAACCATTAAAATTATTTAGCGTACAATAATAATAACATTTTGGGCTTTTGGTCTAGTGGGTGGTTGTTCAAGTGCAGTTTTATTCAATGCGGGGGGTCACGAGTTCTACCCCTAGGGTTGGTCTTTTGTTTCTTTCTATTCAATAAATTTTTTATGTTTCATTGGTTTTTTTTTGACTAAATATGACTAAGGAATTTTAATTACTCTTTTTAATTTTTTTGCTAGGAGTTTATTGATATATTTATATTATATGAATATACAAAAATACAAATGGTCCAATATACAAAAGGGCCCGAAGCAAAACTTATTTATTAGCTTTGTTTAAAAAAGGTCTTCAATTAATTCCCTTTTTTTCAACAAACTCTTCGTGTTCATTAGAACATCTTTGCGTATTTATAACCCACAATACTTTCCTGCTTCTTAGTGTGTGCGTGTGTTTTTTTTTTGTATAATTTTTAGTTTGATTTAAGATGATTTTTCTCTATAATGAATTGATTTGAGGTATTTTTTTTCTGAATAAAACTCTATTTGTTTAGACTAAATTTTATATGACAAAATTTTTTTTTTCATAATTTTTCAAATGTCATTGTTGAATGATTTTTTTTATGTGAGTGTATTGATGTACTCAGATTACATAAATATAAAAAATATAAAAGGCCCCCAAACAAAAATTCGCCTAAGGCCCCTCAAAATTCAAGGCCGGCCTTGCCAAGAAGTTGAACCCGACTTCAGAGTCAGCAAAAAGTTATTATTTGCAACCTACTAGGAAGCATCGTTAGATTCCCTTTTAACTTTTTTTTTGTTGTGTTTGTTATAGGTTTGAGTTTTTCCAACATAGTTTCTAAGTTATTTCTTTTTTAACTTATTTTTTTTAGTTTCTAAATTTGGGCTTTTCAAACCCTAATATATATTTTTTAAACGATAGTTCGCTCTATTACAATTTAAATTTACCTTGAACCTAAACCCTCGATTACTTCTATAATCCATCTGGATGTTTCCAAGGACAGTATTGGTTTTCCATAGCATATATAGATTCATGGAGATATAGCACTTGGCCAATAAAATAGTGCCACGTACGACCGGCCATGGACAAGTTCGAGGGGGGTCGAAAAGAATAATTGTGGAATAAGTGAAATATTAGTGATTGATGAAACTGGAATATTATTGTGAAAAAATAAACTAACAAATATGGTGGTCAATGTCACCTTTCCAATCCTTTCTTTTCTTTTCTCATTATAACAAGTGGTCAACATTGATTAGACCATGTCACAAGTTTTTGTTTTTTCCTTTTTTTCCTTTTTGTTTTTTTTCTAACAATACTAGTATTACATTGAGAGAAGAGATAAGTGTTACATTCGCGGCTTAGGAAACTAAGATCTAAAACTTCTGGATTGATCCATGCATTAAAATAAAGCTCACAAGTTCAACCGTGGTACGAGTTGAGAAATAGTTCGTATTATTGTGTACATGAAATGTCTAAATTATTCGCAATTGATTTATCTCAAATGTAAGATGAGTAGAAGGATATTCAAACTTACAACATTGTCGTCAAAAGAACTCCAATGTCTTAATAAAAAAAAGTAGTACAATTTTTGAATCATTATTAAATATATTTATTTATTACTGCTAATGAATGTAGGTGATTAAGTTTGAATCCCTTATCCTTCCTCTGGCATGAACAATTTTATGAAAAAGGCCGTTAGATTTTAGTCAAGTTTACACTGTTAGATATTTAAATTACGATATGTAAGCTACATTTTCGAACTCCTAGGTAAATTCGATTTTATATTATATTGAATAAAAGATTGATCCTTTTCATTTTAGAATTTATTTTTGTTCTCCAAAAATAGTATATGTGTATATACTTGGCGCGGTATTTAACTTTGAGAGCTGGAGAGGAATGAAAATTGGGGTTCCCTAATTAAGCATCGAACTGTGGAGGAATGGACAGAGGCCACCTATGTTTATGCTCTAAGTGTCATTCTTCTTGAATCAATGGCTAGGAGTAGTAAGTAAATAACATTTATTAACATTTAATCTACGTGTCATGCTGGATTTAACTAGGACTAAGCACTAATTATATTTCAGTTTAGATGTTGACCTGAGACAATTAAATACAAAACTCAAGGACTAAATATCAATTTTTGATTATGACTATAGGAAGGTAATTTGTCTATAAGAATGTTGATTTTTTTTAAGGTTCTACAAAAAATAATAAAAATTTTATTTGTGACAAGATTTGAACCTGACAGAAAAATAAAATACTTCCATTATTAAACCATCAAAGCATCTTAAATTATTGTCAGCACTTTCTCATTAAATTATATATTTAAATAGTACTCGCATTATACGTGCAATTAATCTGATACTATATATACATAAAAAAAAAATCCAAAATTTCTTGGGCTCACGCGCATCCACCCTTTTGCCATGGGCGGACCTAGGAATCTACACTACTCCAAGCTACTATAAACAAAAAAATGATTATAAGAAAATGTATTATTAAGTTTAAAATTTATAGGGACAAGATTGTCTATTTAAGGCACTTAATTCAAGCTTGCAAACAAGTTAAGAGAGGGAGGCAAAATTTAAATGCATGAATTAAAGTTTACGGAAATAGGGAAACCTCCAAACTATTGCCGACAGGTGAGTTTAAAAAGATAATGTACTTTTTTTTATTAGTAATCTGATATACTCAAAGAAATCATATCTATTTTCTTTTTATGTTAAACTTTATTTTATATTGAAAGCGAAAAAAAGAAGAATAAGACTCCATTTGATAGCAACATGAAAAATGAAAATTAAAACAACTAATTTGGGTGAGAGATGAAAAATAAGTTGAGGCATATGGTGAGATCTTTTCCATCTCATACTCATTTTTGAGAGTATACGTCCTCTATCATCCTTTAATATTTTGTGGAAAAAAAATTTTCACCATCACCCAAAGAAAATTTTATCATGGGAAAAAGCGAAAAGCAAGAGTTAATCTCACCACATCCTCAACTTATTTTTCATCTTTTCACCTAAATTAATTATTTTATTTTTTTTTTCATGTTCCTATCAAACGGAGCCTAAATATTTTTTTTTTTAAATTAAGGGAGGTCTAAGTCTCTCCCTTAATCCTACAAATAAAGAAAAACCCTCCCCTCCCACCCCATGAGTCGAACCCTTGACCTCAAGGTAAGGGTGGAGGTTGCCTACCACTGGGCCAACCCCTCTCCTCAAACGGAGCCTAAATTAAATGTGCAAACATGCACGGAAGGAGCTTGTTGGTGCAGTCGCTAAAGGTTTAGTGAAGAAACTTTGGTTTGGAGATTGAACCTTTTTGCTATGTTTTTAAGGAAGGATGATTGTTATATGATGCATTTGGGTTGAGCCTTTTGCCCCTTTTTAGGGAAAAAGGAGTTATATCATGCAAGGGTCTTTTAGCATTGGATACCGGTCAAAATAATTTTTTTTAATGCAGTTTCCCATTTTTTTTAAAAATACTTGCAGTATCTAAAGTATAATATCTATGACTAGCGAGAAACAAGTTACTTAAATATAATATTTGAGTATATGTGATTTTTCAATCACATGTATATTATCTTCAATAGTGACAGACATAATACTTAGATATAATACTTGTGACCGAACTTGAATATAGTTTTGTGCAGTTGGGCATTTGGGTCGGGCCTAAAGCCACGGCAAAACCCCCCGTGGCTATGTCTCTATCATAAATTTGCCACGTTATAAGGTAAGTATTCTTTCACTCAACATTCATAATGCAATAATAATTATTGAAATTTGACTTTGTTACACAGCGCCAGATGTTAAAATCATAGACTTGAAATAATTTCCTTATCTTGAATATGACTTTTTGTTTTACTTTCTTTTTCTTATTTATTTGTTTTTAGTAATTTCAAGAGACAGCTGTTTTTTTTTTTCTTTTTTTTAATATAATTGCAAGCGGTACACAAGTATACACATATGGTGGCCAATTATATAACGATCAAGAGGAGGGAAAAGGGCCAGAAAGTGGAGTTCCGGAAATTCAACCTAGACGTGGAGTAGGGCGCCTCTATTTCCATTATGCTAGCAAGATCCCAGGTGTAAGAGATACCTTTTAATATATATCATTCTTTTGCAAATTAAGCTATTAACAGGATTCGTTGTAGCACCAACTGCTTGGAATTGATTCATTAAAATTAGGTTTGAATCTCCAAACTTGATGATTTTATTTAATACAAAGACAGAAGAGGAGAAAAAACTACAAAGAAAGGAGAGAAAAGAAAACTCAAACAAAGCCTGCCTTTACAAGAAATCTGCATCCCCTTTTATAGAATGAAGGGTTCGGACTTCAAATGCGTTTAAGTCCGTGATGACGTAAAGGCATGCATGTGCTAAATAGTGTGCAGTCGTGCAGTCCCTGTTCATCTTTCGTTATTTAGCATATGTGGTGTCTTTAAGAATCATTCCTTTTAAAAAGATGTCAGCCCATGAATCAATTCATCTGCTTTTTCCCTTTGTCTTATTCTTCAAAATTATCATCATCTATTTTATTAAGATTTTATATCCAAGGACCTAAATAATCCTCCATATCCTCATTCAAGTTTACGACATCAATATATTCCTGTTCTTCTTCTTCTTCTTCATCTGTAGATTCTGGTTTAACTGAAGGGGCTTTAGACGAGGTGGACATAAAATCGTCATCATTTGAAAGTTCAAGTTGTGAGGCCAATGATTTTAACATTTTCCTTTAAATCTCCTAAGCATAAGCATTGAGGAATTTCTTTTTTTTATAGAAGCAACTGTTGGAGTTTTAAATTCTTGGTTCTCAAACTTATCATATTCTCAGGTCCATAATGATTGTACTCAATATAACTAGCAATATCCTTTTTCATCTCTTTAAGATTATCAGCATACTCAAACTTTGGCCACCATTTATAATACAGATCTCGGGATAGAATAAAAAGGTTATTTTTATTTCCAATGGTAAAAGTCCACTGGAAAATCCAAGGAATAGAATAATGACCCAAAAATCTTAAAAGAATGGCATTAGTAATTAGGTGAGAATCATCTTTATGCTTAAGATGAATGAAACAATACTCTTTATAAATAGCCTTCAAGTCCCTAGGAAGGTAATCCACCTCAGGACCAAATTTAATGAACCAATTATATAACCAATGGGGGAGAGCCTTATGACCAACATATGGTTCATGAAGAGCTTCAAATTTGAACCACCGAGTATGAGTATTATAAGTGTTCTGATAGTAGAGACCAAGCCTCAATATAATCCCAATAATTATATTTCATATGATAATAGTTTAAAATTATGGGTTTATTAGGGATCACTTCCCATTCTTGGAGACTAAGAGCTCCAATAATAAAAGCTTTAGAAAATTGAATCTCTGCACGATGAGATTCAAGATTTAAGTTAACATGAACGATTTTAATAAAGCCAATTTTTTTAAATAGCTTCGTAATATTCCCGGTTTTTTTTGTTTATAACGGGAAATTCTTGATCAAGCTCAAAATATTGTTTAGCTAAAGCAATAGGATTAGAAACAATCTTTTATCACTTTTTTCAAGAAAGATTACAAAATCTTGAAATGATTTTTTAAGAGGAGTTACTAGTTGTGTTGTTTTTAAAACTTCACTAAAGGATGAAGGAGATCCATCTTTTTTACACACTTCGGGTTTAAATTCTGGAGAACCTTTTGAAGAAGAGGCCTGGGATAATCCTCCATGATTAAAAGTTGCTCTTCCTCTTCCTCTGCCTCCTTGGGACATAATCATATTTTAGAAAATCTTGTTAGGAATTCATGAGTTAGAAAATCATGAAGAAAATTTGTTTCTCCTTTAATATACTCAATCTTAAAATCAAACAAAGATAGAATAGCCTGCCATCTAGCAAATATTTATTTAGAACCAATATTTTTTACATCATTTTCGAGGACATTTTTTTAGATTTACAATCTATTCATAATAAAAAAATCTTGATTTAGTAGGTCATCTTGGAATTTAGAAATACAACTAATAATAGAAAGGATTTCTTTCTTTATGGTAGAATAGTTTAATGGACCATTATTCCATTTTCCTGAAGTAAATCAGGAAAGAATTTCTTTATGATTATCGATCTTTAAATTTTTGTTTTAGAATTCCACCATAGCCGATGTCTGAAGCATCAGTTTCTAATATTTCAAAACTATATGGTGATACCAGAGCTAAGCAAGGTAATTGCTTTACTTTAGATTTTATAATTCTAACAACTTTAATATACCCTCACTCCATTGAGAATTTTTCCTTAATCTCTTGTACAAAGGAGCGCAATTAATAACCAAGTTTTTATAATAATCGGCTACATAATTTACACTTCCTAGGAACCTTTGTAATTAGTTTTTATCAAGAATTTGGTCTGGGAATTTGTTAGCAAAGTCAATTGAACGATTTATTAGTATGATTTCTCCCACTACACCAATAAGGCTCTTGGGCGACGTAGTCAATAGAATACATCGCCTAAGATTATCCCAGGCGACGTAAGAATGACACGTAGCCTTAGATAATCCAAGGAGACGTAGGTATATTTTACGTCGCCCTAGATAATCCAAGGCGACGTAGGTATCACTTACGTCGCCCAAGATAATCTTAGGTGACGTACTCAAATGTACACGTCGCCCAAAAGCTATTGACCACCGACACTTTTAAGTGGCAGTCAACTAGGGTTTGACTGACCTTTAGGCGACATATAAACTATAAGTACGTCGCCTTATGTTTCTCTTAGGCGACGTAGGTATAGTTTATACGTCGCCTAAGATCCTGTCATCTTTATTTTAGAGCATCTCCTCCATTTTCGGGGTTGATGTGTTTTGGAGCTACTTTGGGCGATTTTGGTGATTTTGAAGGTGAAAATCAACATCAAATCCCTCATTAAAGGCTTGTTTGATATTTAGGTAATCTATTTCTTATTAATATTAATTATTTACTAATTTTTGTGTTTATATAGATATTGTGTTTAGTGTAGAGAATGTGTAATTGGTGTTTAAGATATAGTATTGTTATTAGTTGTTGCCCTATTTGATCTCTAGGTTAGTATTACGTCGCCTAAGAACATGCCATTTTCGGGGTTAATGTGTTTTAGAGTTAATTTGGGCGATTTTAAAGGTGGAAATCAACATCATTTTCCTTATTCAAGGCTTGTTTGATCTTTAGGTATTCTATCTTTTATTAATATTAATTATTTACTAATTTTTGTGTTTATATAGATATTGTGTTTATTGTAAAAAATGTGTAATTGGTGTTGAAGATATAGTATTGTTGTTAGTTGTTGCCCCTATTTGATCTTTATGTTAGTATTGTTCTTAGTTATTAATTTTTGAGTTTGTAATTATTTGTTATATGACAGTGATCAAAAGTGAATAAGAACTGGATGAAATGTTCAAAAGGTTCAATGGAATTCATTGTGGGGGTAATGGAGTTCTTAGAGTACGTACGAGAAAATGACAACAGTTCGACTGGATTGTATCCATGTCCCTGCAAAAAATGTTTCAACATGGGCCAACGAGTGACATTGGATGAAATATACATCCACTTAAGCAATGTGGGTATAATGGAGTCATATACAGTATGGAACCTACATGGTGAAATTCCAGAGATACCTTCGCAATGGCAGTTACAGTTGCAAGCAGAATAGAACTGGGCATCTTCGAGTAACCCGACCATGGATTTTGTACAAGATGCTTTTCCCTTTCGTGAATCGTATGATCACGCTGGCGTTGACGACAATGCATTTCATGCCGACACTGTCGCTAAAGAAAATTTGATATCATATCAGCATCTTATAGACGAAGTAGTGACTCCACTGTACGAAGGTAGTCAACTCACGGCGTTGGCTTCAATGCTTAGATCGCTGCAGCTGAAACAGAGTTGCAATATGGCAGACACGTCCTTTAACAAGTGGGCTGCTGAAATTAATTATTTGTTGCCCGAAGGGAACAAGTACCTCGACTCATACAATGCTAGAAGCTTAAAGAGTACGATCATACCATCTGATAAAAAGTTTTTCGGATTAAAGACTCACGATTGCCAGGTCATTCTTCAGCGTTTTCTTCTTGTGGTTATCAGACCATATTTTGGGAAGGGAAGTCGCCGACGCGTTAGTAGAGTATTGCAGATTCTTCCAGACAATTTGCGCTCGGGAGTTGAAGAAATAGGACGTATGTCAGTTGCAGATCAATATTGTCATGATCCTATGCAAGCTGGAGATGATATTTCCGCCAGCTTTCTTTACCATCATGGTCCATCTCTGCATCCACCTGCCCGAACAGGTCCTGTTCACCGGTCCCGTGCATTATACCTGGATGTTTTTCACTGAAAGGTATTACTTCAGATTTTAGGATACGATATATAATTGTCTTTAATTGTATACATTTGTACTATATAATTGCGCAATCTTACAGGCAGCTCGGAGAATACAAAAAAGATGTTGGAAACAAGCATTAACCAGAGGGGTGTATTGTCGAGTAGAACATCATGCACGAGTCTATGACTTTCATCAATAACTATCTACATGATCCTAACGCGAGTGATGAAGTCATATCCGATTCACCTCAGTGGAACATTTCTGTTGTCTCCCATCTCGTCAACCCCAAAGGTTGCGTCAGGAACGCCCATCTTAGTAGGCCACAAATTGCGATGATTCACTGATGTGTGATGCTAAACTGTACAGAAGCAGAATGGTATATAGAGACTCACCGCCGACAATTTGCGAAAATAGCTCCACACAGCACTGATAATGATCGTGTAGCGTCATTTCTTGACCACCTCCCCAGATGGGTAAACATTTAGCCTTAACTTACTTTTACTTGTACTTGTCACATGCATATTTACATTTCAATGATGTTCCATATATATTATTATGCAGATGCTCCATCTGCTACAAATACATGATCCTAAATACAACCGGGAGATACATATTCTTGCATTTTAGCCTATGTTGTGCACCATTTAATCTCAGTGCGAGGTGAACGGTGTTAAATATGTTACTGAGTATCAAGACCGGATTCAGAAGACTCAGAATAGTGGAGTGACATTAGTGGCCAGTGATGTGACATACTGCGGGATTCTGTAATCAATTGTCGAACTAACGTATGTAAAACGCATGCAAGTTGTGTTGTTCAAGTGTAAGTCGTACAACACCGACCCTACTATTCCCGGCAACATACTGTATAATCATGGTCTTACTTTTGTGAACACGAATAATAGTTGGTACGACGACTTTCTATTTATTCTTGCCACGACGGCAAGCCAAGTGTTCTATATAGATGATCCGTTGGCTGGTGAGGGTTGAAAAGTCGTCAACCATATGGTACACAAAGGTACGTTCAGTGAGGCCACACTTGCAAGGGACGATACGGCCACTCCACTGTATGAAGTAGATGAACCCTATCAAGAGCCAGAAGCGATATGTCTTCCTATATCGTAGTTAGTTATCAACCTAGGTCCAGTACCATTTTTAAATATTCCCGTATATGAAAATGAAGATGAAGACGAGGATGATGATTATGACGAGGATGAAGACTCCGACAATGCTGAAGGGTTTAACAATGATCTATACAGCAGCGATGAGGATGAAGATGATGATCAAGATGATGATGATGATGATGATGATGATGACTCCGATTGATGTTGTATATGTATGTTCTTATTTTTTATAAATGGTAAAAAACATGTAGTGCAAACTTAAGTATGCATACATCTTGCGTGTGCTTTTTGTGTCTAGTTATAAGAAAAGAAAATTTTGCATTTTTTTTGTCATCGTAACAAAGAGATTTTTGTTGATTCACATAAAAGTGGCTGTTAAACCTTTTATTGTGGTAGTTGTATTCTAATTTTTATTGTGGTAAATTTGAATTCATAACTTACATAAAAAAATTGCAAATAGTTTCTAAATTGAATTAATAAAAAAATTCGATTCTTAGAATAAAATTACTACTAAAACCTCTTGGGCGACGTACTTTTTATTTATACGTCGCTTAAGAGATACTTAGGCGACGTATTAATTAAACTTAGGTCGCCTAATGTACTCTTAGGCAACGTACAAATATAGTACGTAGCCCAAAATATTTTTCCTTAATTTTTATTTTTATTTTTTTTAAATATTCTGAAATTTTGAAATTCTCTTAGGCGAGGTAAAAATTAAATCTATGTCACCTAAGATTATCTTAAGCAACGTATAAATATGGTACATCACCCAAAAGGTTTTCCCCCTTTAATTTTTCATGAAAATTTTAAATATTTTGAAAATTTGAATTTCAATTGGGCGACGTACTTAAATACCTACGTCGCCTAAGTGACTAGAATAAATTAAAACCCTTCACCCCCAATTTCATTTTTCCGCGAACCACCCTCTTCCCTCCCTCTCTCAGTTCTCCCTCCTTCACTCTTGGTATCTCTTTTCTCTCAAAATCTCTTACTGCTCTCAATTCTCACACCCACCCCTCTATAGCCCTAATTTCGCATCACACCCACCCCTCTGTATTCCACCTCTCACTCACGCAGTCACGCCTCCACCACCACCGGTTCTCCCTCCTCCCTCCTCCCTCAACACCAGAACCACCATCAGTATCAGGCTGTACCATCTTCAACGGGTACCTGACGCTATAGGAGTTTTGGATATAGAAAATTTGGGCGTTTGGTTACAAAGAAGAAAGCACGCGTATAAAAGAATTAACGGAGTGGGAATTGAGTAAAATACCCTAATCAGGTCATGCGATAGTCATGCCACCCAATTGCTGTTAGCTTAGGGGTAAGAATTTACAGAGTGACCACTATACAAATGAATAGTTTGAAGAATTTGCTGGCCCAATGGTATTTACTCAACGAAGTAACTATTTCATACTTCTATTGATCGTCAACAACACTCTTCCTTCCTAATCTTACTAAACAGATTCCGCCAGCAAACTATCTCTTACCCCCTCCCAGAGGTACGATTTGTTAGCCAAAAATGTGGAAATTAACAATTTAAACAAAAAATAAAACCAAGTCTCGTGTATCACACGATCTCCTTAAAACAATTACGCCGCCTTCCACGGTGCTTATGAGGTTTGTTATGGCGTTTGTCTCCCAGGATGAAACGGTAAAGAGTGTCTACCTTTAGCACGTGGTGTCACTCGCTAAACGAACTTAAATTGTGTTTGAACTTTATCACCACCAAACAAGACTAGTCTAGAAAGGATAGAGGATTTTGTGAAAGAGATGTGTGTGTTTAGATATGTGGAATGAGCTCTCTAAGACCTCCAATTTATACAAGGGGGAGGAGCATTTGAATTAATTCATACATTAATACAAAACCGTTTTTTAGTATTTAATTGCAACAATTAAAGAAAAACGTTTCTAGAATTAAAAGGAATTGATTCAAACGTTTTTGAATTAATATGAATTAAAAACTCCGCACACAAGCCAAGGTTGTGTCAAGCCAAATTCGATCTGTGATTTGCACCCCCTGTGCCTAGGTGCGCGAGAGAGAGCCTTATATTTCTTAGAAGCTTATGAGCTAGTCAAAGGTTATCCTTTATAAACTCATAAAAGTTTTCCCAAAGTTCCAATGTGGGACTAAAATTTCCCATTTTATTTTCCATCTCAAGTAGCTCACTTTGGGTGACAATTTCTCATTCACCCCAAATCCGTTTTGAGCATACAAATACACGATCTCGATGTACTCACGGAGGAGAACACGAATCTATAATTTTCTTTCACAACCGAGTGTGAAACCCCATTTAAAATTACCCTCAAAAAGGCATCAAAACCAATTTTTTCCAACACGATATACAAGCAAATTTAGTTCTATTTATTATCGTTCTCTAGTTCAAGTTTGATACATAGCAAACTCATGCCATTTCCTACCAGTTCTGTGCTAATCTGTTCGTTGGTTTGGGTTTAATGGTGATTGATTGTTTGTATGATTATATACTTTTGGCATACTGTCCTGTTCTGTGCTAATCTGTTCGTTGGTTCTATGCAATCCTCCACTTATTGCAAGGACCCAAAAAAGGAGGATAATAAAGAATGACTACAAATATAAACTTATTAGAGCAAGCTAAATATAGTAGTTAAGTTCTTCATCCACCTTATTTCCTATGAAATATTGATAAAATTAACTTAAATAGAGGCTTTTGATTTGGATTATATTTTTCCTCCTTTCTTTCTTTACGGGCTTGATTTTTCATTTTGTTGTGCGAGCGCATGCTCATGAGAGAGAGAGAGAGGGAGGGAGTCCAATTAACTTTGTCAACACAAGATTTTAGTAATCCGGTTTCTCGATCTAATAAGCAATAATAAATAAAGGGGAAAGAGGTAACAACTCAAGTTTGTAAAGAGGTGGCAAAATGAAACTGATTGGGAAACCATATTAGTTTATTAATGAAATACATTTTCAAGATTTGGAAATGAAAGATAAACAAATAACAGACCCCATTATTATTATTTTTAAAAATTCGCACACACAGAGAAACTTACATATATAGCAAACTCTTACAAACCCTAACCTCGTGTTGCCACCATTTACATATCCATACACACAAGGTTCAGCCACCGTATATATATATATAATAGAATAAACCCTTACTGGGAATTGAGTCCCTTTTTCATATTATTCAAACTCAAAATACAGTTATTGCTTAAAACCTTAAAACTTATTTAGAAATGGTCAAATCTCATCACTGGAGGAAGAAAATCACTTATTTCCAAACAAGTACCCAAGATATGAATCTCCACCTGGAACCGATTTCACCTTTGTTGATGGACAACCTTGAAAGTAAGAGATTATGTTTATGAAAAGAAATCTAAAGAAAGTAAAATTAAAACTCAATCATATAAATTTATGACTCACTGTAATGAAGTTCCCTGAATTTTGGCCCTCGGCTCTTTGATAGTTGTTGGAAACATTTTTCTCCTTTGGAGGAGCAGGAAGAAGAATTTTTGGTGGGTTTTCTATGTTGGTATCGATTCCATATGGAGCTGTTGAAACTGTTGGCGAGGGAGGAGGGGCAGTACCTTCTTGTTGATTATTAGAACCAAAAAGATAGCCTAAGGAACTCTGCCCTCCACCGTAGCTTCCCCCTCTACTCAAATATTTAGGCAGGAGAGAGACCTCGAATATATATTGTCTATGAGTATGTACACAGTAAATATATATGCCCATCCACATCCATCTTTGATGATGATGATGAAATATGACATGCAAGCAATGGTGGGTATAGGAAATTGCATCTTTTTTTCTTTTCTGTGGTGGGGGCCTGACAACTGAGCTCAATACATGTATAAAGGGTCTTCCATTAAACAATTCGGCTCAAATGCGACCGCCTTAACTCAAGTAGGCTTGTCAACATAGCTTGAGTAAGTTTGCAAACAGGTTTGATTGTCTCATTTATATAGTTGAGCCAAACCCCACATGATGCAATCTTTGGGGCTCAGGCCATAACCAATGTCTTGTGAATCTTCCGATCACAGCGTGGATAGCCTGCATTTGACCAAAATAAGGAGACACTTAATCTGGTGCGTCCCAACCGACCCTGCATATCTTACCGACTTACCGTTGAACCAAATATATATATATACTTGAGCATAGCTCGAGTAGGCTTGTGTTATCTTGAAAGGGCTCATGTAGGAGTATTTGGATAATGGATAGAGGAAAGTAACATTGTACGGAGGCGAGCTTGAACATGAGGCTGTTAACCTCATCTGAACTCAGCTCAAGTTCAGTGCGTTTGCACCCCTATGGGCCTTGGTTATAATAATAGAAATTCAAGAGTAGTAATGTTTGTTATAGAGGACATCCAACTATTCAATGTAAAACTGTGTAATTAACTCTGAACAGTAGTTAATAATAATATAAGAAAGAGGTATCCATTGCCCCAGCTTGTTTAAATGCATGGTTACATGTTATAATCTGATTATATATGAACTTTTGCATCTTGCCAAGGGAGATAAAACACGAATGCTTTCATCATGCCAACGTTGATTGATTCAAACTTATGGCAGTGGTCTCTTGCAGATGCCTTAAAGAGAAAAAAAGGGTATATAAGGGGCTTAATTTTCCAAATGAATTGTTATCCATTAACCATAACAAATCAGCTCATATAACCATAACTACACCAATAAGGCTCTTGGGCGACGTAGTCAATAGAATACGTCACTCCGGTACTAATTTTATATTAGTATTTTTTTCAATATTAAAAGGGAACAAATCGTTAATTTATACATATTTAATTTTGTAAAAATAATCTAATAGTAGAATAGCAAAATTTTGAATTATAAAGGGACAGTTCCTCGCCCATTTGTTTATTATAGTGCGAAAATACCGCAATAGCAACTTGGCTCTCAATCCAAATATAAAAAAAATTGTGCGCTTATATATCATTTTATGTCAGAGGCTAGGCTAACTTTTAAAATATAAGCTCTAAAGTATATGTTAAACTCAGTTACTAAATGTCAAAAAATATATCAAATGCGAAGTATTGAGCTAACTGTGGCGAGTGAAAAAGTTGGCCACCTTGTTTGTCTAAAAAATAAGTGGATCTGTTTACCCATTTTTATTTATACACCCAATTAAATTTCAAGTCAATTATAGTAATCTTATGTTTTTTTCTAATATATGTCAGGATGCCTCCGAAGGATTCAACCGCAAAGAAGTCTCGTGTAGAGATGCGTGAGGAGCTCTATCTCGCCCTGTAGTGGCAGCAGCAGCCCTCGCAGGCGCCCCAAGCCTCACAGGAGGCACCCCAGGCGGATGGACCACAGGTCTCAAGGCAGGAGTCTCCAGTCCTACTGCTGGTTTTGCCCATCCCTTCCACTCATTCGACGACCTGCAGCACGGGCCCTGCACCACCCACACGCAGCATTCGCTGCACTTTTGTTACTACCCACGTGCCCACCAGCTCAGGTAAAGTTCTTAATTATATTTTTTAATTATACATCGACAATTATGTTAACTTTATATGATTTTCTGAATAAATTTATATGCTCTATTATAATATGTAGATACCGCCTGCGCCTCCTCGAGTAATAAGAGGAAAGAAGTCGTACTCGAGAAGAAAACGGCGGCGATCACGAAGTAGAAGGGCAAGACCCCAGTGACCTAAGATGATTCGCTTAGGGGGGTGCCCACTTCAGTTCACTCCCGGTTTGTCACAAACCTCTCGGCTTATATAAAAGACCGATGTCCGATGCTCCATCCGTCATGGTATGACCTTCCGGTGACGGAGCGGACGAGGTTGCTGGACTTTTTATCAGTAAGTTTTGTATTTTCTTTATTTTTGTTAATTTTGTTTATTTTTTATTTCCATTACTAATGTTTGTTTCTGCTGTTTTGGTTTGTAAGTGAACTACAATATCGATAGCAGGCGTAGGGAGATCACAGAGTGGATAAACAACAAGGCCGCCAACCGATTCAGGCAATGGAAGTCAGACTGTCATGCGGACTGGAAGGACTTGGGAGATTCGCCCCTTCTTATCGAGTTCGCACATCGGCTTGCAGAGTCACAGTGGTTATGCAACCACTTCAGGGACCCCAGATTTCAGGTAAAATTAATTAATTTGTCTAACTTAATTTAAATACAATTGAATATATTTTAATATTCTAATGATTTGTATCTTACCTATCTTGCAGAAGAAGAGCGAGCAAATGAAGGCGATCCGAGCCTCGACAAAAAAGAGGCCCCACAGCGGAGGGGCCAAGCCCTTTACAGCTCAGGTGGAGGAGTAAACAAAAAAAGGCGAACAAGCTCCTCATGTGAAGATGTACATAGACATGTACAAGAAATTCGATCCTGAGGGCACGGTAAGTTTCTTATTTATTAATTTTTTCTTTAATATAAATACTTATGCTTATTTATTTATAATAACAAATTTATTACATTTATTGCTTTTTGCAGTCGCGGGTTCAGCAAGCAAGTGATGAGGCGGTTGCCTCTTTGATGGCGAGTATGCCTCTGATCGAGGATACATCAGACGGTTCCTCGCCGGCCTCAGTCACAGCTCCACCGAGAGTCCCTATTGACTTAGAGATCGAGATCATAGAAAGGGTGGTCGGTCCTTCGTTTGGGACCAGGGTTCCCAGCTTAGGCAGCGGCATCACCAAGCAGCCAAGGACGAGAAGACCATCACAAGCGGAGCCCACAAATGTCGCGTTTGAGGAGGAGCTAGCCACACTTAGGGAGAATCAAAAGCAACTCGAGGAGCGTATTCAACAGCAAGAACGGGACCGACAAGATCGAGAGAGGGAGCATCAAGAGTGCAAGAGGGAGCGGTTAGAGTGGGAAGCGAGGATACAGGCCCAACTTGCAGAAATGGCGAGACGTATGACTATGGGTGCTCCACCATCCGATGGCTCCAACGCTTCTTAGTTTTAGGTTTATTTTATTGTTGAACAATTTTCTAGGATTGTAAAGTTTTTAAAAGAGTTTTGTAGTACATTGATAATTGATTTTCTTACGTTTCAAACATTTCTTTCGTGTGATTGAATAATTGATTGCTTGGTTGTTTGAATGAATGAAAATATAAACGATTGGGTAGGATGTTTGAATGGGATTTGTTTGTAATGCAGATTATTTGTATAGATGTGCACGTGTGGGGTGCACACAAAAATAGGCAGATTCTTTTGTTTTTTTATTTCACTTAGGCGGCGTAGGTAAAAAACATACGTTGCCTTAGTTAAGTCAAAGTCAACTTTTATTCGACTTTAAGTGACGTAGGTATTAAACTGCGTCGCCTAAGTTAAGTCAAAGTCAACTTTTCTTCAACCTAAAGCGACATAGTTATTTAAATACGTCGCCTAAGGTCCTTACTTGAGCGACGTATGTATTTACCTACGTCCCCTAAGATTCAGTCAAAGTCAACTTTTCTTCGACCTTAGGGGACGTAGGTAAATATGTACGTCGCTCAAGTAAGGACCTTAGGCGACGTACACATTTACATACGTCCCCTAAAGTCCAGTCAAAGTCAACTTGTATTTGACCTTATAGGCGACGTATTTATTTACCTACGTTGCCTAAGAAGAATCTAAGGAGACGTACATATTTTTCTACGTCGCCTATTACCTTGGGCAATACATCTTACACGACATACCTTAGGCGACGTATACTACGTCGCCTAAAGTACGGGCGATGTACACTGTACGTCGCCTAAGAGCCCTTTGGAGGTAGTGTCCATTAGAGATTTCATGTCCAAGGAATTTAATTTTTGTTTGAAATAGAAACATTTTCTTGGTTGAGATAACTAATCTAGCTATCTTTATTACATTAATAAGAATATCCAAATGTTTAAAATGATGGTCAATATTTTGGGAGAAGACCAAAATATCATCAATATAAACTATAGTAAAAGTAGTATAGGGATTAAAAATATCATTCATTATATTTTAAAATTTTAAAGGAGCATTCTTTAATCCAAATGGCATAACATTCCATTCATAATGACCAAATGGATCTGTAAAAGCAGTTTTATATTTTTCTTCGTCGGTAATTTAGATCTGCCAATATTCGGATTTAAGATCAAATTCAAAAAAGATTTTACTTGTCTAGACACGAGTTAAAAGATCTTTCTTATTTGGTAAAGGATATCGGATCCATTATAGAGCTTTATTTAAATGTTTATAACCAATCTTGGAACTCATCTTTTAATTTCAAAGGCTTTGTTGACATAAAACGTTGTACAACTCTAAGGAGAATAGCTCTTGCGAATAAGCTTTTTATCAAGTAAGGATTGAATTTCATTTTTACAATACTTAAAAAGCTCATAATTCATTTGAGTTGGTCTGCTTTAGTAGGAATTTTACTTCCTAAAAATCTTTTTCATAAGGGAGAGGAACAATATGTTGTTTTCTATCCCAAAAGGCATTTGGGTGCTCGCTACAAATTTCTCACTCCATACGTTTAGAGATTTGCTCAATATTGGTTTTTACTTTAGAAGTTTCTAACTCATAAGAGATATTTAAAAGTTGAGCATCATTTCTTAAACAATTAATATGTCTTTCTTTTAAAACATGGTGTTCTTTCATCTCCTTAATTTTCTTAGTTTGAATGGCAGTTACAAATTCAAAAATAATATCTCTATCCTTAAACTTTGTCATAGTTCCTTTAGAAGTGGCCATAAATGGTTCAATAAGGCTTAAAAAGGGTGTTGCGTAAGGTTTTTTTATAAGAATAAAAGTAGCAGGGTCACAAAGTCCTTCATTACAATTATAAGTATTAGAAAGATTAAATTTTATTCTTAATTTAGAACCATCAGCCATACTTAGGCTTTGGGTAGATTTATCAAAATAATTTGTCAGAACCAAATCTTCTTTAATACAATTAATATCAGCACCACTATCAACTAGTGCTATATCTTTTAAAACAAATGTCTTATCAATGACAATTGATAATCTTATAAATCATTTTTGATACGAAATATGATCAATTAACTAAAGAAAAATTTGTTTTTCTACAGAGACGATAGAGTTTTGAGCAGTATTAGAAGACAATGCAGAAGAGACTTCAAGTTTTAAGAGGCAGGCTTTTATTTCTTCTTTCAAAACATTTATTTCTGATTAGGAATAGTAAATTCTTTTTCAATAACGAAGTCTTTATATTTTAGATCATCAAGGACCTTTTGTAAATAATAAGGCTCATGCTTTGGTAAAGGATTATTCTATTCTTTTTACATTTAAAAGTAGATAAATAATACTCTATAATTTTTTTTAGTAGCAAAATCTCCTATCTTATCAATACTATCAAAAATATTTTGTTCATCTTTAGAAAAAACATTTATACTCGACCATTAGCTTCCAAAATTGACTTATAATAGTTAGTTCGAGATTGAATTACAATTACAATTACAATCTGAATTAGAATTTTCCTCAGATGAAGACTTAATATCATCAATCTTAATATTAGAATCTTCATTTTCTTCGTCCGAAGAGTTTAAAATAGCATTTAAAAATTGTTTCCTTAAACCTTCATTAGCAATTTCGTTTATTTTCTTTTTTGTCTAATATTTATTAGTACAGTGGCCTACTTTACCACCTTTTTTACAAATTATACCACTAGGATTATAAGAATATTTAAGGGGACATCTTGGCTTAAAACAAAAGGGTTTAGAATATTTAGTAAAAGATCTTCTAGGCTTTTTAGATTTTTTTTGTGAGAAGGTTTTCGGCTAGGTCTAGAAGACCTAGTTTTTCTAACAGGAAACTTAAAATCAAAACCAAATTGATCATAAAATTCTCCTATTTCTTTTCTTCCAGTTAAATTTTGGGCTTTTAATTTAATGTCATTACATAGGGTTAAACCCTTAGCAATGTATCCACGAATTAAAGTCCCATAAGTATACTAGGAGTAAGGAATAGAAGCACCACCATGTTTTCTAGTGATTATGTCTTTAACCTTTTGGGCAAGAAGTGTTGGAAAATCTACAATAATTTTTTCTTTCTAGAAATTAGCATTAGCATCATTACGAGTCATAACCTTAGAAAGAAAAGTATCTTTATACCAACGAAAGTGGGTTAAGGTAGGACAACTTAAATTTAAAAGTAAATATTTACTTATGTCCAGTATTTCTGGATGAGGACTAATGAAAGCAATAATCATTGTAGAAATTAAAGAATAAACATCATTTTTGACAAAGGTAGGCCTCTGAGAAATAAGATCCATACCTTGCTCATCTTTAGTAGAAACTATAGTTTGGATTTTTTAAGAAAATTTAAAATTTCATTCTTTTGGAATCCATTTAACACATTGTCCTACCAGCCTCCGAATTGTCTAGTGAAACCAGCAGCAATAAATCCAATGATCTACCGATCACCATTATCAGTTGCATTATGAGAAGTAGCGTGCATAGTCATAAGATATAATTGAGTTAAAATAGCATATTCGAAAAGTCCATCAATATTCCATTCATATATAGATCTAGTAGCAAAACTAGTGCTGGCAATATTAACATCTTCAAATAAGATATCTTGGGGAGTAGGCCTAGGATAGTAATATATATTATGAGCCATAGGAACGAAAGTGCTTCCTTTATTAAAATTTACTTAATTTGCCGGCATGCTAAATAAATCATTTTAAAATTTACTAGTATCAGAACATTCAGATTCTATATTTGAATGATCACTTACTTGTGATATAGGAAACAGTTGTTTTTTATTCAAATTTAATTTTTCAAGTTTAGAATATAGAGTATCGATAATTTCTTCATTAGAATTTTCTAACTTAAAACCTTTAGAAAGTTCAATAGTGGGTTTAACAATGGTTGTATTTATAACAGGTACTCAGGAACCTTTTCTTTTCCTGTCTATTTAAATAAAACTTGGATTTTATCCAACAGGTCCTCTATACGATCTAATTGAGAACCAACAGTTTGAATATAAATATTAGTATAATTGTTTTGTTTAATAATACGTTATATTCCATCCGTAAAAGGGGTAGGCCCTTTATCAATGAAAGTTGCAAAAGCACTAATGTCAAAACTTTTTTCTTTATCAATATCATTTTTTTGTAATTTAGGAGGAGGGTGTATAGCCCTAACAATTCTTGATTCAGTATTTAAAGATTCATAAAAATTTTCAAGAACATTATCTTTAGGAAAATCTATTTCATATTTAATAATATGCTCATAAAAAGGGACTACCTTTTTATGTTTTTTAATAAATTCATAACATAAAGTTTTAAAAACTTCTTGTTGTTCATCACTATAATAAGTGAAAAACCATCTCATGAAATCTTTATAATTTTCTTAAAAAAATTCTTTCTTAATATCATTATGATTATAGACAAATGGTTTTGACATAGTAAGAACGTACATTTATGGATCTAGAGTTTATACCTAACCTTGCAAGATTAACACTACGTTCTAAAATAGTATTTAGTTCATTATGGATTTGTTCATCACTTAGAGGATGGTAAACACCATAGGGAATATCTTGTTTAGAATTTATAAATCCCTCGAAACCAAATTATTAGCTCTTGAAGGAGGACTATGAAACTTACTTTGTTTAGATGAACCAGTTAAGTTAGTATTGGTTGGTGTATAAAACTTTTTAGAACTAGTTTTAAAAGATTTTTTAGAAGAAAGTCTAGCAGTTTATTATTATCAAATTTAATAATAACATCATCATCCTCAAACAGAAAGATTTCTTTTACTTTTTTATTCTCAACATGTTTAGAAGGAGATGTTGCCTCAAGAAGCCATGATGATGGAGAAGTAATATCCTTCCACATAATTGTTTAGGGAACGGCAATATCAAATTTTAAAAGATTTGTTTTTAAAAGTATAGTCTCATCTTTACAATCATAGGCTTGAGCACGATGACTTAACATATTCATAACTTTATAATATATACGGTAAGTGAGATTAACAGGTTCAAAATATATCTTCATATCATAACCATGAAGTTGAAGATTTAAAGTTAAAACATCAAAAATATTTATGTCTGTTAATGAAACAAAAAGGTTAGGATGACAATCAAAATAAATAGGACCATTCAAAGCCTAGATTGAAAAATGCCAAAAAGAGAATCATTAAAGTTATCACGACAACAGTCTTGTAGAGCAATTAAAAGAGAAGTATTTAATCCTTCTGCAGTAAGCGGTTTTAAAGCTACTTGTACCAAACCAATATGTAAATACTTATACTTACCTTTATATCTATTTTTTTCTGGCTCAGTTAACAACTGTATAGAATCATAACAGCTTCCTATCATAATGGTTTGCTTAATAGTTTTAAATGACATAGTTGAAAGGAATTTAAACATACCGTATCATAAATTTTATTTAGATTAACTTTCGAAATATTCCGGTTTACAAGTTGTTGTTCAATATTAGAAAATTCAATATCTTCTTTACTTTTTAAAATAGATCAAGGCTTATAACGATTAGAAGAAGTTGATCTTGACAACATTATGAAGTGAAAATATAAATGATAAGGGAGGTGAAATACTTAGCACGTATGTCAACGATTCACAACGGTTTTTTTTTTTTTCGTTCCTAGAAGATATTTTGAGGTTTCATTCCATTTCTAAAGGCCAAAATTAATTTATTTTATTTATTTTTCCCATTTAATTCATCCTCTCTAACCATTTCCTCCTTAAATAAAGCATGTGGAAAAATTTATTATCTAATGCCACCTAAAACATGGCATTAAAAGGATGGTACGCTTACTAAAAGTATTGTGATTACCTTATTTAGACATATCAAAAGAGGGAAAAAAAACGGACACGAATTCTTCATTTTGTAATTCAAAACAAAAAAAGTTAAGAAAATTGAAATCAATCTTCAAAAAAAAAATTAAAATATCAATGCATTTAATTGGTCAATTAAATGCATCAAACAAAATGAATTAATTAGTATATTTCATCATTTCTTCAATGTCTAGTATTAGTTATTTTAATTTATTAGTCATCTAACCCATGTCTATTCATTTAACCATAATGCAGTGCGACCATTTTTTTATTAGATTGTAATTTCTATTTTTTTTAATACACCAAATTTTCATTAAAGATTTTGCCTGCAGATCCATTGCAAACTCTCGTAATTTCAATAACGAACTCAACATTCGTACATCTAAATCCATATAAAAATATTTTATTTGTATCTCTTGATAAATATCAGACTAAATTTGTATAAAAATATTGTCATCGTGTTCCCATAATTGAAATTTTGTCTACAATTTATATGCATAAGGGTGGCATTATTGTTAAAACAATTATTTCTTTACTAGAGTATAGTATTGTTTCTAAAAGTAGCATAAGTAGTATTTTATGCTTTCAAAGTTATACATTACTCAAACAATAGCAAGAATTGTTTGGTCAATAATGCAACCCTTTAATAAATTTTGATAATAAATTTTCTAGGATCTTTTAAATGTAAGGTCCAAAGTTATAAGGACTTAGTGTATACTGGATTGATTCCAATGCCAAAAGAGTCAGTTCGGTTAATAGTCACTATCTTCAAGTGAAGATGTAATAAAGAGAAGAAAAGCCGAATCAAAGAACTAGGCTTTCGAAATCTCAAGCAACGAATACAAAGTATCAAGGGTATTGAGGTAAGTAAAATAAGCTTGAACATTTGGTTTGATTCAAAGTCTAAGTGGTGGTTGAGCATTTAAAACGAAAATAAAAGCTTTTTGAGTCAAACTAGTTTTTAAGCGTTTTTATCGGTTTTTTCCCATGTCTGTAATACTTCAGTAACTCAAATTGATGAAAAAACTTTTGGATTATATTTCTAACATATTCCTAGATAGAAACTATCAATGGTTCAGCTCGTGTCAGTTTTGTGTCGGGTTGTAAATAATTCGTGTAAATTTTGCCACCACCCAAACATAACATGATAAGCTATCGGGTGAGTTTTCTGTATTCCTAAACGACTTGTTTTGTTATCTTGTAACACGACATAACCCGATAGTACCCATTAAGGAAATAATTTTAAAAAAAAATAAAAAAAATTATATATCTCTTTTTCAATAGAATAAGATAAACAAATAACTAAAATTATTAAAAAAAATACGGATAAACATTTACACATATTAAAATAAGTACAAATCATTTGTTCATCAAATAAACATTAGTTTTATTAAAAATTTAATAATTAACGGGTCTAACGGGTGATCCAAATCCATTAACGGTAAACCCGTAAGCGATCTGTTATCATTTTGCATCAAACGGGTTAACCCAATAACAACCCAAATTCATTAATGGTCTACCCATTAACTTATAATTTCGTGCCGATTCTTGTTATGTTATCGTATAACGTATGATTTTTCCGGGTCTATTCCTAGAGTTGCCACAAAAATTTGGTTCAAATCGGAGGTTAAACGCACAAAAAACAACGAAGAACGAAAACGGAAAAAAGGGGCCAAACCGTTAGAAATTTATATGTCGAACCTATCCACCATGTGAAAACACCAAGAATTCAATTCTAGACCAATTATAACAAAAAAATAATAATTTAGATTCTCATAATGTGTTTATAGCACTGCTTATATGTTCCGAATATTTTACATAATTTTGTACGATTTTAAAAATTATATAATCAATTTTCACAATGGCAATGGGGGATGCATAATTTTAAAGTGTTTTATTTTTTAATTTTTATTTTTAATTTGGTTTTCTTTGTTATTCCTATAGCCTGATTTGGCCTAAATTTTAGGGGCACATCTCCAAGTTGGTCTATTTGTCTTTGGACAAAAGGGGCCCAATTTGGCACCAAGGTTGGTTCCTGATTTTTCTAAATCATTAATTTAGCAACCGAAAATAGGTCAAAATTATTTATCGTGAAAATTTCATAGAATAAATTACTAAAAACATTTTACGTATTACCTAAATTGCACTTCTCTTACAATATTCACTCTGCACAATCTTTAACCTTGTTTAAGTCCTTGTTAGAAGAATCATAATTAAATAACGACTAATTCAATTTTGTTTATGTTGTGTTTGGGAATTTAGGAGGGAAAAGAAAATAAGAGAAAATATTAATCAGATGGAATAGATCAAACCCAAAAAAAATTTATTTAATTATAACTTCATATAAGTCAGTATATTGTAAATATTGCACATACAGATGGTGAAACCAAAAGAAGGAGATGTCAGGTAGAGCTCGAGAAAACTGAGCACAAAATTGGCATTATAGATGAAGTTGATATAAAACATGATCACATATTAAAATTAGTACTTTACTTTTGGCAAAGCAATAAAACAAATACGTAATTGATGAAAAATTAAGCAGGGCAAAGTGAACAAATCATCAAAACAGGCTACAATCAGAGTAAAGGCACACAAAGAAGCCGAGACACGTGAAAAACCAATGGATGTCCGCGAAAGCAGCAGTAATCAATTGAGGGGTGCACGGCAAACAGTACATAAATTACATATGTAAAGAACATTTTAATGATGATAATAATGTCAACGAAATTATTCAATGTTTGTCTGGAAAATAATGTACGAAAATGAGAGCTAAATAATTATTGGAAACAAAGATCAGCATAGGTCATCACTGGTTGCATTCTCTAAAATGCTCCCGTAACTGATAAATAGTGGATTTGGAGTACGACATGAGAAATTGTTGAAGAAAACTCCGTTTTGAAAACTATATCGTGCATAGAAGGATGGGCAAGTAATAGAGGCTCTATATTCAAAATTAGACAAAGGGGAGAAAACATTTTGGATAGATGTCGTTTCATAGAGTTTATAGCTCAGCACATAGCGCAATTGCTCGAATTTCTAAATGATGGATTATAACTGAAACTGCACACTAATGAAGGAATAGAAGCAGATTATGGTAATTGTTACTTCCTAGGGCTAAGTGTGAGAATCCGCAAATGCGACCCCCGGGTCTCGACCCCTGGTTTGGGAGTCTGAAACATCGGAAAGGATTCCGTTGTTCCATTTGCTTCTATGTGTTGATAATTCATATCGGGAGTCCCTCTATCCTATTTCTAGATGCAAGAGGGTTCGTTCAGAGTCGCCAGTACGTTTTACGAGAAAACGGACAAAATGATTGTGTAAGAGGGAAGGCTACATATAAGCCTTTCTTTACACGTTTGTCTACGAAACCAGGATTCTATAGGGTTCGGGAACTATATTACGGTTTGGGAAGGTGTTAAGCACCCATTCCGCCCTTTCGGTCTCTAGTGGTCTTATATGTTTATTCTATGTTGGAAAACTTGGATGCTTTTACTGATATTCTACTGCTTTCTGGAAATAACTAATGAAAACCTGATTTTCGAGCGCGTTAGGAATCTACCACAACTATGTCGCCACTTCGCTTACTAGGACGGGGATCGACTCTAGAAGGTGGCACTTCGGGTGCCAAGATTAGATCCGAGACTCTTGCGGAAATAAATGTTATCGCAGATGCTTTCGGAGAAGGCTTAAAGATTAGAAAATATGAGAGAGAATAAGGAATTTTAGTATAGAAATTGTGGCGAGAAGTTGCCGTCTAGAACCCATGGGGGTGTTGGCCTATTTATAGTGCTCGGGATAGATTGTCGCGCGACATTCCCCAAAAAAGGAGAAGTGTCGCGCGACAAACCTGATCACTGTACCTGTTTGTCGCGCGACATATCTCTTTGTCGCGCGACAAACGGCTGAAGTGATGGATTTTGACACTGTGATGTGTCAGAAAGTGGTTGGTCGGGTGCAGAGGGGTTTGTCGCGCGACAAACGGCTGAAGTGATGGTTCTGACACTGTGATGTGTCAGAAAGTGGTTGGTCGGGTGCAGAGGGGTTTGTCGCGCGACATATCAGGGATTGTCACGCGACAATGTGATATGTCGTGCGACAATCTCTCTAAAAAAACAGGTTTGTTGGCCAACAAACCCTCCTAGGGTAGTTTCGGGTGCTCGGGTGGGTCCGGACCCCGAAACCAGTAGTTCTCAAAGGTCGTTAGGGTTCTTGGGGGGGTCACGGATCGGGGTGTCTACACTAAGGCAACTAGACCTAACCCATGTGAAACATGCATGAAGCTGGCAGTTCAAAGAACAAGCAAAGAAAATATTGTTGAAAATTAATCCCTAAAATTAACATGTCAAATCATCAAGATCTAAATTGAAACAATGAAACCGCGTACTTGAATCTATGATAAAACAAATGCGGAATACGAGGATCGATCACAATAACATCATGGATTGAGTGGGTACGTGGTCTTCCTCAACCAAATCGCCTTAGTATCTTGAAGGGAATTTTTGGTTTTCTTCCAGATGGGGAGAAGGGAGCCGTATTTTGATTTGGTGTATTGGGGACCATAACCCTAATATCTTTTTTATATACAAACTAATTAGAGTTTCTATTAAATCCTAATAAGCCTATATAAGGTATCTAGTTTATTTGAGTAGTCTATGGGCTTAATTAAAAATTAATTAGCCCATTAATTTAAATAGCAAATATAATTGAAATATTATAATATGTTACCCACATAAATTAGAAAATATAAATTTTCTAACAATCTCCCACTTGGGCTCATATTATTCCTGAAACAATTATATCACTGAATTCTTTAAACGCGCATCCGTATGCTATTTATCCTTAGACTTCTTAAACAATCTGGTATATCTCGTGTACAAGCAATGGAATTACCGCAGCCTTTATCACCCTAAGGTCGTGACTAAACCATGATTATCACCATACTAACACACTTAGTAACATAGATCAAATGTGGATAAGTAGCATGGAAATTACATGAAATGTAATCTTAGACATGCTTATTTCCAATTGGCCCAAATTTAATGAGATTAACACCTCCAAACTTTATGTTAAATCACAATGAAAGGAAAAACAAACATTCATAGTTAAGACGAAAATAAACTATCTTCTTTATTCTGCAGAAAATATGCGTCTAAATAAAAGAGCATCCATTATTCAAACTCCCACTAAACTAGCACATTATCAAATAACACAAATCCTATATAAGCAATATGCTCATGAAATGCCTTATGTGTTAAGTCTTTAGTGAACGGATCCGTAATCATGGAGTTTGTGCTTATATGCTCTATAGACACGACAACTCTGAACTCTTCTTTAACAACAAGAAACTTAATGTCTATATGCTTTAGATTTCTAAAAAAATTATGTTGTTATCGAATATAGCACAATCAATTTATTGTCACAAAATATCTTTAGTGGTCTTTCAACACTATCCATAATTCGCATCTTAGTGACAAAATTTGGCAACCATATTCCATATTAAAATCGAAATCATAATACCATATGATCTCCAACTTATCTGATTTTCGTAAGTATATAATCTTTCTGTTCTCTTTAAATACTGTATAACCCTTTAATTGGTTGCATTCTGAAGATCTATCATAGGGTTACTTAAATATCTACCAAATATCTTTACTATGAACGTTAAACACAAATGTGTACATACTTTACGATACATCAGACTCCCTACAACTGATGCATAAGGAATCTTTTGCATCTCTTTCTTTTCACCCTTGTTTTGGGGCACTGGCTGAGACATAAATTGTCTCTTTTAACAATGGGAGAATCTCTTGAATGACAGTCTTTCATGCCAAATTTGGTAAGAATTCTTTCGATATATCTCTTTCGTTGATAACCCTAGGTACCTGACAATAATGTCGATGTATCTGAATTCCTAATACAAAAGAGATATGGTCAACATAAAATACCAGGAAGATAATTTTACTCCAACTGAACTTATGAATACATAATCATCAACCGGATTTACCTCAAAACCGTATGAAATAATAACTTGATGAAATTTGTGATACCATTGACGGAAAACTTCCTTAAGGCCATAAATGGATTTCATTAATTTAATTTCTTCTTAAGGTTGTTGAATTTGCTATTTAGGAAGTTTTTCAACATTGTCTTGAAGATCTTATTTTGCATTTGAAATATTGTCAAAAATTTGTTCTTAATCATTATCAATATTAGTACTTAGAATTTAAATAAATTCATCCTCAAAGACAATGTTTCTAACTTTATCTTTCCCCACAAACTCAAAATCCTCAAAGATCCAACTGATTGATGGTCAACTACATGTCCACATGTTATTGTATTTTCTTGGGAGACTCTCTCATATCTAGGCGCAGTAAGAAACTCTTGACCTAAGGTCGTAATCTTATTTTGATAATAACAATAAATCAATCATGTGTAATTTAACATTTTCTTAATATAAGTATATAGTTTATTTACTTGAAAAATTCAAGAAAAACATGACAATAATCACTCTTTCACTATTCGATCATTGGACAAGACGATGAAGATCAAATCTCTCAATACAAATCATGAAGTACAAAGGATCAAAAGACTATATGAAAAGCTTATAGAAAAAAGTTTCAAGTGAAGATCAATTCGAAGAAACAAATCAAAGCATTCGAAAACTCGTTAATTCAATAATTGAGTGAGTGTTTAAGATTTATGTAAAGTTATTGTATTAATCAAATCCTTATAGCTCAAACGTATGAATGCATCTTTTAAAGATTGATTCAAACAAGCTTTAAATTGAATTTATTTGAAAAACATCATTTTACAAAGACCGAGTTTCAAAATAAATTCATATTACTTTTAAATGATCATATTTTAAGCTCTCATAAAAATAGGTATCTTAGAAACATATCTTTGAGGTTCACAAATCATTATAATTGTATTTGGAACTAAATTGCAAAATTACAAAAATGTTTTTATTTTACATTTAAGATTCGCTTAGTTTTTGCACAGCTTTGATCTAACGGACTGATGGAGGCCTTCGCGGATTCCGATCATTTTGAAATTTTTACAGTAGTTAGAAAACATCTCTTATCACTTTTGACTAAAATTTGGGCATGATCCAACGGTCATATTAGGAGATATTATCAAAATAATTTGAATTTCTAGTCAACAAAACTAGTTGTTGGAAAGTTTGAAAATGTATACCTTTGACCCAAAACCTTTCTTAATCATCCCCAACGGCCATATGCTTTTGCAAACTATATATACGAGGTCCTAGACATGTTTTAACACACCTTGAATCATTCTAATACTCTATTATTCATATATTCAAATATACAAAGATTCAAAAACACATTTTGATCAATCTTTCATCTTTTGAGCTATATATTTTTTATCAAAACTTGATAACTTTTAGTGTGAGCTAATTTTCATATCTTTTAAACACTTTAGAGTTATTGTGTTGGTGCGTATCACCACAAACAAATTACTCTTCATTTCAAAAAAGAGTTTGTCTCTTTGTAGAGTAAGAGAGCATATCTTGTGAGAAGTGTAGTGAGTAGTATAGCTACATTGTGAGTGTTGTGTGCATAACAACATGTGTATTGAGGTTTGATCTTCACCCGAGGAAGATTGAAAGTGAAAATTCTCGGGCAACTAACCGAACGCGTACGTATGGTTTAGGAAACCGAATCGTGAGGATAAAATGTCTTGAGCTTCAAATTAGTTTAATCTTTCTAAACTCAAGCTCTCTTTTTATTTCTATATTATTGTTTGTATTTTGAGATTGCTTATTTACTTGTCTTGGGATTGATTACTTGAAATTGATTATTTCCTTGATATTGTTGCTTTGCTTAAATATTTTTAAAATGTTTTAATTCCGTATTAAGTTTTTAAAAACCTATTCACCCCCCCCCCTCTAGGGTTGTTTTTCGACCAACAGAAACAATCACTAGTCTCTTGTTCTAGTACTGAGGCAGGATTTCGTGCTTTTGTTGATACCACCTAGGAAATCATCTGGCTACGCTAGCTCTTATCTAACATGGGAGTCGCTCATCATCTACCCACCACCATTGGTTGTGATAATTGAAATACTATTCATATTGCACACAATGATGTCTTTCATGAACAGACCAAGCATATCGAGATTGCTTGTCATTGTGTTCACCAACATGTAATCAGCAACTCTGTTTAACTCATTTCTGTCTCATCTACTAATCAACCAACTCATATATTCACTAAAATTCATTTACTAAGCCGCTTTCAAGATTTGTTTTCCAAACTCAAGATGGTTTCACATTTACCACCTTGAGTTTGAAGGGGGGTTAGAATATCGCCCACAATATTGTATAGTTGACTTTGTCACTCAGTACATATATAGTTGATTTGTATCCCTTAATTTATGTATAGAGATTAGGGATTAATTTGCTTCCTTTTATTAGTTTCCTTTTTTGTTTTAGCTCCAACCCTATATAAAGGATTTCTCTGTATTACTTTATGATTATCAATACAATATATTATTTTTCCTCATCCTTCTCACCTTTCTCAAACTAACAAACACTAATACACAATTATTATTTTTTAATTATTATTACCAATTCCAAAAAATACTTAGTAAATTAACAATTAGTAATTAAAAACACAGTTCTGGTTTGCAAACATTGCCAATTGCATATTAAAGTCACCAGACTGAAGCAATATGGAACCAAGCTTCCTCTGCTTGCATCTAAGAAGACTATCTCAATTTTTTGCCCTAACAAATATCTACACAATTAAGGTATATTCACACAACACACAACCCCTAAAACCCCCCATCCCATGCCACCTTCCACCATATTCCCTTATATATTATTACAAAAAAAACATAGTGAAAAAAGGGTCAAACACTCGAATCTAAAAAAAAAAAAAATTGGGATCCAAATGGTTGGGGCGTGCACTTCAAATGTTCAGTTGGGGTATTTCCTAAATGTTTGGACCATAATGTAATTTCCTGAAATTTGGGAGTCCAAACTATATTTTTTATAAACTTACTGGTCAAACTATAACTTATGCAAGAAACACTTGATTATTGTTAATAAAATAAGGAAGACAACCATTTTTCACTAATAATTGGACATTTACACCGTAAATATGTGGCCTTGAATGTAATTTATGATTGTTGAGGGGTCAAATCACAATTTCTTATATTTCAGGGTCAAAACTTCAATTTTCTAAACTAAACATATTTTCAAACACATAATCACAAAATCATCCCTAGACTTACAAAATGTCCTACGCATGTTAATTGGATTCAAATAAAGAATCCCAATGAAGCACACTTTCCGCATATGCATCTATATTAGTAAACATACGAGAAGAGATCTGAAAGGGGCAAGAGGAGTTCCTACACCTTCCCACCTCATAATTTTATCCCTAAGCTCAGGATTTTGGTTCGTAGATCTCATCGATACGGTCAACCCCCGTTGTTAACCATAATTGTTCTCTCTTTTATCCATTTTGGAAAAACAGTTCGGCAACTCCGCCTTATTTTACATGATTTATCACCAATGCACATGCCAATGCCTAATTGAGAAGCCTTGGCCACATGCTGCTCGGAGTAGGCCACCTGCATTGCTGTCTGAGGCACCCAGAGGGGTTTTATTATAATTTACCCCTTTTTTGTGCTACTTAGGCCAAAGGCGCCCAAACAAGAATTCAAACAAATCCATCTTGGAGATTCAAACATATCGCGATTACTCCTAAGATTTAGCCCCATTTCAACTAGCGTATTAGCTACATCATTAGCCGAGCAACGTATAAGATTAAACTTGCAGTCTCAAGGCCTTCGGCTCAACTAGACTAATCTTGAATCAAGCAATAAAGGGGGTGGGAAGGACTAAAGTTCTTTGCAAGTAGGGATAATGGATTTTTTGAAAAAGAAATAAATTTTTTTATTATTTTAGGTATAACTCGTGTCATCCTATATAGAAATAAACTAAACATTTTGCGAACTTTCTGGATTGAAAGAATTGTTTGAAAAACTTTTTAACATTCACCCTAATTTTTTTTTGCATCTACTAAATGTGCATACTTCATTTATCGTGCTTATAATTATTAGAAATATGCATGGACTTTTCTCACATTGAGACTAAGTACCCCCACTTGAATTTGAGAAAATTTTATTAGGGGTGGGTATTCGATCCAATTCAGCAATTTTTAGATTATTCACATCAATCCGTTATCGGTTTTAAAATTTCAATTTCAATTCAATACAACACGCCGTATCAATTAAATGTTAGATTGGATTGGTTTCAATATGATTCAATTAAATAAGGAAAAATAAAACTAATATGTCAAAATAAAACCAAATAGTTTCTAAAGAAAGTGAATACTGGGCCATTTTATTATGCCTTCAATTAGGTAACAATCAGCCTACCACCACAAACACACATCTTTTGGCCCACCACAAGCCCATACCTATACTAACGTAATTAGTTTTTTTATTTTGCGAGTTTTTAATGGGTGGGGGAATTATTGCAAAAATATATATATATATATATTATTGTTAAAGTAATATACAAATTTATATTCAATAGTACAACTTTGAAGGTAGTATTTATATTATGGTAAAAAGATAATTGTTTCGACAATATGGGTAGCCTTTTTAAATCCATCCGCTTAATTATGCTTCGCCGCTACAATTATATGAAAATTTACTATTCACTCTACCTTGTTTTAAACAATTTAAAATTTTCATCATTTTTAACAGTTCAAAAAAATTTTGTCCCATGGGCTTTCCCTTCATAGGCTTCACTCTTAATTTTATTTTATTTTTCCTTTTTTTTAATTATTACAAATATGTACGATGTAAGGTGAATAGTGCACATTCGTTTGGCCTTTGGCCCTTTCATGACTAAAAAAGCATAAATAGTGTAAAGCACATAACATTTCTACATTGAATGATGACTTAGGAAGGCATAATTACAAATTTGAACAATGTCAAATGCACAAATAATTACTACAACAAACATTAGTACTGTAATTCCTAGAGAAATATTTTAAATTATCTCAGTTGAATTCTTTTGATTTACTGTATTTGTCCACCTAGTTTATATCATAAAGAATATTTAATTTACATCACGGATCTCTCAAAAGTCACCTCATTCAGGAGTGGGTCTAAGGGAGTTGACCCCACTTAATTTAAAACATGTAAAAGATATATATATATATATATATATATATATATATTCAAGTAATGACCTTAATTTAAGAACCTTATTTATGAATCGGACTATTTTACATGCTTCTCGATAGAATTTTGGATGAAATTTGGTGGGGATATTATTCATCATGTGTAGAACATCTCCACCAAATTTCATTAAAAAATTCTACCGGGAAGTGGATTAACTATAAGATTGAAAAATATTGGTACAGAAATAGATATATAAAATTCAATATTTTTTTAATCATGTAGTTAACCCACTTTCCGGTTGAATTTTTTGATGAAATTTGGTGGAGATATTCTATACATGATGAAGAACATTCCCACCAAATTTCATTAAAAAAATTCCATCGGGAAGTGTATATTTAAAATTTGTGAGGTAGAGTTAATGGATAATGTGGGTGATAAAAATTAGACCAGTCCCACTAAAGATGGAATCGAGTCTGAATGGTTGATTCTGGTAACCGGATTGTAAAGTTGGCTAGATAAACTCTAAGGAGACTAGATTTTTTTGTGAGGTAGGTTCTTCTGGTAGCGCTTATGCTAATCCGGTAATATGTCCTCCATTGTGTATGTGTTCTTTATTAGCTCAAAGGTTATAGAAAGTACAATTCATTGCTTTTTCCCTTTAAATAATTATCCTAAAATTAATGCTAATAATCGATCACCTACATATTGAGCTACCATTTTCTATTTATATGTATAGAATTAGGATCACGAGACTCATTAGGGTAACAATAAAAAGACTATTAAATATATAACTTGGATATTAATCTAGCACTTTTCACGTGAGGGTAGGTCTTTATCCATAACAAATTTTTCACTTTACAAGTGTCTCTTGATTATTAGTTATGACACCCACCTCAGTGAGCAGCACTAATCGTGCCTGTTAGCATAGGTGTTCTATCCTCGTTAGCAGGGACGATCATATCGACATTCTCATTATTATTGATTATCGAGCTCTTGTAGAAATATCTCTACAAGGCTTAAAGTGGGCCACATATTTATTTATTTATTTATAATTAATTTATTATTATTATATATATTAATATTATTTGTATTTCAAAATATGGATTTTAACTAATTAAGGTTCAAACCTATAAGGAAATAAATCACAGCCTTACTTGTTTGATGGAAACGAATCATGGAAATATTTGTTTGATGGAAACAAATAATTAAAGATTAATTTTCAAGAATAAAGGTTCCTAGCCTATCCTATATATGCATGTGGTTCCCATCATAAACAGTCGAGAGTTTTGTGAGGGAATAAGCTAGAAGATCTCTATCAAATAAAATTATTAAGTATCCTTTTGGTATACGTTTGAAGCAAAGGTGGTTTAAATCTTAACTTGGACAACAATGGCTGGAGGTAAGATTATATTCTTCCGCTACAGTATTATTTTAGATTAACATGTGGTATCAGAGCAGACCTTCAGTTCATGCTGTCCAGTTCATATTTTGAAAATCATTGAATGTAGATTTAAGTAAAATATGTTTCCTACATATTTGTTTTGATATGTTCATGCCGCAATATTTGTTTTGATTTGTTTATGCCGCATGCTTTCGGTAATAATATATATACATATATATGTCTAATATGTGTGTATAGGTATAGAGGAAATTCTAACCTATGGTATAATGCCATGTAGGAGGAGATGGAATCAATGGCTAATAATCAAGTTTGGGATCTTGTTCAATTGCCTGCTGAATATTCAGCCATTGGCTACAAATGGGTCTATAAGACTAAGAAGGACGCATCTGGTAATATTGAACGATATAAGGCCAGACTTGTAGCTAAAGGTTTCACTCAAAAGGAAGGCATTGATTACCATGAAACCTTCTATCCAGTTTCTAAGAAGGATTCATTTAGGATAATCATGGCCTTGGTAGCTCATTTTGATCTAGAGCTTCATCAAATGGATGTGAAAACAGCTTTTTTAAATGGGGATCTTGAAGAGGAGGTATATATGAGACAGCTTGAAGGTTTCACTAATAAAAAGGAAAGCCATTTAGTTTTCAAATTAAAGAAATCCATATATGGACTTAAACAAGCTTCCCGTCAATGGTATTTTAAGTTTCACAACGTTATTACTTCGTATGGATTTATAGAGAACGTTGTTGATCAATGCATATACCTCAAGGTTAGTGGGAGCAAATATATCTTCTTAGTCCTATATGTGGATGATATTTTACTTGCAAGTAGTGATTTGGGCTTGCTGCATGAAACAAAGAATTTT
Organism: Lonicera japonica; assembly: GCA_021464415.1. NCBI lineage: Eukaryota > Viridiplantae > Streptophyta > Magnoliopsida > Dipsacales > Caprifoliaceae > Lonicera > Lonicera japonica. The sequence goes on from CM038464.1 coordinate 70,693,245, forward strand.
CTTATCCAAAATTTTGAAATCAAGAATATGGGTGAAGCCTCATATGTCATTGGCATAGAGATTCATAGAGACGGATCTCAAAGGACATTAGGATTGTCTTCGAAGGCCTACATTGAAAGAATTTTGGAAAGATTTGGGATGAACAACTGTTCACCCAATGTAGCACCCATTGTTAAAGGAGATAAATTCAATTTGAGTCAATGCCCACAGAATGATTTGGAATGAGAACAAATGAAAAGCATACCTTATGCTTCAGCAGTTGGCAGTCTAATGTACGCTCAGGTCTGTACAAGACCTGATATTAGATATGCAATAGGAATGTTAAGCAAATACCAAAGTGATCCAGGTTTGGATCATCGGAAGGCTGCCAAAAGAGTCTTGAGGTATCTGCAAAGAACCAAGGACCATATGCTCACATACAGGCACACTAACCTTTTAGAAGTGGTTGGGTATTCAGATTCAGATTTTGCCGGATGTGTAAATACGAGGAAGTCTACTTCAGGATACATTTTTCTGTTTGCTGGAGGTGCTATATCTTAGAGGAGCGTTAAGAAATCCATTATTGGTCTACCATGGATGCAGAATTTATTGCTTGCTATGAAGCTACAACACAGGCATTATGGTTGAAGAATTTTATCACAGGGCTAAGGATTGTCGATTCTATAGTAAAGTCTTTAAAGATTCATTATGATAATTCAGCTGCAGTTTTCTTCTCTAAAAACAATAAGAGTGGGAACCAAAGTAAGCATATCGACATAAAATATTTGGTGGTTAAAGACCATATTCAGAAGCATGAAGTTTTCATTGAGCATATCAGTACTGAGTTGATGATAGCGGATCTTATGACTAAAGGTTTGCCAGCTAAGTTGTATAAAAGTCATATGGATCATATGGGACTTATGGGCTCATTTTAATTTTCAAGTTGCTTCATTTTTTTGTAAACAATTTAAGTGGTTTTTAGAGAATTAAATAATTTTATTTTGTGCACATAAAGTTTCATCAGAAAGTAAACCATTGGGATTGTTACAGTTGGACCTTGAATGACTTATTTAAGGATCATTCATAAAGAACAATGTACTCACTTAGTAAAACTTATTGCATTGTAATACATGGAAGGAAGTGTTTGATAATAAGACATAACCGCTATGATTCATGCACTGAGGGATTCTATGTAAGTAATTAAGTTTCCACTACTATTGGTTTGGACAATACAGTTAAATGTAGTTACGGCGTTATCATCCATTAAGTAATTTTGAATTTATATGTGGGCCAAGTGGGAGAATGTTAGAAATATCTCTATAAGGCTTAAAGTGGCCCACATATTTATTTATTTATTTATAATTTATTTATTATTATTATTATTATTATTATTATATATTAATATTATTTGTATTTCAAAATATGGATGTTAACTAATTAAGGTTCAAACCTATAAGGAAACAAATCACAGCCTTATTTGTTTGATGGAAACGAATCAAGGAAATATTTGTTTGATGGAAACAAATAATTAAAGATTAATTTTCAAGAATAAAGGTCCCTAGCTTATCATATATATGCATGTGGTTCCCATCATAAACAGTCGAGAGTTTTGTGAGGGAATAGGCTAAAAGATCTCTATCAAATAAAAGTATTAAATATCCTTTTGGTGTACGTTTGAAGCAAAGGTGATTTAGATCTTAACTTGGACAACAATGGCTGGAGGTAAGATCATATTCTTCCGCTACAGTATTATCTTAGATTAACAACTCTACTTGGCAATAGTCGCCATACTTGACTTAGGGTCTCAAGGCCTTTCTGGTCATACTCGAACCATTCTTTTCTCCTTGAACCTAGCCCAACATCTCTAGCCCAGACAAGTTCATTATTTTAGGCTCCCGACAAATAACTTACGTACTCCGCTAAAATTGGTAAGAAATAATAGAAAGAGAGGTGAAATGGGGTCAATTTTGCTAAAAACATTAAACTATAATTATTTTAAACATGCATTAATATTACGTAATAACTAAAATGCTCTTTAACATAGTACTAATATATAATGATTTATTAAATAACCCCCTACAAAAGTAAGTCTTCCTCTAAAAGCATGATAGTCTTATATGTGTACTCGCACACATTAGTCTACATAAAATAATTTTCTCAACTCTCTCTCCCTCTCTCTCTCAGCATCAGTCTCTATGAGTTCAATTTTACATAACTTTCATTAAGGTGAATCTAAATAAATAATATAATGAAAATATAACGTACGTTACTTGTGGACATGTCCATATTCAAATATTCGAATAAATTTATCTTCTGGGCTATTGTACTTATGCAAGACTAATTTGTTGTAAGTATTTGCTATATTTTTTAACATTGTTAAGTGTAATAGAAAAAAGAAATTCTATAGCTAAAAACGTGGATGATATTACAAGTCTCTTGTAATGTGAAAAATATTTTAAAGTCGAATAACTTTTTTAAATGTAGATAGTGTTAGGCTCAAGTTTTTTATGTTCTCATAGTTGAATTTCTTTTTATTGTACTTTGAAACCTAACTCGTATTTTTATCTTAGTTAAAAGTTTAAAATTCTATGTGTGTATGTATATCCATGCTAACTATTAGTTAAGCATGAACATGGAATTTTTTGTACATAAAAAATGCCTAAAATATCATTGTCACTGAAGACTTGAATGCATAATCTTAATAATAAATACAAGCTATTACCGTTTAACCAAACACAATATTTGTTTATTTTATTTTACAAATGTATATACGATTTCAAGAATTACTAGGTATCATCTTGCTCATGTTTCATGTGTATTAACGATTCTAGTATATATATGTATGTGTGTGCGGGCCCTCTCTTAAGAGGATTCTGAAACAATAGGCCAGTAAGATAGACACGCTAACTGAAGGGAATTAGGGCAGTGAACATGCATCACATACACAATAAACTGCACTAATCATTAAACCCTAAGATCTATATTGTTCAATATGATCGACAGAAAACATATCTTAAAATATGACGGATCAAATCCTTCTGTTGTTGTCGTCTTAGCGTAGAAAATACGACGCCTCTACAGTATGCACACACGAATGAGAACGGATCCTTGCTTGGTGTACTAGCACACAATTTTAGGGTTTTCACTTTTTTGCCTTTCTTTTTTCTAATAAAAACAAAAAAGAGTGATAGTTTTCCTTTTAAAGGGAAACCCTAATGAGAAACCCTAAGTAATAAAATGAATTAGGTCTAAGCCCAACCAGGGCCAAGCCCAATTCGTTTTTGATCCTACTCATTTTGGTGTGCGACCATGTAGGTTTATATTCCTTTGGCAGTGCAATTAAAAGCCTGTTTTAATTATACAAATAGTAAGCGGTCTCTAGTAAGACATTACTACTATCCAAAGGGTATAAAGGTCAAAACAACACAACCTTAAATGATATGCCACGTATTAATTCCTTTTGTCTACCAATATCTATATTGAACACAAGACTTAGGCAAATGTCATTCTTGTATAGTTCAATCTTTATTTCTTGATCTCTAAGTATAATTAATCTTATACAAATGACACATCATTTGTGCATGGCCAAGCAAACATTAATTATACTCATCAAAGGGCCCAAAGCTATCTTTTTCTCATTATATGAGAGTGACAAATCTCATCTTGATCAATCACATACCTCTACATAGTTTATAGTATGCTTAATCATCATCTTTATAATTACTCGGTTAAGAGCAACGTTTGATGATGCCCATCACACCAATCCCCATGTTGGTAACCATGACGATCTCAGGTCTGAGAATAATACGATATCACTAATGGGGAACATCACTGATGACATTATATAACACTCCTCGCATTGCCCCAAAGCGGGTCAGTCCAATACATTGTTCCCTAACAAGTATCAGTGTGTTCAGCTTGATATCTCCATATCTATGACTTGTGGAACATAGTCATCAGCTGACTCATACTCTAATCACTATATCAATGCGGTCCTAGATTATTGACATATGATTAGAGACAAATAAATATTATTATTATTTATTTACTAGTATCCCACAATCAAGTCACGTGCTTTATGAATTAGTATTAATACATATTATTCATAAAACAATCTAAAGTCAAAAGAAATAAACTTTATTGATAATAATAAGCAATAGATATCCAAGTACAAATCATAACCTATGAATAGTCCTAGGGCATATCTCTTTCATCCTACGGCCTATCACTTAAAGCGCTGTAAGTAACTTAAGTCAATTGGATATATAAAAAATGGGATGTTATATATGATGGATACACAAACAAACCAAAAATTATTTTTCAATGCAACCATCACGTGATAAAAATAAGAGTAATGCGAAGGTATCCTCTACCCTTGGAAGGTTTCTTAAATGATGTATATATGCCAGATTATCTTTTTCGTCTACTCACTCTTATTCATCAAGCTTTTAATTTTTTAATTTTTAATTTAGTATTTTTTCTTCTTCTAATTTTTTTTAAAAAAAATTATATTCTTGAAAAGTATGAATCAAGATATACCAAACAAAATCCGCTTTGCATATAAAATTATTAGCTATTTGTTTTATAAATTTTTTAATAGATAATCTCTTAGACAGTCCTATTAGAGATGCATTTAAGACTTGATTATGGTTTGAAATTATCCAATTTATTTTTGCATTAAAGATGCTCTTAGTCTTAAATATCGATATGCACATGAAACGCAAGGATTAAATATCAATGGAAAATGATAACTTGTGCCTTAAGAGCACATGTTAAGCATACTATGAATAGAAAGAACACTCCCGTGTGAGAATCCGTACCCTATTAAATGTGTATTTAAACTTTTTTTTATTATAAATAGGTTGTTAACATATGCCTTTAAGATACACGTAAACATAACTCAATATCAATTAGTAATTGTAACTACGGCAAGGTAATTAGTGCAAAAGAAAACAAAGGGGGATTAAGAGACCAATGATGCTACATTTATAATTTTGCTGGTTACAGTCGTATTTTGTTTACCAATGTATTTCTCGGAAAAAGGTTCCGTGAAAATAAGGGGGTCAAAATGTCTCTTAAGAAACGCCATCATTTTGGCGTGTTAGATAATAAACACTTTAATTAACACGTACCATAAATCCATAATAATGGAAAAGTTATTGAAATCGCCTATAAGAGTGTGGTTTGGTTTTACGGGCTTTGGAATTCTATAAGAATTATGATTCTATAAAATTACAATTCTTAAAATTGCAATACTAAAGAATTACAATACTATATATTGTTTGGATTGTATACAGTTTTCATTTAGAATTTTATTAAAATTTCAAACTTATTTGTTTGGTTGATTTATCGAATTCATTTGAAATTTCGAAAAAACAATGATCTTGCCAAACGTTTGGCACACCACTCATTGCCAAAGTCGAAATAGATCACAGGAGTTCCGAGAGTAGATGACGTCAATAGGTGGTGGTGGGAAGGCTGTTTAGTATATATGGTGTACATAGAATATACATACACATACATATATTTACTATATATATATAATATGTGCATATGTATTATATGTAATGTAGATATATTATATAGAAAATGTGTACGTAGGTTTTATATATATGAAAATTTTTAAGTACGGATCGATCCTTTACAAATTGATTCTTTTTACGACGTTTTTTGTCGTAAAAAAATCACCCAATGTTTTAATGAGGAAAAAATATAGTAAAAAGGTTCGGTCCATACCAGAAACGAACTTCATATATATATATTGTACATTTCTAATATATAGTTATAATGGTGGCGCATTTTTGTAAAGTGGTGTTTTTTTTTGGCGCCGGGGGGGGGGGGGGGGGGGGGGGGGGGGGCAGGGGGCGCACTGTTTGTTGTAGTGGTCAGGGGTTGGAAAAAGAGGTTGGAGTGGAGTGGTTGTAAGGACCTGATCCGACTGGGTTCGAGAACACGATAAAAATAAAATTCAACTTTATTTTATATATCAAAGTAATTTGTAAAAATACAATTTACAACATATCCATATCTCTCTTCTTTAATCAACAAAAATAAAAAAACTACACCACACTTAATTCACTAGTTAAAAACCGACTCTGTCTCGAGTTACCTACAACATAAAAAAATGAAAAAGGTCATTAAATAACATACAGGAGTGAAAACATCTTAGCATAATATTTTATCAACAGTAAAATTTTCAAAAAGAACTTTCGTCTACTCAAAAAATTCAACGAACCACAACCGGCCTCTTACACCGATTCTTCTCGATAACATGTTAAAAATTACCCGCCTCACACACCTCACCACGTCGAACCTTCTCTCCAAATCTTACACAACTATGGATTATTAAGATTGATTAACGAGTAAACTTAACCATGCCCCAATCGGTTGCACGTAATTTAGCCAATATCAATATATAATACCAATTAATGATGCCAAATAAATGTATCGAATTCAATCAACGTAATAAATTCAAAAAAAATACAACAAGTATGATAATGAACAAACACTTTAAAATTTTAATTGCATGTTAAGTACAACCCTTTACCTTAAAAGTAGTGCCATAAATATACAACAAAAAAAGCCACTGCCTTCCATATATTGCCATGGCTCTCACTCTGTCTTCTTATTCTCGCATGCTTCACTCTCCACTACATTGGTATGTTCTCTGGACTAATAAATTAGTCTCACAAATTCTTTTAAGCCTACAATAAAAATTAGATGGCTCATTCTTGAGCCCCCACTACATTTCCATCAGGTATTGGTTTTAAAATTTTGCTTTCAATTCAATCTAACACGCCATACTAATCCAATTCAATTAAATGTTAAATTGGACCGGTTTCAATATGATCCAATTGAATAAAAAAAATATAACTAATATGTCAAACTATCACTATTCCTACTCAAAAATTTTCAAAATTTCCAATATAGCAAATTGACAAAATAAAATAAAATAATTGGCAGTCAAATCAATTGGTATTATGATAATAAAATACCATGAGACTAAATTCAATCCAAACAAAACAAAACGAAATGGTTTCTCAAAAAAGTGAAAACTGGGCCATTTTAACTTCCCTTCAATAAGGTAACAATCAGCCTACCACAACAAACACACATATTTTGGCCCAACTACAAGCCCATGCCTTATCCTAACGTAATAATTTGGTAATTTGAAGGTTGTTTTTTGTTTTGAGAGTTTTTAATGGGGGGTATTATTGCCAAAAAAAATATATTGTTAAAGTAATATACAACTTTATATTTATTCATTACAACTTTTAAAGGCAATATTTATGTTCTGTTAAAAAAATTAATTGTTTCGACAATATGTATTGTCTTTTTAAATCCACCCTCTTAATTACGCTTCGCCACAAAAGTTATATAGAAACTAACAATCCACTATTCCACTCTTCCTTCTTTTAAACATTTTAAAACTTTCATCATTTAATTTAACAGTTCAAAAAATTTTGTTCCATGGGCTTTCCATTCACTTATTTTTTTTCCCTTTTTATCTAATTATTACAAATATGTACGATGTAAGATAAATAGTATACTTTCGTTTGGCCTTTGGCCCTTTTATGACTAAAAAAAAGCATAAATAGTGTAAAGCACAAAACATTTTTAAATTGGATGATGACATAGGAAGGCATAAATACAAATGTTAATAATGTCATATGCACAAATAATTACTATAACATGCGTAGTGCTGTTATTCGTAGAGAATTTTTTTACATTATCTTAGTTTGAGCTGTAATTCGTAGAGAATTTTTTTTACGTTATCTTAGCTTGATTTACTATATTTAATGACACAAGTTTCATCTAGTATATATTATAAAAAATATTTAATTTACGTCACGCATCTCTCAAAGTTACCTCATTTAATGGTGGGATTAGGATTTAGGAAGGGAGTTACATGCGTGGTCTATTGACCTCACTTAATTTAAAAAATATAAAAAATATATGTAGTATTATTAAAATTTGTGGGGTAGAATTAATGAATAACTTAGTTAAGAAATGGTAAAAGGAGATGTCAAACATGGTCAATTTTGCTAAAAACATTAAACTATAATTATTTTAAACATGCATTGATGTTAAGTAATGTAATGATTTATCAAATAATTTAGCCCCTTGAAAAAGTTTCAATTTGCCTACGCAAGTAAGTCTTCCTCTAAAAGCATTATAGTTGTACTTGTGTACTCGCACACGTTAAAACAATAGAATAAGGCTACGTTTGATAATAACATGAAAAATGAAAAGAAAAATAACTAATTTAAATGAGAAGATGGAAAATAAGTTGAGGGATATGGTGAGATTAACTCTTACTTTTTGTATTTTTCCATGGAAAAATTTTCTTTGGGTGATGGTGGAGAAATTTTTTCCACAAAATATTAAAGGAGGATGGAGAACATATACTCACAAAAATGAGTATGAGATAGAGAAGATCTCACCATATGCTTCAATTTATTTTCCATCTTCACATCTAAATTAATTATTTTTATGTTCATTTTCCATATTGCTATTAAACAGAGTCTAAGTATTCTTAGGAAAATAAAATAAACACATTACTCTACATAAAATATTTTTTCTCAACTGTCTCACTTAATGTCTCTCTCAATCACCATCAGTCTCTATGAGTCCAATTTTACGTGACTTCCATTATGGTGAATCTAAATAAATAATATAACGTAAGTTACTTGTGGACATGTCCATATATATTCAAGTATTCAAATAAAATTTTCCTTTTGACTATTGTTGTTGTAGGCATTTGCTATTTTTAACATTGTTAAGTGCAATAGAAAAGAGAAATTCTATAAATAAAAATGTGGATGATATTACGAGTCTCTTGTAATGTAAAAAATTGTAAAGATTTTTATGTTCTCATAGCTGAATTTCTTTGTGTTTTAGTGTGAAACCTAGCTCGCACATATTTTTATTTTAGTTAAGAATTTAAAACTCTATAAATATGTGTGAGTCTATGTATATGCATATTAACTATTAATTAAGCGTGAACGGTGAGTTTTTTTTGGTATGCATAAAAAATATATAAAATATCCTTTTCACTTTAAACTCGAAAGCATAAGCTGTGGTAATCTTTTTCAATATTGAGAACAAGCTTCGAGGTCAAACAAATTGCTTGGTATTGATGGATTTGTTCTGAGTTTGAATCCCGGCAACAAAATTTTTATTTTCCATCTCAAAAAGAAACTTCCCTAGCCCGGCCAACTTTTATAACATTAATGTGTATAAATATAAAATAGCTAGTTCATCACTTTAATAAAAATAATGAATTTTCATTTGAAGAAGTAAATAAAGGCTCGTTTGGTTGCGTAAATCATCTCATTTATAATTATTTCATTGTAAATTAATAAATTGTAAATTTTTTCATTTCAACGAAAAATTTTGTGATGTGATTTTTTCCGCATAAACTTGTATGATGGTTATAAATTATGTAATGTCAACTATGTCTCTATGTCACTATGTTTTTTTTTATTTTTACAACCAAATGTTCAAATTATATAATTCATGAATTAAGCAATTTAAAATTGTTTAATTTATAAATTGGAGGACAACTAAACAGACTCTAAATGAATTATTTATTTATTTTTATAAAAATTTGTAAAAATAAGATATACATTGAGTAGATTACATCCGCCAAATTTCATAAAAAAAGAAAAAATATCAACCTACAAGTGGCTGTATTAAAAAATTAATATATATGTGCATTCTTTGACGCTGAAATTTTTGATGAACATGTTACCCACTTTTATGTTGAGTTTTTTTATGAAATTTGATGAAAATTGTCTATTTATCATATAGATCGTCTTTACAAATTTATATATATATAAAAAATCATCTAACTCTCCAAATGAACATCCATTCTTTTTTATTAAAGTGAGAGCATCCTTTTTATAACCTAATTCAACATAATAATATTAGATTTTTTTTATCAAAAAAACCTAGTTCAACATAATAATATTTTATTTTTTTATCAAAAAACCAAGTCGGTTTAATCCATCTGGTCCGGCTTTTATTTCTTACATATCAAAAATCGGATTGCAAGCTCAGATATTCTTTTTTACCCGATCAAACCGTTTACTCAAAAGAACAAAATCAAAATGTATCTAAGTAGGTGGTTTCGTGCACACCCCAAACACAATAATGCAATCTTGATGTAATTGCCAAACAATCCCATATATAAATATGTAATTTATCTTTTTGGCTATTATATTTATGTAGGAATAATTTGTTGTTGGCATTTGCTATTTTTAACAATGTTAAGTGCAAAAGAAAAGAAAAGAAAAGAGAATTTCTATAACTAAAAACAGTCTGTTGTAGTGTGGATAATTTGTTATAGCTTTTAATTTCTTTGTGTTGTAGTGTGAAACCTAGCTGTATTTTTATCTTATATAGTTAAGAGTTTAAAACTCTATGCGTATATGCATATTAACTATTAATTAAACATGAGTAGAAAGATTTTTAATGTACATAGAAAATGTTTAAAATATTTTTCTAACTTTAAATTCGGACGCATAATCTATACTAATCTTTTTTCAATATGGAGAACAAGCTTCGAGGTCACACATATTGCTTGGTATTGATAGATTTGTTCTACGTTTTAATCCCGGCAACAAATTTTTTATTTTCCGTCGCAAAAAGAAACTTCCCTTGCCCAGTTAACAATTACTAAGTTTCTAACATTAATGTATATAAATATAATACAGCTAGACTATAAAGAAAAATGTATCACTTTAACAAAAAGAATAAATTATTTTTTGAAAGAGTAAATGGATGAATTTAAAATGAAAGTGGCTACTACAACTGTATGCACAAAAGTTCAAAGGTTAGAGCATCGCATTTGTAATGCGATGGTCATGGGTTCAATTGCCAAGAACCCGCTTCACTAATGAGCGAAGCCACTTGAGGGTCAATTGGAAAGCAAGAGTCGTGCTTTTAATCCTCCAAGCATTTTTTTTATTAAAATTTGAAAAAATAATATATATATATATATATATATTAAATAGATCACATCCATCAAATTTTATAAAAAAAATTCAATCTAAAAGTGAGTGTATTAAATAATTGATTTATACGTGCATTCTTTGCCATTGAAATTTTTGATGATTATATTACCCTTTTTTAGGTTTAATTTTTTTATAAAATTTGGTGAAAGTGATCTATTTATCATATAGATCATTTCTACAAATTTATATAAAAAAAATTATCTATATACTTCTCTAAATGAACATCCATATAATTTTTTTATTAAAGTGATAGCATTCTTTTTTATCACCTAATTCAATATAATAATATTTTACTTTTTTATCAAAAAAACCAAGTCGGTTTAATCCATCCGGTCCAACTTTTATTATTTTACATATCAAAAATCGGATTGAAAGCTCAGATATTCTCGAGACCGGATCGAACCGTTGACTCAAAATATCAAAATCAAAACGTAACTAGGTAGGTGGTTTCGTGCAATAGCACACTAATGCAATCTTGATATAATTGCCAAACAATCCCATATATAAATATTTAATTAAAGCAAGCCCCTACAATTTATGGAAAGAAAAAAGGGTTCAGATAGCGGCCAACATAATTATGAAAAAGATGTAAATATAAAATATCCCAAAATAAAAAAACACCAAAAATTAAAGGTTCAACTATTAACGCTACAAATAAGTAGTATTTTAACGTTTCAAAGATAGTTTTAAAATATTCAAATCATATTTTACCGACATCACTTATCACATAATTATAACGACAGATTCAGACTTAAGGTGAGCCGCAACACTCTTGTTTCAGGTCTCAAATTTTTTAGAGTCCTATAATTTTTTAAAGTTTGAAATTAGGAAAGTTCATTAATCAAAAAATCTTATATGTTATCATTAATTAAAAAATATGTGGTGATCATTTATATAGATTAATTTTATTTTATTTATTTTCTTTAAATTTGGATGATTAGATCATTTATGAAGATGGGGGGCCTTATAGATAAATTTTACTTGAAACCCCCAAATTTTTAAGTCTGACCATTAATAACGAATGCATTAGTAAGTCATATATTTAAAAAATATAAAACTTACTGATACACTTTATATTAATAATCGATAAATAAAACTAGGAAATTTATATTTGATGCATTAAATTGAAGAATCAAATACGTGAGATTCGTCAAACTCGCTCTCTGAGAGAAATAAAAAGCACTAGTGGGGCAAACAATCCACTTAAATATAAGATCTCCACAAACACAAAACATAAAATATAATAAAATTATCATATCCTCACCCTCTTATCATGCTCGTCAAAACGTATTTTACACGTATCATTTGCTCTAAAATTGAAGACCAAAATTGACTCTAATAATGCAAAACATAACAATTATACTCAACAGTAGCATCTCCACTTCGCATATCAACCTTGTGTGTCTTTGCTTGAACATACCCTCTTGCAAACCGGAAAAGCCCACTCCCTCCGATCACCGGCATCTCCCTCACCGCCGAGAAAACCTTGTTCCGACCCATCACCGTTATCGTACTCCCGTTGTACTTCCCAACATCAAACTTGAAATTCATCGCCATTAACAACCCAAGCTCATCTTGTGCAGCAGACCCGTAAAACCCCTGTGCCCTTCCCACCAATTTCGACCCCAATTCCGGGCCCACCGTCAACGGGTCGTCGATCATGTTAATTAGCCCGAAAGCGGATGTCGTATTCTTCACCGGTGGAGTTATTGGGACGGCGGTGGGGTTCTTGCCGGAGAGTATGTCGTGCCAGTAGACGCGGAAGTGGGTTAGTTTTTCTTGTTTGAGGCCGAGGGTATTTGGGTTTAAGGATTTCATGAATGAGGTGGGTTTTCCGGTGGCCGGAAAAGTGATGAGGAGGGAAATCAGGACGAAGAGTGGGGGTAGAATTTGGAGTAATTTTGCCATGGTGGGAATTTCTGGTGTGTGATGAGTGGAATTGAGAAGCTGGGGAGTTGTGTGTATTTATTGAGGACATGTGTGAAGCATGATGGAGTTGGTGAATGATTGACTTGTATAAGTCTTGCTTTAGACCAAGCACAACAATTTTCTTCTTTAGACTTCTCTCCTTTTCAATATATATATATTATTTTATTTTATTTTGGTGCAAGTCACAAAATGTATATTATTTAATATTTTTTGGTGTAAGAATGCCGGTTTTTGCGCACTTAACTAAATTTTACTTGTGAGAGAGCATGCTATTGTTCATCAGAAGTTTTTAGAACTGGCAGGATTTGGTTTGAAGATCTCTCAGCGTGGTTCAATATATAATATTTTTGATTTAATTTGCAAGGTTTACGATTGAATTTTTTTTACTAAACTTAGTAGAACATTTTTATAAAAATTTATTAAAAAAGTTAGTTCCAAAATAAGTGACATTATCATCTAAAGTTTCAATGCAAAAAAATGAACACATACATTAAATTTTGATTACACTTATGGTGTATTTGATTGCAAGTATGGAATTTTCATGGAAAGAAAATAAGTTTTAGGCAATTGAATTGTTTAAAATTGAGTTACATGAAAAATGTCAATTAAATGTCTTGATTACCTTAATTTTATACCCCAAAAATATTTGTTGTATTATGACATTTTTAATGTAGAAAAAATTATTGTTATTTTTTATTTTTTACATAATTCTATGGTCATGATGAATCTTGTTTAATTGATCTTGATTAATATATTTTAAATATTAAATTTTGAATTTTTTATTTTAAGTTATGGCATTTTTAATGTAAAAAATGAGTAAAACTTTGTCTTAAAATTTGTGCAAGTAGCCTAGAAAACAAAAACATGCCCCCCATATAAAAATATTTTCAAGCTTTTGGTGGAAAAAAGCTCATGATTGCTAAAAATATGGAATTTGACCGCCTAAAAAATTTCGACAATTAAACACACTAAAAGTGGCAACTTGGGTGAAAAATCCCAATTTTTCATGAAAAATTATGACAATCAAACACACCCTTACTATGACTTTGAATTTCTTATTGAAATTTTGTGGGATAATCTACTATTCATCATACGAGTAAATTTTAAATGTATGCAAAATTAAATAAGGTCATGAAGGCCAAATAGGAAACTACCTTGTGTCTAGTGTAACCTAAATCAATTTAACCCTGGTTAATAATTAAGTATTTTCCTCTTTCTCTCTACTATCCCTACTCTTTTCTCGGTATTTTTTTCTTCTCTACAAATCTTCGATATATCTAGCTACCTTCAAGTTTCCATTCTCTCTCTAAAAGTGTCATAATTATAAATTAAACATAATTATTACATAAAAAATAAATATTGATATTAGATATATGTAGTATGTTTCTGGTATGGAATGAGCATTTTTATGATATTTTTTTGTTATAAAAAACATTAATTTACAACGAAAAAAATCGTAAAAAGGCCCCGTCCTCACTTAAATTTTTTTGTATATATATACATGTTTATTGAAAATAATCAATTCTTAAACTCTAGAATTTTTTTTTTTAACATTTAAATTCATTCAACCAAAAGTGGAAGTTAACAACCCTTAATTTCCTTCTATTTTCGATTTTGTAGACTAATTAACTTTATGCACTTGATCTATGTTTGAAAGAGTCAAAATAATACTTAACTAACAATAATCATAAATTGCGGTCGGGGATTAATTAAAGTGCATAAAAGTTAGTCCAAACATACCGTAAATGAAAAAATAATAAAAAAAAATGTCTTAGATCTTGAGGATTCACCCACAAACCATTGAAAAAAAAAACACACACACACACGAACGAAATGCGTGATTCTTGCGTCAACAATCTTTCCAAGAAAAAAGATTTCTAACTTTTAGAGTCAACCATTGTAATCATACATTCACACCTATTTGTAACGAGAAATACAACCTCCTTAATGTAGTAAGAGCATTTCCATTGGTAATGTAAAATAATAAATTTATTCTATCCCTCTTCACAGTGAACGAATTTATAAAGTAAAATTTAAGCTTATAGGGTAGAGAACGAGTAAATTTACCATATCACTAAATTTTACTTATATAAATTTCCCTCACGCGTATCACCCATACGGTTAATCTCTTATTTTTTTATTTTTTTTAACTCATTTGAGTGACAAACTTTTAAAAAAAAAAATTGTCAAAACAACCCATACGAGGGTTCCTTGATCGTATGGTTAAATTTTTTTATTTTTTTTTTAACTCATACAAGGGTGGCGGCCTAGTATTTTTTTTTTTTGAAAAAAAAAATCATACGAGTGTGTGACGCCCATGTGAGTAATTTTTTTGCCATTTCCACTGTGTGCAGGCTTTGAAACTTAGTAAGCAACTGGTAAATTTGTCCTAAATTTTACTCCATCCAGTGTGGATGCTCTAAGAAAATAGTTTCAGATTATCTTCATTTATTTATTTATTTATCTACAAGGGTATCTTCACACCACATCAGGATGAGACTAATCACCTGCTTGCTATGGCTGGCCACCGCGTATTACAGCCAGTGCCGGCCCTGTAGAGGGGCTGTTGGTGCTTTCGCCCCGGGCCCATTATTCAGAGGGGGCCCAAATTTATTTTTTTTTAGTAATAATTACATAGATTAACAAAAATCTCACACGCCACACCTAAAATAAAATACCTACGAGGCTACGATCGTCGATTCCACTCCTCCGCAGCTCCGCTCCAGCCTCCAGGTAACGTCTTCTTCTTCTTCTTCAATCTTCACTCTTCAGTAGTTCAGTTCGGCAGTTCCTTGATCTTCTTTTTCTTTATCTTTTTTTCCTTCTTTTTTCAACCACTGGTCCAGTGGTCCACCATCCACTATCACTAACCACTGCTATAATGCTATTCTCTCTCTTTATATATTAATATATATATATATTACTATATGTCTATATGTCTATATATAATATATTATATACTGTTAGTGATTCAGTGAATAGTGATTGGTGGTCCGTCCTTCAAGAGAATAATTTTAATATTTATAATTTAATATTGAATTAATCAACCAATATTTGAATGTTAAATTGTTAATCTTATTTAATTTCAAAAATCAAAACAAAAATTATTCTTATATTGAATTAATCAATCAATATTTGAATGTTAATTTTATTTAATTTCAAAATGAAAATTAATCTTATATTGAATTAATCATTTAATCAATCAATTCATACCAAGTGCAAAGCAGCAAAAAAATAATCTGATTTTTATTTCTCATTTATCTATATTTGAATGTTTTAATTGTGCTTCATGCTTGCGTGTCCCCTTGTTTATTTTTTATTTTATTTTTAAAAATTCTACAGGAAATTGGTCTACCTTTAATGATGATTCTATAATTGATTGAAAATTTGAAAATATCAAGTTTGTTTCCGTGGAGGGCGATTTCTTAAGTGGAGAGGGATTTCTCAAATTTTTAGTTAATTTGAACATGTTAAATCTTGGTTGAAAAATAAGAGTAAGTTCACTACTATGTTTAAATATATATTGGGGCCTAATTTTTGCTTTTGCCCTGGGCCTTAAGAAATTCAAGACCGGCCCTGATTACAGCAACGGAAATCCCAATAGTGAGTGCTCAATTCCTATGACATTGAACATGCGACATGCATCTAACCACACATTCAAGTCTACTCCTGCTAGACTAATTCCTTGGAGTTTCAGATTATTTTTACTTAAATAAATAAATATCTCAACTGATTATGCTGTAAATGGGCCACGTATTAAATTTTTAGAGAGAGAACATCAAAGTTAGATCGAAGCTTTGTAAAGAGAAGAAAAAAATTGAAAAGAGAGAAGAAAAAAAAAGTCGCGAGGAAAGAGAAATTTGATAGAGAGAAAGATGAATACAATTAATCTATTAACGAGAGTTAAATTGAGTTAGGTTAAAATTGACACATCACGTCTTTTCATTCGGCCTTTATATGCACCTTTATTTAATTATGCCCTCTTTTAAAACTTATTCTTCAAGCTAAATTGAGTGGGTTAATTTAGTTGATAATATACTCATTTAAATTTAAAAGAAAATCTCATTTGAGTGAATATTTTATTAATATTGTAATAAAAGATACGGATTAATTTAGACATTCAATATCCTACCAGGAGGATGTATGGTGTTGATTTCTTTTTATTTTATTTTCATAATATTTCTACATAGACATATTTAGGATCACGCATATGTGTTTTCATAATTAATCAACATATTAAACACATAGATAATATAATACATAGATGATATCGTTTCAAAAAAATAAAAATAAATACATAGATGACGTATCATCAAAAAGGATATATTAAGAACTACTATTTTATCTTTAAATACAGATCAATTAATTTGAGAGAGTAAATAATGAATTTTTAATAAAATTTGGTGAAAATAATTTTCATGATTAGTTAACCATCTCTACCATTTTTGATCAACATATTTGATCAAAAAATTCATATGGAAAGCTAATTAACTAAAAAAATTTATATATATATATATATGTATATGCACTTTTGACCGTACGTTGAAATTTTAGGTGTTTAATTAGCACACTTTTCGGTACAAATTAATCCTTATGTACCAGTCCTTTTATGATGTTTTTTTCAAGAATTGACCGTAGGAGCTACACCACTGAGACAAGAGGCATAGTTGTAAGGCTCTGTTTAATATCAACATAAAATATCATGTAAAAAAGAATTAATTTATTAACATAAGTCGATGTATATAATAAAATACTCTTTATCTTATTTTTATTTTTATAAATATATATATATATATATATTTAATTTTTTACGCTACTATCAAATGCAGTGTTAAGATTCTGTGTTTTACCCACCGGCGGTATCTCTCTCCACATCATCTCCTACCAACCCATTCTCTGCTCCTTTCATTTCACCCTTTGTTTTAGAAAAAAAAAAAAAAAAAAAGAAAAGAAAAAGAAAAATTACTCTTTTCTTTCATTATTTTTTCTTTCTTCCAACTGCGCCCCACCAAGTCCTTCCAAAAAAAATAAAAAAAGGGAAAGACCAAGAAAATTCAACGAAAACAAAATTGGACGGCCAAAAATAGTGCATTCGTAATCGTTATAAGTTTGATAAAAATATAAAAAAATAAATATTTAATATTTTTTTGAGAATTTTGACCATAAATTGAGGTTCTCATTTTTTATTTTTTTTTGAAAAAAGAAAATACCTGCATATTTTGAATGTTAATTTTTTACATATTACATACTTGGCTGAAATTGGTCAAGAAAGTTTACTAGTTTATTATAAAAAAAAATTTAACATTTTGACGAATATGTAATACAACAAAACAAGGTAACAAATAACAAAATTTTCTTACATCTGGATTTTTAATTCAAGTAATTAAAAGTAAAAATGTGAGTATTTACATAATGCGTTCGAGATCAAGTCCTATTTTTTTTTTAAATCGCTTAAATTATTCGTTGCTCGTATAAAACAAAAATTATAAAACTTTCCTTTATCATTTTATATTATTAAGTACGGAGAAGATAATGAAACTATTTTTTTTGTACATCTATAAGTACAAAATTAAATTATCTTTTTCGAATTTCAAAAATTATATAATAACCACTTAAGAATGTTGAATGAATCTACTTGCTTATAAAATCACTGACTTAACCATTAAAACAAGCACTATCGTATAAACTGAAAATATTTTAAAAGTATCCATATATTATAAGAATTATCAAATTAATATAATATTAACACATTTATCAGGTTTATCATATATTCTAATTTACTCCCTTCTTCTTAAAAGATAGTCTCACTTTCATTTTATACTTTTGATATAAGAAAGTCGAAAAGAGCGTTTAATTTCACAATCAAAGGATAAAATAATCTCACAAACTAGGTGAGATTATTTTGTCACTCTCCCCGTGCAATAAGAGGCCTTTGCATGGTAAATGATAAATTCCAATATCCTATCTTAAACAATAACGACAAGTGACGGGACAAAAAGTGAATATCAACCAAACTAAAAGGCAAGGGTTTTCTATTTTGAGATGTATTACATTTATTATTCTAAAAGGTAAATAGAATTATATTAGTTTGAGACATTTATAAAATAAAGGGTAAATTATATTAAACCCCTTGTGGTTATTTCGGTTTGTGGTCGCCCTCTCAACTTTTTTACTCGATAGTACTCTCCCTACAACTTTTGACCCGAAAAAATGGAATAACTCCATCCAACGAGAGTTAAATTGAGTTAGATTAAAATTGAAACGTCACGCTTTTCATTCAGCCCTTATATGCGCCTTCATTTAATTATGCCCTCTTTTAGAATTTAATTTTCTTGCTAAATTGAGTGGGTTAATTTAGTTGATAATGTACTCATCTAAATTTAAAAGAAAATCTCATTCGAGTAAATATTTTATTATTATTATAATAAAAGATACGGATTAATTTAGCAGTCAATATCCTACCAGAAGGATGTATGGTGCTGATTTCTTTTTATTTTATTTTTATAATATTTCTACATAGACATATTTAGGATCATGCATACGTGTTTTCATAATTAATCAGCATATTAAATACATAGATGACATCGTTTCAAAAAAATAAAAATAAATACATAAATGATGTATCATCAGAAAGGATATATTAAGAACTATTTTTTTTTTCTTTAAATACAGAGCACTTAGTTTGAGAGAGTAAATAATGAATTTTTAAAAAAACTTGGTGAAAATAATTTCAATGATTGGTTAACCATCTCCACCATATTTAATCAACATATTTGATCAAAAAATTCATTGGGAAAGCTAATAAACTAAAAAAAAATTGATATATATATATGCACTTTTGACTGTACGTTGAAATTTTAAATGTTTAGTTATCATACTTTCATGTTAAATTTTTCGATGAAATTTATTAAAGATGATCTACTAACATGAGAGATTATTTATACCAAGTTTCATAAAAAAAATTCATATATTTACCCCTCAAAATAGTTGATGCACAGTTAAAAACTAAAAAATTGTTCTTTAAGAAATCCTTCCTTGGATATATCATTGTTGGGTCCGTTTCTGGTACAAATCATTATTTACAGACTGGTCATTATACGATAGTTTTCTGTCAAAAAAATATTTGGAGAATACTTTTTATAATACAAAATCATTATAAAAATGATCAATCTGTACGGATTAATCCGCACTTGAAATTTTCCGTATCATTTTATTTTTAAATCATATCCTTAATGCTCACCAATGAATTAAAGTACTAAGAATCTGTTTAATATCAACATAAAATATTATATAAAAAGTAATTAATTTATATAAAAGTAAATCGACATATATAATAAAATACTCTTTATTTTATTTTTATAAATATAAATATAAAATTTTTTAAAAATTTTGATATCTCGCTTTAATTTTTAACTTCTTACGCTACTATCAAATACCCACCGACAAGATGTCTCTCCACATCATCTCCAACCCACCCATTCTCTGCTCCTTTCATTTCACTCTTTGTTTTAGAAAAAAGAAAAAGAAAAAGAAAAATTACTCTTTTCTTTCTTCCAACTGGACCCCACCAAGTCCTCACAAAAATAAAAAAAAAAATGGAAGACCTAGAAAATTCAACGAAAACAAAAATGGACGGCCAAAAGTAGTGTATTCGTAATAAGTTTGATAAAAATATAAAAAATAAATATTTAATTTTTTTTGAGAATTTAAAAAATAAATTGAGGTTCTCATTTTTTTTTTGAAAAAAGAAAATACTTACATATTTTGAATGATAAATTTTTACATATTACATACTTGGCCGAAATTGGTTGAAAAAATTTATGATAAAATAAAAAAAAATAACATTTTGGCTTATATGTAATACAACAAATAACAAATTTTTCTTACACCTAGATTTTTAATTCAAGTAACTAAAAGTAAAAATGTGAGTATTTATATAACGCATCCGAGATCAAATCCCATATTTTTTAAGATCACCTAAATTATTCATCTCTCATATTAAACAAAAATTATAAAACATTCCATTATTATTTTATATTATTAAGTACGGAGAAGATAATGAAACTATTTTTATTTTTTTTGTACATCTATAACTACAAAATTAAATTATCTTTTTCGAATTTCAAAAATATACATATTATTAAGAATTATCAAATTAACATAATATTAGCACATTTATCGAATTTTTTGTACCACTAGAGTAGTTTTAAAATTTAATTAGGTGAATGGGGTAGTTTTGGAGATATTTAGGAAAATGGGGTTGTTTGTAAAAACGTCAGTGGAAGTGTTGGTTTTAAAGGTAAAAACGCGTCGGAGACACTAACGATTTTACACGTAAAATCGCCAGTCCCACTAGCGATTTTACTGTAAAATCGCCAGCTTTCTCCTTTCTTCTTTCTTCTTTTTCCTTTTTCCTTTTTCCTTTCTTCTTTCTTCCTTTTTCCTTTCTTCTTTCTTCTTTCTTCTTCCGCGGCTCCCCTTCTCGCCGCCGCCTCTTCTCACTCCCTCTCCTACGGCAGCCCTCACGCTCGCCCTTTGCCGTCGACGAGGTTCTCCCACCTCACTATCTCCCACTCGCACCGCGCCGTCCACTGCCGCCGTCCGCCGGCGCCCGCCGTCCGCCGCCGCCATCCGCTGCCGCCGTCCACCCCCCGCAGTAGCAGCTCAACTCAGATCTGATCCGTAAGGTATATTAAAAATCCCTAGCTATCAATTTTAAAATATAAAACTTGGATCTTGGATCTTGGATGGTTTGGGTTGTATGCTTGTTGATATTGTGATGATATTAGTAATAGTTTGGGTTGTATGTTTGTAAATGATAGTGAATTTGCATATTGGCGAAATTTATACATTTTGGTTATTAAACAAGCATGAGTGCACTAGTGGGGACTGTAGACACCCCGATCCGTGACCCCCGCAAGAACCCTAACGACCTCCGAGAACTACTATTTTGGGTCCGGGACCCACCCGAGGACCCGGTACTACACTAGGAGGGTTTGTCGCCCGACAAACTTGTTTTTTAGAGAGATTGTCGCACGACATATCACATTGTCGCGCGACAATCCCTGATATGTCGCGCGACAATTCCACTATGTCGCACGACATTCCCCCTCTGCACCAGACCAACCACTTTCTGACACATCAATCTGTCAGAACCATCACTTCAGCCGTTTGTCGCGCGACATTCCCGTATGTCGCGCGACATATCACAATGTCGCGCGACATTCTCCTTTTTTAAAGGAAATGTCGCGCGACAATCTCTCCCGAGCAGTATAAATAGGCCAACACCCCCATGGGTTCTAGACGGCAACTTCTCGCCACAAATTCCTTATTCTCTCTGATATTTTCTAATCTTTAAGCCTTCTTTGGAAGCATCTGCGATAACATTTATTTCCGCCAGAGTCTCGGATCTAATCTTGGCACCCGGAGTGCCACATTCTAGAGTCAGACCGCCGGAAATATTTCTAAGAGGAAAGCTGATATCCGTCAGAGGTCTTCTCTGCCGTATTATATTTTCTCTCTCTTATTCTTATATATATCGCCGGGAAGGTAACTAAAGTCTCTTCTAGTAATTAAATAAGATATTTGTATATTAGTTTTATTGTAGACTTGTTTAAAACTCGATTTTTCTAACGGGGCGCTGCCCCGCACCCCGCGACCTGACCGGGCAGGTCGATCCCCGTCCTAGTAAGCGAAGTGGCGACAAGGTTATGGTAGATTCCTAACGCGCTTGAAAATCAGGTTTTTTTTTAGTTATTTCCAGAAAGCAGTAGAATATCAGTAAAAGCATCCAAGTTTTCCAACATAGAGTAAACATATAAAACCACTAGAGACCGAAAGGGCGGAATGGGTGCTTAACACCTTCCCAAACCGTAATATAGTTCCCGAACCCTATAGAATTCTGATTTCGTAGACAAACGTGTAAAGAAAGGCTTACCTGTAGCCTTTCCTCTTACACGACTATTTTGTCCGTTTTCTCGTAAAACGTACTGGCGACTCTGAACGAACCCTCTTGCATCTAGAAATAGGATAGAGGGACACCCGATATGAATTATCAACACATAGAAGCAAATGGAACAACGGAATCCTTTCCGATGTTTCAGACTCCCACCAACGAGGGGTTGAGACCCGGGGGGTCGCATTTGCGGATTCTCACAGTGGCGACTCTGCTGGGGACCATGAGAGAACTAGGCTCTTATATGTGGACTTTTGTTTATAATATGTTGATATGCATGCTTTTACTGCTTTCCCTACCTGCCTTTTTAAGCCCCTCTAACGTGGCGCCTGGATTTTATTGTTGACTTGACCTAGAGGCGCAGTAGAGTCCATTCATTGACATAGACATATGTTTAGGATTCCCCTTTTCTGTTAATTTGATTGTAAAGAAATATCTTTTCAAAGTAAAAATTGCGTTTTCAAAATACACCTCGAAGATAAGATATTTGCAAATTAAACCCTTCGAAAACTCTTGTTTTCACGCACATCACTATTCATGCATGGTTCTTACGAGTGTGATTTTTACCCCAAACCCTCGGAAGTATTATAAGTGAGTAGGGAGTTGGCTTGCTTGGGCCAACATAAACCGAAAGCATTTACTTCCACTCTCCTTGGCCAAGTACGCCCCCGAGGTATATCGAGTGACGAGAACACTCACGTACCCGGGAAGTATATCAAAAGATTCTTGCACGTACCCGCCCCTGGGGTATATCGCGAGGTCTTGCCAAATAGGAGGGAGCCTGAAGCCTTCACCTTGCATTACACCTGCGTTGCATATAGGAAGAGTCGAGATAGAACACTCTTATCTTTTTTTCAACCGTGAGGAGTTCGTACCGCATAGGGCCTTGTCATGTATATCTCCCCCAGATATTGGCGAGTACGGCCGGAGGCTGACCAACCTCCGTCGTAGAAATTTACATCGAGGTCACCTCGTTGTGACTTTCCCCGGTACATCTCCCATAAAAAGCAGCTCAAGAGGAGAGATATTCCCAATTTTCATAAAATCAAAAGATGAGTTTTTCAAAATTCGGGACAAATAGGGTAACCCAAGGAGCATTTTGCTGCCTACCCTAAACTCCCACTAGGAATTCACTCAAGTTGTTGTTGACGTGTCTTTATAAACACCCGAAAATTGATTTTCGTTGTTTATTTACCTAACTTTTTGTAGAAGGGTTCGCATCATTCGTATGTGTGTATTTTTGAAAATTAAAAACTTTTCGTCTACGATTTAGAAAAGTGGCAACGTAGCGATAAACACCACACATACCGAAGCCCTCTTCCTGAGGCACACACTCATACACCGAAGCCCTCTTTCCGAGGCACCCATCCACGAAGCCCTCTCCCCGAGGCTTCTACACACACCAAGCCCTCTTCTCGAGGCACACACTTATTCAGTAAGCCCTCTTCTTGAGGCACACACACATACACCAAAGTCCTCTTCCTGAGGCACCCATTCACGAAGTCCTCTTCCCGAGGCACCCATTCACGAAGTCCTCTTCCCGAGGCACCCATTCACGAAGCCCTCTCCCCGAGGCTTCTACACACACCAAGCCCTCTTCTCGAGGCACACACTCATTCAGTAAGCCCTCTTATCGAGGCACACACTCATTCAGTAAGCCCTCTTCCTGAGGCACACACTCGTACACCTAAGCCCTCTTCCCGAGGCACACACTCATACACCGAAGCCCTCTTTCCGAGGCACCCATTCACAAAGCCCTCTTCTCGAGGCATCTGCACACACTAAGCCCTCTTCTCGAGGCACATACCCACATCGAAGCCCTCTTTTCGAGGCACACACTCATTCATTAAGCCCTCTTCTCGAGGCACACACCCATGCACGATAACCCTCTTATCGAGGCACCCATGCACTGTAGCCCTCTTATAGAGGCACCTATGCACGGAAGCCCTCTTCCCGAGGCACACATGTACACCGAAGCCCTCTTCTCGAGGCACACACTCATTCATTAAGCCCTCTTCACGAGGCACCCATGTATCGAAGCCCTCTTCTCGAGGCACTTACACACGCCAAGCCCTCTTCTAGAGGCATTCACGCATCGAAGCCCTCTTCTCGAGGCGTCCACGCATCAAGTCCTCCTCTCGAGGCACATACACACACGAAGCCCTCTCCCTGAGGCATTCACAAAGCCCTCTTTCCGAGGCACACATCTATACGCTGAAGTCCTCTTCCCGAGGCACACTCGTACACCGAAGCCCTCTTTCCGAGGCACCCATTCACAAAGCCCTCTTCTCGAGGCATCTGCACACACCAAGCCCTCTTCCCGAGGCACATACCCACATCGAAGCCCTCTTTTCGAGGCACACACCCATGCACGGAAGCCCTCTTTCCGAGGCACCCGTACACCGAAGCCCTCTTCCCGAGGCACACATGTACACCGAAGCCCTCTTCCCGAGGCACACATGTACACCGAAGCCCTCTTCTCGAGGCACACACTCATTCATTAAGCCCTCTTCACGAGGCACCCACGTATCGAAGCCCTCTTCTCGAGGCACACCGAAGTCCTATGCACTGTAGCCCTCTTCCCGAGGCACCCATACACATAAGCCCTCTTCCCGAGGCACACATGTACACCGAAGCCCTCTTCTCGAGGCACACACACATTCATTAAGCCCTCTTCACGAGGCACCCACGTATCGAAGCCCTCTTCTCGAGGCACTTACATACACCAAGCCCTCTTCTAGAGGCACCCACGCATCGAAGCCCTCTCCCCGAGGCATCTACACACACTAAGCCCTCTTCTCGAGGCGTCCACGCATCAAGTCCTCCTCTCGAGGCACATACACACACGAAGCCCTCTCCCCGAGGCATTCACAAAGCCCTCTTTCTGAGGCACACATCTATACGCTGAAGTCCTCTTCCCGAGGCACATTCGTACACCGAAGCCCTCTTTCCGAGGCACCCATTCACGAAGCCCTCTTCTCGAGGCATCTGCACACACCAAGCCCTCTTCCCGAGGCACATACCCACATCGAAGCCCTCTTTTCGAGGCACACACTCATTCATTAAGCCCTCTTTTCGAGGCACACACCCATGCACGGAAGCCCTCTTCCCGAGGCACACATGTACACCGAAGCCCTCTTCTCGAGGCACACACTCATTCATTAAGCCCTCTTCACGAGGCACCCACGTATCGAAGCCCTCTTCTCGAGGCACTTACATACACCAAGCCTTCTTCTAGAGGCATTCACGCATCGAAGCCCTCTTCACGAGGCACCCACGTATCGAAGCCCTCTCCTCGAGGCATTTACACACACTAAGCCCTCTTCTCGAGGCATCCACGCATCAAAGCCCTCTTCTCGAGGCACATTCACACACGAAGCCCTCTCCCCGAGGCGTCCACGAATTGAAGCCCTCTCCCCGAGGCACATACCCACACCGAAGTCCTCTTCCCGAGGCAACCATTCATTATGCCCTCTTCCGGAGGCACCTACACACATCGAAGCCCTCTCCCCGAGGCATCTACACACACTAAGCCCTCTTCTTGAGGCATCCACTCATGGAAGTCCTCTTCCCGAGGCACATACATACACTGTAGCCCTCTTCTTGAGGTACCCACGTGCCGAAGCCCTCTTTCTGAGGCACTCACTCATGGAAGCCCTCTTCTCGAGGCACGTACACACACAAAGCCCTCTTCCCGAGGCACGTACACACACGAAGCCCTCTACCCGAGGCACGTACACACACGAAGCCCTCTTTTCGAGGCACACAAAGCCCTCTCCCCGAGGCATTGACAAAGCCCTCTCCCCGAGGCACACTCACACCGAAGCCCCCTTTCCGAGGCACACCCATATACCGAAGCCCTCTTCCCGAGGCACACCCTCACACACGTAGCCCTCTTCTCGAGGCACACACGTTAATCCCTCTTCTCGAGGTGAACACGCACCCACATAATTTTCTTCTCGAGGCTCACACACACGTTAATCCCTCTTCTCGAGGTGAACACGCACCCCGTAATTCCCTTCTCGAGGAAAACATACATCAAGCCCTCTTCTCGAGGCACACACGTCAATCCCCCTTCTCAAGGCGCGCACACACATGTAATCCTCTTCTCGAGGAACGCACCCACGCAGCCCTTTTGTTGAAGTACACACGTAACCCACTCTCTTCTTAAGAGGATATTTTCCTGAACAAAACCTGAGGGTATTTTTGTATGAAAATTATCTGAGGGTAAACTACGAGAATAAGAGGGTGATTTTTACTTAAACCTGAGGGTACTTTTTATGATAAGAGGGTAATATTTTTATAAACCTGAGGGTGCTTTGGCGTGATTATGAGAGTTATATAGATAAGAGGGTAAAATTATTTAATTTTCAAAATCTGAGGGTACTTTGGGGATAATTACGAGAGTTTTGGGCCTACAGGGTAAAATTATGTAATTTTCAAAACCTGAGGGTACTTTTGAGTAGGTATGAGAGTTATAGGATTTTTTTATTAACCTAAGTGCATATGTTATGAGGGTTTGAAGGTTTGAAAGGTAAAAGTATGTAAGTTCCAAAAATCGGATATTACTGTTGAGATGATTATGAGAATTAATGAATGTTTGTTTGAACATGCAGGAAACTGTGAATCAAGATCAACAAAACAGCATGGAAAGTATCCGCAGCCTGCAAGCAATACTTTTACACATCAAAGTTATCGAACATGCTCAAACACCACTTCACTAATACACGCATAACATACAGCATTTTTCAATAGATCATCCATTCACAAGCATGTACACTTTTGGCACATACCACATCCTAGTAGACCACACCGCGGTCACGATCTACCCTATCATCCTTATCATTAGCATGAGAACTGTATCGAAGAACACCCTGAGCATCCAGATACGGGAAAAGTCGATAAATGAGAAGCTAGAGAGAGAATAAAAATGAGAAAGAAAAGAACCCATTCATGGGACAAAACCTACTCCATTGAGATTGTTGCATGACCAATCCTAGCTCAGACTTGGCTTTTTTCATAGGGGAACTTCAAAGTGGTTTTTCTTGACCTTTTGTGCAGAAAAAACACACACTCGCACGATAATACCGAATGCAAAGTTCTAAGTCGTTTCTTCAAAATCGCGAGAACAAAACAGCCTACAAAGAAATCTCTGATCTCTAGAAGACTGAAATCTGGCAAAAGAGAATGAGAAAATATCAGATAAAACGGGAATAGAAAGAATTGAAAGAGTAGAAAAGAGAAAAATCCTGTATGAGCGCCCAAAGCGAGCGAGAGAAACAGAATTGTATAGAGTGGCAGGGAGAGCCACACCAAGAGTGACAGCTAGGCCAAACCGGCTCAGGGCTTCGTCTTGGGTGAGTAAGGCTCCTGATCACGCCAAACGGGAAAAGAAGCTCTTGACCAAAAACAGAAAAGGCATGAAAAGCTTCCCCGAACGAGGGAGAAATAAGGACATCGAAAAACAGAAAACGATGTGGGCCTACAAAAATGCCTCAGAATGGCCAATGAATATCAAAGAGATCAGAGACTCCTTCAAAACAGATTTCCTTCTCAGCTTGATGAAATCAGAAATGACTTAGAAACAAGCCAACGGTTGAGCCATTGCTACGCACGAAGTGCAAAAATTGAGAAATCCATCGTGAAAATTCCTCTTTCGAAAACTTCCAAAACAAGTTTCCAAAAAATTCAAAGAGAAAGCAAAACTTTTAGAATGGGTATATAAACTCCCAAATGAGCTCTTTTCTCCCTTAGAGAACTCTCTCTTTAGCTTCTCGTCGGTTGATACTACAGAGAACCAAACTCACAAGCCCTCTCTGGAGGCAATCCATTCACATAAGCCCCCTCCGGAGGCAATCCATTCACATAAGCCCTCTGCGGAGGCAAATCAATCACTAAGCCCTTTTTAGGCGAAAGTCCTTTCCGGAGGCATCCATTCACATAAGCCCTTTCTACAGGCA
This sequence comes from Lonicera japonica, assembly GCA_021464415.1. Lineage (NCBI taxonomy): Eukaryota > Viridiplantae > Streptophyta > Magnoliopsida > Dipsacales > Caprifoliaceae > Lonicera > Lonicera japonica. The sequence goes on from CM038464.1 coordinate 70,722,086, forward strand.
AAACATCATTCACAAGTCCTTTCTACAGGCACAAGCCCTCTCCGGAGGCAATCCATTCACATAAGCCCTCTGCGGAGGCAAACCAATCACTAAGCCCTTTTTAGGCGAAAGTCCTTTCCGGAGGCATCCATTCACATAAGCCCTTTCTACAGGCAAAACATCATTCACAAGTCCTTTCTACAGGCACAAGCCCTCTCCGGAGGCAATCCATTCACATAAAGCCCTCTGCGGAGGCAAACCAATCACTAAGCCCTTTTTAGGCGAAAGTCCTTTCCGGAGGCATCCATTCACATAAGCCCTTTCTACAGGCAAAACATCACTCACAAGTCCTTTCTACAGGCACAAGCCCTCTCCGGAGGCAATCCATTCACATAAGCCCTCTGCGGAGGCAATCCAATCACTAAGCCCTTTTTTAGGCGAAAGTCCTTTCCGGAGGCATCCATTCACATAAGCCCTTTATACAGGCAACACATCACTCACAAGTCCTTTTTACAGGCACAAGCCCTCTCTAGAGGCAATCCATTCACATAAGCCCTCTGCGGAGGCAAACCAATCACTAAGCCCTTTTTAGGCGAAAGTCCTTTCCGGAGGCATCCATTCACATAAGCCCTTTCTACAGGCAACACATCACTCACAAGTCCTTTCTACAGGCACAAGCCCTCTCTAGAGGCAATCCATTCACATAAGCCCTCTGCGGAGGCAAATCAATCACTAAGCCCTTTTTAGGCGAAAGTCCTTTCCGGAGGCATCCATTCACATAAGCCATTTCTACAGGAAAAACATCATTCACAAGTCCTTTCTACAGGCACAAGCCCTCTCTAGAGGCAATCCATTCACATAAGCCCTCTGCGGAGGCAAATCAATCACTAAGCCCTTTTTAGGCGAAAGTCCTTTCCGGAGGCATCCATTCACATAAGCCCTTTCTACAGGCAAAACATCATTCACAAGTCCTTTCTACAGGCACAAGCCCTCTCTAGAGGCAATCCATTCACATAAGCCCTCTGCGGAGGCAAATCAATCACTAAGCCCTTTTTAGGCGAAAGTCCTTTCCGGAGGCATCCATTCACATAAGCCCTTTCTACAGGCAAAACATCATTCACAAGTCCTTTCTACAGGCACAAGCCCTCTCTAGAGGCAATCCATTCACATAAGCCCTCTGCGGAGGCAAACCAATCACTAAGCCCTTTTTAGGCGAAAGTCCTTTCCGGAGGCATCCATTCACATAAGCTCTTTCTACAGGCAAAACATCACTCACAAGTCCTTTCTACAGGCACAAGCCCTCTCCGGAGGCAATTCATTCACATAAGCCCTCTGCGGAGGCAAACCAATCACTAAGCCCTTTTTAGGTGAAAGTCCTTTCCGGAGGCAATCCATTCACATAAGCCCTTTTCTACAGGCAAAACATCACTCACAAGTCCTTTCTACTGGCACAAGCCCTCTCTAGAGGCAAATCACAAAACACAAGCCCTCGCCAGAGGCAAAATTACTCACAAAAGCCCTCCCCAGAGGCAATTTTCTTTCTCTTTTCAGATCAAAAGCCCTCCCAGAGAGGCACGCATGGTAGTCCTCCCACCTGAGGTTAAGCCCTCCCAGAGAGGCACGCATGGTAGTCCTCCCACCTGAGGTTAAGCCCTCCCAGAGAGGCACACATTGGTAGTCCTCCCACCTGAGGTTAAGCCCTCCCCGTGAGGCAAATGGTAGTCCTCCCACCTGAGGTTAAGCCCTCCCAGAGAGGCACACATTGGTAGTCCTCCCACCTGAGGTTAAGCCCTCCCCGTGAGGCAAATGGTAGTCCTCCCACCTGAGGTTAAGCCCTCCCAGAGAGGCACACATTGGTAGTCCTCCCACCTGAGGTTAAGCCCTCCCAGAGAGGCACGCATGGTAGTCCTCCCATCTGAGGCAAGTAGAGCAAATCAAGCCATCTAAAAAAAGGGCAACGAGGTAACGAAAGCCCTCTTCAGAGGCAGAGTAAGTCCTTCCTACAGGCACAAGCCCTCTCCGGAGGCACTCACAAGCACTTTTTTCATACGCACACTCTTTTAGGGTTCTTGCGGGAGCCACAAATCGAAGTATCTTCCAGTCGCCTCAAGTCCTTGCAAGCAAGGAGCTTGAGTCGAGAGGGTCTGTAGACACCCCGATCCGTGACCCCCGCAAGAACCCTAACGACCTCCGAGAACTACTATTTTGGGTCCGGGACCCACCCGAGGACCCGGTACTACACTAGGAGGGTTTGTCGCCCGACAAACTTGTTTTTTAGAGAGATTGTCGCACGACATATCACATTGTCGCGCGACAATCCCTGATATGTCGCGCGACAATTCCACTATGTCGCACGACATTCCCCTCTGCACCAGACCAACCACTTTCTGACACATCAATCTGTCAGAACCATCACTTCAGCCGTTTGTCGCGCGACATTCCCGTATGTCGCGCGACATATCACAATGTCGCGCGACATTCTCCTTTTTTAAAGGAAATGTCGCGCGACAATCTCTCCCGAGCAGTATAAATAGGCCAACACCCCCATGGGTTCTAGACGGCAACTTCTCGCCACAAATTCCTTATTCTCTCTGATATTTTCTAATCTTTAAGCCTTCTTTGGAAGCATCTGCGATAACATTTATTTCCGCCAGAGTCTCGGATCTAATCTTGGCACCCGGAGTGCCACATTCTAGAGTCAGACCGCCGGAAATATTTCTAAGAGGAAAGCTGATATCCGTCAGAGGTCTTCTCTGCCGTATTATATTTTCTCTCTCTTATTCTTATATATATCGCCGGGAAGGTAACTAAAGTCTCTTCTAGTAATTAAATAAGATATTTGTATATTAGTTTTATTGTAGACTTGTTTAAAACTCGATTTTTCTAACGGGGCGCTGCCCCGCACCCCGCGACCTGACCGGGCAGGTCGATCCCCGTCCTAGTAAGCGAAGTGGCGACAAGGTTATGGTAGATTCCTAACGCGCTTGAAAATCAGGTTTTTTTTTTAGTTATTTCCAGAAAGCAGTAGAATATCAGTAAAAGCATCCAAGTTTTCCAACATAGAGTAAACATATAAAACCACTAGAGACCGAAAGGGCGGAATGGGTGCTTAACACCTTCCCAAACCGTAATATAGTTCCCGAACCCTATAGAATTCTGATTTCGTAGACAAACGTGTAAAGAAAGGCTTACCTGTAGCCTTTCCTCTTACACGACTATTTTGTCCGTTTTCTCGTAAAACGTACTGGCGACTCTGAACGAACCCTCTTGCATCTAGAAATAGGATAGAGGGACACCCGATATGAATTATCAACACATAGAAGCAAATGGAACAACGGAATCCTTTCCGATGTTTCAGACTCCCACCAACGAGGGGTTGAGACCCGGGGGGTCGCATTTGCGGATTCTCACAGGGACCATTTTAGAAACTTTCGCAATAATAAAATCATCCACTTGATTGTATGAAGGTAATTAAATAATGAATTAAGAGATAATTAGAATTTGGTTATTCAAAAATTATGTAGAAACAAATTTAAATGCTTTGTTGTTCATTGGTCTAAAAGTTTGCAAAAAGTATGATTTTTACATGGACTAAAGTTTCGGAAAAAGTTTGCAAAAAAATTACAAATTAACCCATACGAATTTGGCACATTCATATGGTTGAAAAAGTTCCGATATAAATTTTTTTATAGTTAAAAACCTTGAAAAAATATGCCAAAACAATTCATACAATTGTTCTTCAATCGTATGCCAATTTTTTTTTATTTTTTTTTTAAACTCATACGAGACATTCGTATGAGTCAAAAAATTACCATTTCCGCTGTGTGCATGTTTTAAAATTTATAAAGCAATAGCTAAATTTACCCTAAATTTTAAAGTATCCGGTGCGGATGGTCTAAGTAGATTAAGTTTTATATTTTTCTAGTTTAATTATTTATTCGCACTTTAAAGTGTTTTATTTTTTTCATAAAGTTCAAGATATGTTGATTTGATATTGGTCATGCTGTTAATCCGTAAGTGTGGTGGAAATTGTGTAGAACCAAAAGAATTTAATGGTATGGATTGAGTGCAAAGTAGCATTTAGCAAATATATAATATTTTCAACTTACAAATAATTTTTATATTTTTATTATTCAGAGAATTAAGAAAAGAAAAATACAACTAATATGGGGTTAACTCTTACTATTTTTACAAATATCAAGTAATTAATTATAATTACTATCAATCGATATTATTGTAACATTTAGGAAATAATATTTAAATGTCAAGTTAAAATCTAGGTCCACGGCCACCGCCAACCTTTAAAGTAGATCCCATAACTCTGTACTTCCTTAATTCCAGTTATTTTAATTGAAAATAAACTAAACTAGTTTATTGTCTTAAAGGTGGATAATGGGAAGCAGACGTTTTTGTTTTCTACTTTATTCGGGTGGCAATATAATTAATGGGGACCAAGGTGGATGAGGGTGTCTCAATAGAAGATCAGATTACGGATGAAAATGATCTTAGAAAGGGGCTAATTTTTGAGACGAAAGCGGACTTGAAAACTGCCGTTAAATTATTCGCAATAAAGAATTCAAATGAATATATTGTTGATGAATCTAAGGTAGATATATGGGCAATTATCGCTGAATATTTTATTACTTTTACAAGACTTACATCAATGCGTGATTTTACAACACATCACAAAAAATTCACCACTTCACTCCTATATAAGAATAGTATTCATACTACTCTCGTCCCACACCAATATCATTCATTTTCAAAATTCAACTATCATCTTACTCTCATTTTACTATAAACAAAAAATGTCCAACTCTTCTACAATTCTAGATATCGTTCCCTTCATTCCAATTGAAATTCAAGAGGAAATACGAGATCGAGTCTTGCGAAATGAAGCTCTTAGAATCATATCAATGTGTCAACGCATATTGCGGACTCCATCTCCTCCTCTTTTAAGGCCAACAAAATTTCTATATCATTGGCCTAATCTCGAATTTCCCTATCGTTCACCACTTGCGTTCGTGCCTTTGCACTCATGGACACCTTTATTTTATATCTATCTGTGGTACTTGCTAAATACTTATCACATGCCTATTGTATTCTCACCACATTTATACATTACATGGGATAAATGGGTATACTATGATTACACTCTATTTGACAAGTTTTGGTTTGAAGTGTTTGGTGAAGACTGGAGAATTGTTGGATCTGGACAAAGCTCACTGCATCCATTGACTGAGCCAATTAATAAACATGTCATTTTGATATCAAAGTTCAACTCGAATAAGCCTCCATTGGATAACGGTAGTCGTCAACCAACTCAGTTCGAATGGGTAATCAATGCAAATGGATCTTTGCATGGACACGACCCAGAGGATTTGTTGAACAATGTATGCCAAACTGCAATATGGAGAGCAGAGTCATTAAATACAGGTGTTGAATACAATGCTGAAGAAATAGCAACGACTCCAGATGCACAGATGCAACTAGAGATTGATTGAAATCACGGGTTTTATTATCAGCATCTTCCTCTTTTTTATGTTTATCAGACAGATGTTTAAGTTTCTTCGTCTAATGTATGACGGATAACTTTATGTTCGTTTCAAATCTCTATTATGTGTATCGGGTTTATCTAAATATCTACCAATATTTATGTACCTTTTTTAAGCTATGTTAAATTTTAATTATTATGAATTATTAGGTTATCTTTACTCAACAATTTAAATTTTATATACGCATATTATAGTAAACATTATATATCATTACATAAATTTTATATACGCATCAACAATTTCAAAATAACACTCTCACACGAACACTTTACGTAAACCCTTAAAAATATTCTTACTTACACACTACTACTTTTATTTTTAATTTTAATGCCATAATTTTAAATAAAAAATTTAACTTTTATTAAAATTAAGCAAGCAAATTAAAGGAAGAAATGGCCAATCAAAGAAAATGTAAAAAAATACACGGAAAGACAAAGCAAAAAAAAAAAAATAATAAATAAATAAAATTACGTAAAAACGTTAGTGGCAGTGGCGTTTTTACATGTAAAATCGCTACTCCCACTGGCGATTTTACATGTAAAAACGTTGGACCCTCTAACGTTTTTATGTTCAATTTTTTTTTTTTTTTTAAAACCGTTAATAGAACTAACGTTTTTTACTTTAAAAACGTTACTCCCACTCACGTTTTTAAATTTTACCCATTTCCCTCATTAAGTTAAAAACAACCCCATTTCCCAAAATAAGTTTTCAAACTACCCTATCAACGCAAAAAAGTCACATTTATCAGGTTTGTCATATATTCTAATTTACTTCATCCTTCCCAAAAGGTAATTTCACTTTCACTTTTTACTTTTTATATAAGGTAGTCAAAAAGAGTGTTATAATTCCACAATTAGAGGATAAAGTAATCTCACAAACTAGGTGAGATTGTTTTGTCACTCTTCTCGATCATGTAATAAAAGACATCTACACGATAAATAATTCATTTCGATATCTTATCCTAAACAATAACAAAGTGTGATAGGACAAAAAGTGAATATCAACCAAATTAATAGGTAAGAATTTTTTATTGTGAGATGTAAAACATTTATTATTCTAAAAAGTAAGTAGAATTATATTATTTTGAGACATTTATAAAATAAAGGGTAAATTATATTCAACCCCTTCTAGATGTTCCGGTTTGCGGGTCGCCCTCTCAGCTTTTTTACCCGACAATGTAGTCCCTACAACTTTGATCCAAAAAAATGGGGTAATCCGTCCTAGGAGAGTGTAAAAAGACCAAAACCCCCCATCTAAGTAACCACTAATCTCTTGACATGTGGAAATAGCATAATTTTCCAATAAATAATAATTAAGACAATATTTAATTTTCACCAAATAATAAAGCAATATCAAAAGTAAATGGGTGATTTTATTTTATTTTAACCTCTAACCCAAGTTCTCTTGGGGGTGTTTGTTTTTTCCTCTGTTGCTTAATTAGCGTGTTTTAAGCATTCAGTGGTATATAGTGGTATTTGTTTTTTAAATAATTAAGATGTTAACATCCATCTCAACACCTCTGAATGTTTAATTCTTAATTTAAATTTTTTTATTTTTCTCTTTTATCCTTAATATTGTAATCAAATTAGACAAACTGCTTATGATTTCAATTCCAACTTTAAGTCGTAGCAAAACATGATCACCTTATGCAACCAAATCTTAAGTAAAAATTATTGACCATATTTATATTCTTAACTTACGGTATTAGTAATTTTATCTTTGTGTTATTTTATTTGGAACCGTGTCACTATAATTGATGAATAAATATGAATATTTTTTAAGGTTTAAAACATTATATACTCTCACAAGAATAAAATAGTTGAAAGCGTTCTCATTCATCATTCATAACCAATTTGATTTAAACAAACAACTAATATTCAGAGGTTTATTCAAAACAAAAACAAATAGTATTTTCAGAACTTTGATTCAATATTTAGCATTTAACACTTTACATTTAACATTTAGCATTAAAAAGTTGAAAAATCCAAATGCACCCTTACTCTCAACTTCTTCTTCCTCTGAAACCCTAACCCTATATGAACACATTGCCCATCGTTGTTTCAATCTCTGGTGAGCAAAAACCACCTCTAAGTACAGCTATCACCGTTCATCTCCGACAATCATGTTCTATAATTTCTCCCTTGCCATTTATGCGTCTTAACTATCTCTCTCTTTCGCTCTCTCTCTTTTCCTCACAAACTCTTTCTTTCTTCTCATCAGTGGCCTTCACTCTCCGAACTAAATTTTCCAGCATGAACTTCCCTACGTAGATTTAAAATTTAGAATCAAGTAAATGAAGGTTTTTTTTTTTGGGGGGGGGGGGGGGGGGCGGTTTGATTATCAAGGGAAGGATATCGCTAGAATTGGGAATCAAATGATTGTAGAGAAAGGAGAAAGTGAAAAAGCCATAAGGAAGGGAAAGATGTAATGATAAATTGTTAGCGCTAGTCACTGGAAATGGCAGCTCGATGGAGATGACAACTATAACGCCAACCTGACAAGTGTAGCGGTAGGAAGATGGCACTAGATTCTTTTTCAGTGATTTTGTTTTTATCCACAGGTTTTGTCGGTTTATCCGCTTTCCAGAGTTTTATTCCACGCTGAACATTAAGGGTGCGTTTGATTGCAAGCGTGGAATTTGCATGGAAAGAAAATAAATTACCGGTAATTGAATTGCCTAGAATTGAGTTGCATGGAAAATGAAGTGTAGTGTGTTTGATTGCCTTAATTTTCTACCCGGAAAATATTAGTTGTATTGTGGCATTTTTAATGTAGAAAAAATTATGGGTATTTTTTTTTACATAATTTTATAGTCATGATGGATCTTGTTTAATTGATCTTGATGAGTAGATTTTAAATATAAATTTTTTATTAAATTTTGAATTTTGTAGTTTAAGTTATAGCATTTTTAGTGTAGAAAATGGGTAAAATGTTGTCTCGAAAACCGTGCAATTGCCTGGAAAATAAAAACTAGCCCCCCCCCCCAAAGAAAATATTTTCCTTGTTTACAAGGAAAATGTAAGTGTGTGAGCCAAAAGTGGGAATTCAATTGCCTAGAAAAAAAAGCCAATCAAACACCTTAAGTTGTCAAATCAAGTGGAAAATGGATATTTTCCATGGAAAATACTCCCAATCAAACACACCCTAAGTTTACTTACGTTGTGAGATAAACTGACAAAAAATAATAATTATTAGTTTTAAAATAATATCAATTTTAATAAAAGTTTTATAAAAATATCCTCATATTCTCATTAGTTCATCCAAATTTATTTAATTTGAAGTATCCTCTCTTTTCTTTAAAAATTTTCTTTAAAAATTAACTTCATAGTTAGAAAGATAGTTCCAGAGTATAGATATGCATCATCAAGATGGGAGACATATTTGTAATTAATTGTCAAATACTTTTTTCCCTTTTCTATTTTTTTAAATTATTTTTTTTTTGAAAGCAAACTTTGTTGAGTTATTATACAACTAGGTTTCAAGATATTATATAGATATACAAACAACACACACATAAAACTTTGGACATTGATAGAATTGGAGATTTTTTCTTTTGAAGCATAATATACTTCGAGATAATAATTAAGTAAGAGAAAATGACATAAAGGTGTAAAAAGTTTTGACCTTAATAATATTTTTTCTTGGCTTTAATTTGTTGCTTTGAGAGAAAAAAAAAAGGTCAGACCAAACAACCACTTTAATGTACTATTAATAATTCTTTTGCTTTCTCAAGTTACATTATATGTTTTCAGTTTGTTTTATTTGTTGCTTGTTGATGTTTTAGTTTTCCGGTTTCTCTTATATATTAATTTCTAATTATTAAAGTAATATTGATAAAGAAACTACGCTTAAAAGAAAGGAGTAAATGATGAGTTTTAATTGGACATGGAATAAAACGACGAAGATGCGTTCCAGTTGGATAATATATATGGAAATTCAATAATATTCTTGACTTTTAGAAAGCTATTTTACCTAATAATTATAAATAATATAATGCCATGAATTATAGACGGATTAAAAAAGTGGTTATATATCAATATTTTTCGAAATTAAATATATTTAATTAGGTGGATATATTTCTCAATTTTTCGAAAGGCATTATTGAGAAGTTTCAACAAAAAGTATCATAAATATTATTAAGGGTGGATAATCTGATAGATCTCATGGATAGAAACAAAATTACCATAAACAAAATCACCAATTCTTTTTCTTTCATTTTTTCACAGGTGGGTTAGAGAGTGTGCGGAAGGAAGTAGAAGATTAGGGATTGAGATGGATATTTTATCCTAATTTTATTGAGGGGCAATTTGGTCACTTTAACTAAATTTTTTATTAAGTGAAAGGCGTATGAATGTTTTTTGTCAAATTTTTAACGGAATAGTAATGGATCGGTGTGAAGTGCAAGTATTTCACAATGTCGAAGGTAAAGAAGTAAAGGGGTGACTCACAAACCCGAATAACCACATAAGAGTTTAATATAATTTACTCTAAAATTAAAAAATGACAAATGAATATAAACTCTTTTCACTATAAATAACCATAATGTTAAGCTCAGATTCATAGTGAGTAACAAAATAATTCTTAACATGAATTAACGTTACTTTCCCTTTCTTAATTAATTTTGAACATGTTTTTCTTTGATAAGAAAATAAACTAAAACAATAAATAACTTGGTGGGACACTGGACCTACTTACCAGTGTTAGTTGCCATCAGCCCATCATCATCTTTTACATTACAAGAAACAATCATAAATTAACGTGAAATTAATAATTGTTGGTAACTAAACTGAAATTAAAAAGCTTCATATTGAATATTTCTGGCTTTATTGGCTAATGGATGATTACATTAATTAAGCTCACAAAAAAAAAATAAAAAAATAATAATAATAATAATAATAAAAAGTTCCCTTGTCAATAATGCATTACATAGATATTGTATTGAACAATGGCATCATGAGTTTTAGCATTTGAATAATAAGTTTTAGCTTGAACATAACCCCGAGCCCACCGGAAAAGCCCACTCCCTCCGATCACCGGCATCTCCCTGACCGGCGAGTTCACCGTGTTCCTCCCTAGCACCGTGATCGTGCTCCCATTATACTTACCTTCAATAAAAGCAAAATTCATAGCCATTAACAAACCAATTTCTTGTTGCGACGACAAAGAATAAAACCCTTGAGCCTTTCCGATCAATTTCGAGCTCAATTTTGGCCCTATGGTTAGGGGATTGTCTATCATATTTATCATGCCAAAACCCGTGGTCGACCCATTGACCGGTGGCAAAATGGACACTGAAGTTGGGGTTCGACCACTATTAATGTCGTGCCAGTAAAGGCGAAAATGGCTAATTTTTTCTTTTTTTAGGCCTAGTGATTTTCGGTCGAAGGTTCCGATGAGGCCGGAATTTTCTCCGGTGGTTGGAAAACTGAGAAAGGAGATAAGTACGGTGATGGTGATGAAGAGTGAAGTTAGGTTTGGAAGAATTACACTAGCCATTGTTTTTGAAATTATGTTGTTGTATTGAAGTTGGACTGTGTTTGGTCCATATATATGCATATGAAGTGGAAATAGACATATCACCTAAACCCACTAGAAAAAGAGATTCCATCTCTTTTTTGTACCAACTCATATCTAAGGGACAAAACCGAAAATTTGATTTTTTTTTCCCTTTCACAAATGATATGTAACTAGGCCCAAAAGTTGCAGTTAAAATTAATTAATAATGAGAATTACATATTTATACCAACAAGAGTTGGTCTGAGTGGTAAGGGGCTCACGCCCTTTAAGTAAGACATTTTGGGTTCGATAATACCTCAAGGAATTAGTCTCCGCAATTGTGTCGGAGATACCCTGGACAATAAAAAAAAAAAAAAGAAAGAGAGTAATCTGTGCCAAAAACACTATCAATAATTGAAAATTCATCTTAAATTTCAGTCACGCAATTTTTTATTAGTTATATATTTTTAAAATTCAAAAATCATATATCTGATAAAACTTAAATTTTGACCTATTGGCGCTGTTAGCTTATATTATGGTATCTACCATATATATATATTGACTTTATATTGATTTGTATAAATCTTTTAAGCTCCGTTTGATTGCAAAGATGGAAAAGAAAAATAAATTTAATTAGTTTGTGTGAAAAGATATAAAATAAAGTGAGAGATGTTAATCATTTTATAAGTATATATCCTCCATCCTTCAATGTTTTTGGTGAAAAATTTTTACTCACCACCAAGCAAAGAAAATTTCTTCATGGAAAAACTTAAAAATGAAGAGGATATCACCTCTATCACTCAACATATTGTCCATCTTTTTACCAAAATTAACTCAATTTATTTTCCTTTTTCATCTTGCAATCAAACGGAGCCTTATAATTGACTTTTTAGTTTTTGTTGGTATTGGGCTTAGCCCAGCTGGCAAATGGATTTTCCTTGTACACCCGTGCTCAATTCTTTTCAACAGCGTTTTGGGCTTAATTAATTTTTGGTGCTAATTCTTTTGAAAGCCAACTGTGCTCATTCATAAGACCTATATGCTCCGTCTCATCTCAAATATAAAAAGAGGAGCAGCAACTGCAAGGTTTTTTTTTTTTTTTCCTTCTTCCTGTGTGCACGGTTATCAAGGGAGAGGAGTGCACAAGCTTTTAACTATTTTTTTCTTTGCTTCTTCTTCGATAATTGTGCATAGTTATTAAAGAGTTTTTTTTAGTTTAATTTTTCTTCCTTTTTTTGCCAAGAACAAATATTTTGGAGCAGTTAATTATTACGATTAATTTAGATGGACTTGTTTTTCAATTTATTGCGCATTAAAATGAGTATTTAATTTATTTAATTATGTATTTTGTTTTATTTACAAGCTTGTTAGGCTAAATTATTTTTTAGGTTGAATGATGAGTATATTTAATTGATTCTCTTATACGTATTTATAACAATTGACTTTACCAATTTAATAATTTAATGTTAAAAATAATTCTTCCTATTGAAAGCCTATTTTAATTGATAAAAAAATAAAGTTGGATTATAATTATTTTTTGTTGGATCCACCTTATGATTTGTTAAGAGTAGATATATAGTGTGTTTTGACGGATATAGTGAGTGTTTCGATCTTATACATACGTTTGGCTGTGGAAGGATTAATAATTGAATTTTATAAATTAATTGGGCTTAATTGATTTTATTTTTCGCATCTAATAGAGTCGAGAGATCAAATTAGTACGAGACAAAAAGTAGAGTTTATTGGGCATTAATACTAGGAACATGATATCAAATATATGAATCCGCTATCATAGTATTTTATTAATTGATTATTTATTTAGTATTTTATTAATTGATTATTTATTTAGTATTTTATTAATTAATTATTATATTAGTATTTTTAGTTGATAAATTATCTCACTTAATTTTTAAGCTAGATTAGAAATTAATTAGAATTACTGAGTGAAATACATACGTTCCATCCATCAAGTCCCTAGTGTTCGACCTCATTCTTGCATAAGCTATACTATATACCAATTCGTGCACTTGCGAGTAATTAAAACATTAACAACAATTCTTGATTTCTTGGTTCTTGGTCCATCATCATCAATGCAACCGCAACCCATTATTGCTTCCCATCTACATCCGTTACACAAACATGTTAGCCATACTGCCACATCATTACCACATACTATGCTAGGAAGGGGTTTAAGCAACGCAAACTAGTAGGGTCCGTTGCTTAAGAAGCCTTTAAGCGATGAACATTATTGTTCGTCGCCTATGATCTATCTTAGGCGACGTATATGTAAGAACGTCGCCTAAGAGTCATCTTAAGAGACGGAAAAATAGAATGCGTCCCTTAAAAGCCAACGTAGGCAACAGATCTTAGGCGATAGGCAAGGCACGTCTCTTAAACCTACACTTTAGGCGACGCACTTATTAAGGTATATTGCCCAAAGGTTTCCAACGGTCACATTTTAAACTGGCCAAAGCCCTTTGGCCAAGGCTCTTAGGCGATGCATGTTGATCTATGTACGACACCTAAGATCTATCTTACGCGACGTACATAGATCAATGTCCATTGCCTAAAAATATATCTGATATAAAAGCAGAACCCCCTTCCATTTTGAGCAAAATGTGGAGAGGAGTGAGTAGAGTTTGATTTTGGGCAATTTTGGGTATATCTATCACCAAAGGGTTCGATCTTGTTTTCTATTTGATCTCAAGGTTAGTGTAATCTCTCTTAATCATCCTAATTTGTAGGTTTAGTGTTGAAAATTGTAGGTTTAGTATTAAAATTATAGGTTTAGTGTTGAGAATCTAGTTTTAGTATTAGTTGTTGGCCCTATTTGATCTCTATGTTAGTATAATCTAAGTTTATAATATTGATTTGTTACTAAATTTTGGGTTTATAATAGATTAGGTAATGTTTAGTGTTAAAATTGTAAGTTTAGTGTTGAAAATATAGTTATAGTATTAGTTGTTGCCCTTATTTTATACAGTTTTCACGTATGGCGAGGAACATGGACAAGGTTTGAATGCGATGTTATAAAGGAATAGATGCCTTCATTAATGGGGTTCTAGAATTAATAAAATTTACGAAAAAGAATGCAAACTCAACGACCTGATTGTACCGCTGTCCCTGCAATAGTTGTCTCAATCAGAAGACTCGGCTTAACGAAATTGAGATGTACTATCACTTTATCAAAAATGGTATAATGGAGGACTATAATGTATGTGTCCATCATGGTGAAGTTTCAAACACACCTTCAGCATGGGACATTAGGCAGGCATATCTACATAATAGGGTTTCTTCGAGTAATAGTGTCGATCCTACTATGTAGCTCCTGGGCGACACTTTTTCATTTCCTGATTCGTATGATTTTGCCCCTTGTTATGATGGTGTAAATGATTTTAATACTGGAGTTCATGTTGATTCTACTGCCAAGGCTGCGATGGAGCACTATCAGTCTCTTTTAGCTGAAGCATAGACTCCAATATACGATGATAGTAATGAGAATGTGTTGGGTGCCATTATTAACTCGATGCAAATTAAAAGAGGCAATAATATGACGATCATAACCTACAATGAATGGTTAGAGCATATAAAAAGCGTCCTACATGAAGGAAACAAGTATCCTGGATCACACAAAGAAGTAAAAAAGACCCTGAAGAAATTGGGTTTAGGTCACGAGGTCATCAACGCATGCTACTATAGCTGCTACTTGTTTTACAAAGAGTATTCAAAGTTGCAACAATGTCCCGTTTGCGACGAGTCAAGATAGGATATAGAGAAAGGTAAGAAGGTTCCCAGGAAGGTGGTTTGCTACTTTTCTTTGAAGCCGAGGCTACTTCGTCTATACATGTCTCTACACACTGCAAAGGAAATGCGATGGTACGGGGAAAGGACGGAAAATCCGGAGTATCTGAGACACCCTGTGGATGAAAAAGCATGGCAACATTTTGACAGGATCCTGATTTTGTTTGAAACTTGTTGAACGATTTAATTTGAAGAAAAAAAAATACGAAAAAAATAGCATGTATAATTAGAGAGACTAATTTATATTTTTTGTAAAGTTCCATGTGGAAAATTGAATTTTTTTTAATATGGACCGGTATTAAAGCATAGTATTTTTCACTCATTTTACTTAATATTGATTGATGTAGACATACATCATGAAAATATTATCTTAGTGACTAAACCAAGATTGGTAGCACACGTGATTTATGTGCAATATTATATCTAATTTTTTTTTATATCTTATGTATAAATTTTTAAAACAAAATAAGCATATCATATATATGGTATTTCGTTAAGTGGCATGGTAATAATATGTGTTCTTTAAGTTTAAGCTAGGTCATTGGTTCAATTAAGTTCCTGTTTAATTTAGCAACACTTTAATGTAATATCGACCTTTGAAGGTTATTTTTGTAATTTTACAAGTTTATCAAAATTTCTCCTCACGCTTTGAAGATAGTATATAATATGTATTCTGTATTATGAAAATACTTATATTAGAAGTTATTTTAATTCATAACTTAATAATGGTGCAAATATTTTGGACGGTGAGATAATGCTTGAAATGCTAACATCCAGCCACTCCAAGAAACCTTTTAAATTAAGTAAAAAAGAAATTAGTATGATTTGAATTGTGCCACATCAGGTTTCCACATACAAATTGAGTTGGCATCTAAGTCCTAAAGTTTGTTAGCAAATTAAAATGCCAAAAGGGGGAAATTAGTGTTAGGTCCAA
Organism: Lonicera japonica; assembly: GCA_021464415.1. Taxonomy (NCBI): domain Eukaryota; kingdom Viridiplantae; phylum Streptophyta; class Magnoliopsida; order Dipsacales; family Caprifoliaceae; genus Lonicera; species Lonicera japonica. The sequence continues at coordinate 70,737,851 of CM038464.1, forward strand.
TTTTTGGGCTTTGTTTCAAAGTTTGAAATGTGCCCTTCAATCAAAAGGAACACCTCTAATGCATTTTTTATTTTATTTTTCAAACTCTAGCTAAAAACTAGAGCCGAAAATTATTTTATCAAGAAATATATGATATTAGATTATATAAATGGAGATAACTCTCTTCAATCAAACTATTTTTGAAAGGGTTTAAAGTTACATCTTTGCTATTTTCGAGCTCTTATACTATTCTTTAAGTGATAATCAACTAAGACTGCATATCTGTCGCTCTGGAGTTCTTATCGAAAGAATTGTTTCGTTTTGAACTTGCATCTCTACTATCACCATCCTCTAATTAAAAAAATAATTAACTGCACAATCAAATTATTATCGAGATAATTCAAATTCTGCCCACTTGTACAAACAATGTGCAATAATACAATTATTATTGTGAAAAATAAATATTTATATGAAAATGCACTTTATACTTTGTCCCCAAAAACTCAAAACAATCTGTCAAAGAAACCGACCAAAGTAGTAGTAAATATAGGCATCATCATTAGTTTGAATGGAGGAACAGGGAAACAAAATGAAACTAGAAGCAACGGAAGGCATATGTGGCAGTGTAATTATTAAAAGGTACTGTTTAAATGGTTGGACCAAATTAATTTTAATAATTTTAGGAAAGCATATTAAAGTAAATAGTAAAGTCTAATTTATTAAAAAAGGTTACTCTCCACTTTCATGCGGAACAAGCACTGACAAGTGTGCGTTTTACCATTATTATATTATGAGAGCAATGTCAGAATATTCACTGATTTTATCTAAGGGTATGTTTGATTGGTAACATTTTCTATGAAAAATGAGCATTTTCTATTTGATTTGATAACTTAAGGTGTTTGATTACATTTTTTTTCTAGGCAATTCAATTCTCACTTTTACCTCACACATGTGCATTTTCAAGGCAATTGAGGAAAATGTTTTCTTTGGGGGGAGGTGGTTTTTGTTTTCCATGCTTGGGCATGGTTCACGAGACAAGGTTTTTACCATTTTCTACATTAAAAATGTCATAACTTAAAATATAAAATTCAAAATAATATAAAAATTTAATATTTAAAATCTACTAATCAAGATCAATTAAACAAGATCCGTCATGACAATATAATTATGTAAAAAAAATACCAATAACTTTTTCTACATTAAAAATGCCATAATACAACAAATATTTTTCGAGTAGAAAATTAAGGCAATCAAACACACTGCACTACATTTTCCATGCAACTCAATTCTAGGCAATTTAATTGCCCGTAACTTATTTTTTTTTCCATACAAGTTTCATGCTTGCAATCAAAGGCACCCTAAGTGTTATTTATACAGAATATATTTATATTTTGATAATATTAAAATAAAAAATAAATTACAAATCATTTTTAAATTAGTTAACTTAAGGATCGTTTATTTAGAAAAAGTAAACAGATGAATTTTTTTTTTTATAAAATTTGGTGGAAATGATCTTTATAATATGTAGATCATTTTCACAAAATTTCATAAAAAAATTCAATTGGAAAGTAGTCTATCTAAAAAATTGATATACATGCGCATTTTTAAATGTTGAAATTTTAGATCTTTAATTAACTTAGTTCCCCGCTGAGTTTGGTTTATTAAATTTGATGGAGATGATCCACTCATTATCGAGACCATTCTCACCAAATTTCATGAAAAAAAATCATTTATTTACTTCTCAGAATGGACGGTCCTGAAGTTAATTTACCTAATAACAATTCTTAGGAGAAGGGAACATAAATAAAATATATGATTATTAATATGCACAGTATAATTATTCATTAAATAAAATCGGTAAAAATCATTTTTCTTGTTACGATGAAAGGACTTGGTGACACAAAATTTCACACTTCATAATAAGCGTCATGAATTTTGGATTCTTGATACTAAGTTTTGAATTATACTTGGTTTAGTGACCAACTTAACCAATGAACTTTATTATTTTTTCACTTTGGTCACTAAACATTTTTTTTTTGTCAAAAAGCACACTATACTCTTTAAAACGTTTCTATATAGTCCAACCGTTTAACTTCCATTAAGTTGAGTGGATGAAAATCTAACGTGGCATCTAATTACTCTCGTGGCAATGCAGCTGGACAATTTGTCAATAGATGAGTTGCAAAAAAAAGCCACGTCATCTCTGTCGAGTTGCCGGAGTTAAATACTCTCTCTCGCCTGAACTCCCAAGTCCTCTCTCCTCTCTCACCTAAGCTCCACGTTATCTCCGTCGAGCTGCCAGAGTTAATTCTTGGGACGAAATTAACCTTTTAGCTTTTCAATCTCTCTGACAATTCCCTCTACAGAGAGTTCCTAGAAGCTTTAAAAAATAAAGCATGCCAAAGCGAAATAAAAGAACAGAGCACTTTTCTCTGAGGAATTAACTTAGGCAGTTGGGTCTAAGTTTCAATCAAAACAAAACACTTTCGTCTCAAGAATCAACCACAAAAGCTCGCTGGAGAATCTCAACGAAGATAACGTTGCCGAAGAGAAAGGACTTGGAGCTAAGGCGAGAGAGAGTATTTAACTCCGGCAGCTCGCCTGAGATGATGTGGTTTTTTTTTTGGGAAATTAACTTCGGTAATTGGGTCTTAGCTTCAATCAAAACAGAGCACTTACATCTGAGGAATTAACTTAGGCAGTTGGGCCTAAGTTTCAATCAAAACAGAGCACTTTCGTCCCGATAATTAATTACAAAAGCTTGCTGGAGAATCTCGACGGAGATAACTTTGCCGGAGAGAAAGGACTTGAAGCTCAGGCGAGAGAGAGTATTTAACTCCGGCAGCTCACTGGAGATGACGTGGCTTTTTTTTTTTTTTGGCAACTCATTTGTTGACAAATTGTTCACCTGGGTATAATTAGATACCGCATCAAATTTCCATCCACTCAACTTAATGGAAGTTAAACGGGTTGACTAAATAGAAACATTTGAAAGAGTATAGTGTGCTTTTTACCAAAAAATAAGTTTAGTGACCAAAGTAAAAAAAATGGTAAAGTTCGTTTGTTAAGTTAGTCATTAAGCCATTATACTTAATACTAAACGAAATCTGTGAAATAAATTTATTAGTATTAAGTGCAATACATATCACAATGTAATTATGCTCGAAATTTGTGAAAGCTCGAAACAAGTGGAAATTTGAATGATACAAAAAATTGTATGGTGGTTCAACTGGGTTATTGAACACCGATCGAGTGTATTTTGCCAGAGTGCATTAGTGTTAAGGAGTTTTCTTGCGTAAAAAGCTACGGCATGGTCTATACTCATTTTATGCACTATATTATGCATTGGTAAAATTGTCTAGGTATTGCACATACTGTCCTCGATTAGAAATATATATATATTAATTTAAAAAAAAAAGAGAAGATTTAAATCTATTTCTTTTTGTTATAATAACAAAGAAGGACCACTTACCTTAGGGTCTCGTTTGGTTTACAGATTTGAGGACTCATGAAAGTAAAGTCATTACTTTCCTTTGTTTGGTAAGTACAACCTTATAAATACTTTCTTAACATAAGGGAAAGTGGGGGTATTGGGGGGGGGGGGGGGGGGGGGGGGGGGAAGGAATCATTTCACTCAAACCTCATGTGATTGATTTTCTGTTTTGATTTCCTAGCATTTATTACAAACAATTTGGACAACAATACCCAACCTAAATATGCTATTGCCAAATTTTTATGATGTTATTTTTATTTTAAAATACAAGGGTATTACTAAAATATTAATATATTTTTATTTTTATTTCTTGTACCAATCAAACACCGGAAGGAAAATCAAATGGTATTTTCTGAATATTTTCTATACTTTACCAAATACAAGAAAGAAAACCTTATAGGACTTTAGTTTTCATTCCCATGAGAAAGACAAAGGGATTGATTTCCCTTCTGTGAACCAAACAAGGAATAGGTGTAACTCGAATTCAGGATCTCCCGAATTTGGGTGGGTAGCTTTATCATTACGGTAACCCACTCACACAACTAGAATTACCTTTTCGGATTTGAAATTATATTACTCTTGTCGTCTCAAAATGATAGTCCTAAATTTTCTTCAATATATTTTAAATTAATAATTACATTTTTTTTTAAATATATATAAACAATGTTTCAAATTTCACAATAAAATTAAGTTGTAATTTTGACCGAATTCTAAAAAAGCTAGTATCAAAGTAAAAGTGAAATGGTATTTTTGAGTCAAGAGAGTATTAATTAGGGACGACAAGGGCACAAGTTTAGGGGAGGTTTAGTGAAACTCGAATCTAAATCGCCCTAAAATATGGCCAACCCAAAGGTCCCAAACCAATCCTAGCTCGAAGTATGTATATTTTAAAAAAGATCCAAACCCACCCTATTTCCTATATACCTGATGTCAAAATTTGCTCCACTTGAACTCGTCCTAACTATTGTAGTAACATAATATGACACAACTATATTGGGGTCGGGTCCAATTTAATGGGTTAAATTGTCAGGAAACAAAACCCAAACCCAAATCCAAATCCAAATCCGTACTAACTCCAATTTAATGTCATAATTGAAGTTAATAGCTTCCCTTTGATAATATTATAGATGTGCTAAAATTTGTGTACAAAACAAAAAATTAAGTACCTATATTATATATATGATTATACTCATTATAATATTGTAAAAATATAAATTTTGTAATAGTATATATACACTATGATACTCAAATCATTTTTCTGACCGGGAATTGGATTCCATATATAATTCTAGGAAGGCTCCCAGCCCAATTTTTTTAAGGTAGCTATTTATATAGGTAAAAAACAATATGAAGAATGTAAATCATTTATCGCTTAACATTATTGTGGATAAACACGCATAAATTTATACCATGAATTTAGGATCTTTGGAATAAATATGACTTTGCAAAGATATTAACTAATTGTCAAAAATTGATCACTAACCTCGATCCATAGAAAGAGTAGAATGATAAAAGTTCAAGCATTGAGTTGGAATCCTAATTGTGTTGCATCGTAACGTTTGCATAACTAATGGATATTATGTATTATTATAGGCAGAGAAATAAGACAATCCCTTAACCGTCAATGAGTTATTTACTTACCATCAAAGTGGTAAATAATTATAACAAAATAATTATCTTTAACTAATGGGCAAAGTTGTTAAAGACTTAGCCAACTCAATTTATTTTAATAAATCACAATTTAATGGAAATATAACATGGTCAGTCATGTGCGCCACATAAGAATTAATGAATTACAAAGAATTCTAGCCTACTATAATGAGGTCCAGCCCAACCAAACACCAAGTCTTAAGCCCAGTTAGACTCCATTTATTTTCTTTCAAAAATTCCATGCATACTATATTTTATCAGTGTTTTAAAAATCGGCGCTTAGGCGCTAGTCGCCAAAGAAACACTGGGATTAAACCCTTAACACCGAGCGGAGGAGAAGGAGAGTCGAGAGTCGAGGAACCTCGTTGTGTGTATCAGGCGTGCCATTCATCTTTTCTCTTGAATAAGATTACGCAGATTTACCGTTAATCTCGATTCATTTTATTTTTTACTTGAGTCCAGATTCTTGCTGGGCCTTTTTAAAGCCCTAATTGGATCTCACTTAAGCAGCAGCCCATTTTTCCTTTGCTTTGGGCCTTTTGAATCATTGAAATATTTGGTCCTTTCTAATGTCTTTGTATTATTTTTACTAAGAATAATAAATATATATATAACCATAACATAATGGCTCAATAGCTAGCCATCCTTAATTCAGATAAACTAGTTTCAAGTGGAAGTTCTCCTGGTCGAGTTTCTGCAGATGAATTCCATTAGTTCACCATTTGTGGTGGTTGTGGATTTGAAATTCAGATAAACTAGTTTCAAGTGGAATATCTCCAGGTCGAGTCCCTGTAGATGAATTCCATTGGTTCACCGTTTGTCGTGATCGTGGATTTGATGAATACATAGTTTTGTAAAGAAAAAAAAATTGTATTGTAAGTTTATCACTTTGTATCATTTTTTTTAAGATTGTACATTTGCAATGGTTTGAAGTATGTGATGACATTATTTATTTTATTTTAAATTAAATAACTCATATGAGGCTGTGTGCAGATATCACATGTAATTAGGTTTCTAATTTTTAAGGTTATTAGGCCAAAACACCCCCAATATATTATAAATGACCTTAGCTTCCCAGAATTTTATATATTATAACTTTGCCCTGATTTTTGACGGATTCCGTCATTCATTAGTTTGACCGTTTGTTTCCCAATATATTATACTAAATAGACAAATGTCCTATTACCTGACCACTACCAAACCATCGACCAATCGAGCCACCAACTGCTGCAGAAAACACCCACTGATATATGTAACTTTTTTTCTTTTGAAAAAAAGAAGGTATAATAGTATTGTTAAGCCTGCCGACACATGGGGCCGAATCCAGGGCGCTAACTGGGCCTATTAATATGTGTACATAGTAATGATGTTTCCAACTTAAACACTTTGGGTAACAAGTAGAACAGTTTTAGTTTAAGGTAGAGTCAAAGCTAGACTGGTTTGATCCAAGATAATTATTATTAAGAATGATTGGCTCAAACAATTTATACTACATGAAAAAATTGTAAAACTCAACGTGAGTATATAAGTAGGAGAGTGTCACTAAATAGTAATAAAACCTTTTAAATTAAAAACCCCATACTTGTAACCCAAAGATGTTTAAGTTATGGACAATATCGTTACTATGTGTCCTGGGCCTAGTCCGATGTGCCGGTGGGCACAACACTATATACGTGTAAAGAATAAATAACAAACAACAACGCCAACAAATAGCGTGGTTTGGTCAAAAAAGATACTTACTCAAAAGTCTCTCATATTTTCTTTGTAAAATTTGTGGGTGCCGTACTTTGATTATTTTCTAATAATCTAGAGTCTAAGAGTCTTTATATACGAGGGTGAGTACAAAAGTTTTTGTGGGTGCCGTACTTTGATTATTTTTTGATGATATGAAGTTTAACGTACTTTGATTATTTTTTGATGATCTAAGAGTCTAACAGCCTTTATATATGTACAAGAGTTAAATATGAAAAATAATTCTAATATAGGTAGTTTAGAAATTTTACAAAATGGTTAACGATAAACTCGGTCAATGGATGGAAACTTTCTAAATGAGTGTTAAAGTTACATAATGTAAAATTTTGGGGGTCGAGGTAAGGCTAAATAGAATTTTTAATCATGAAACATTTACAACTAAAAAGACACCTGTAGTCTCCTAAAGTACTTCTTATTTTTTAATTTATCGATGATAATTTCTGATGTTTTTGTTTATTTTTCTTATGGCCACGTACTTTTAGGGGTGAAAAATTGTACTAAATATAATGTACCAAACTATACTATATCATTATTAAAATATATTGAAGGTTAGTAATGTTATAATACCGATCGGTATTGTAATGTACCAATTTATTTTGGCACGATAGTGGTACTCAAAATTATTATCAACGGTATATCGTACCGTACCGAAATATTAGTATTGCTACAATATTATCCTACCATACAATTACCAACTATACCATTATACCAAATATCAAAATTATACCAATATATAACATATACCAATAACATTTAGATCAAGGGTCCAGATAACCAAGATTTCACTTTTGCACTAGTTTAGGGTTTCACAACCTTACTCACAAACACACCTCCCCTCTCTCTCTTCTCTACTCCTCTTCCTCTCCATAGATCCACCACAACCACATATCCACTGCGGAACTACCACCTCACCATTGTCATACACAATATTTAATTTCAATCATTTCATCCACCCCGATTCTAATTATACTGGACCTATTTCAAGACTTTTTTTGTTTGAGGTTTATTATCTTTCTCTTTCTCTCTCTCATTCATAAAATATTCTTTCTTTCATTCATCATACATTCATATGTATCAACTGTTTGCCCTATTTCTTATTATTCACTTTCACTTTCACTTTTTATTTTTATTTTATTTTTTGCTATATCTTGTATATCTATGATGATAAATTAGCCGTTTGCAATGACCAAATAAATAATATTTCTACCAATCCTTCGACTTTCCTTAATCAATTAAATGTTAATCTTATTAAACTTCAAATATCAAATATTTATATTTATCTTTATTTTTTTTGCATTAAACTTCATCTATCAAACATTTACCTTTATTTTTCTTATAATCATATTAAACTTCAATCATTTGACTTCCAACTATTTGATAAATGTGTATGTATTTATTATAATTTATATTACAACAATAATTATATATGGTTTAGCGTTCTTGGAATAATCGATTGCAAAAACTTAATTAAAGGCAAGTAAAAGTAACTTAATATATTGTTTTGTTGTAACCAAAAATGCTCACTTTTTGACTGCTTACTCTCATTTTTTTTTGTTATACCGAAAATTTGGTATGGCAATGGTAATACATTTTGGCGTACTAAATTTTCGCTACGGCACACGCTACACTCAGTATGATATGATATTATGCCAAAACGATCCCTAGTCACTTTCATATTTTTATGTCCATAATTTTAAATATTGATTTAAGTTCAATTAGGGATTAACCACAATGATGACAATTTAGACTAATTTTCTTATCAATTCCAAATTTTTCTTTGTGTTAAATTTTTGAAATATTATAAATTTGGCCTGTGCTAACCACGAGAAAACCTACTTGCATAATCAAACAAAACTTTCAATTTTTAAAATTTAATTTTTTTGAAAAAGAAGTTATGTTATGAATTTTGTTTTAATTTAGCCAGTTTTATGAAAGAATGTTGGGCCTGCCCCTGATTTTAATTATATGATTGCTAAGCAAGAAATTTACAAACTTCAAATCAAATCCTAGTTCCATTAGAGAAAAATATTTTGATAATTGACTTCAAATATACTAGAAATATATTGGACACAATGATTGTTTATGTTGGCGTTGTGTAAAAGACTTAGGTAATGTTTAGTTGATATTTTTAGTTGAGTTTTTAAAATCTGGTATTTGGTAGAATTTGAAAATATGTTGAAAAGTGAATTTGGTTTTTATTTGAGTTTTTTTCAATCAATTAAAAAATCTCATAAATTTTTTTTCAAAAAATAGTCACAATAGATCTTATCTTATAGATCTCCACGAGTAGGTTTTAAATATATATTTTTCTTTTATCTAATTTTGATTTTTGGATTTAAAGTTATGGTGGTAGGCAACCTCCACCCTTACCTTGAGGTCAAGGGTTCGACTCATGGGGTGGGAGGGGAGGGTTTTTTTTCTTTATTTGTAGGATTAAGGGAGAGACTTAGACCTCCCTTAATTTTTTTTAAAAAATAAATAAATAAATAAAAAAAAAAATTTGAGAAGGGTAAAAGTAAAGTTAATTTTAAGTTGAGTTTTTTAAAATTTGATAAAAAAAAAAACACCCACCAAACATACCCTTAATATCATTCGGTAGGCTTGCGAAGCAATGGTTAAAATGCTCGTGCATGCAAGAGACTAGATAATTACAAAAACCATTAAAGTGATATCTACCTTCTTTTTTCCCTTCAAAATGAACAGGGTCTCTCTCTCTCTCTCTCTCTCTCTCTCTCTCTCTCTCTCTCTCTCTCTCTCTCTCTCTCTCCTTTTTTTATAATTTTTTTTAAAAAACTTCTAATAAAAGTTAATTTTTTTAAAAAAAATATCTAAAATGACAATAATACCCCTGATTTCGTCCAACTTAATAAAAAATTTGGACAGAAAGGCCAAAGTGAATCTCACTAATAGTTTAAGGGTTAAAGTGGAACGTTTTATAATTTAGTGGCTAAAATAATACCTAAATCAATAATTGAAGAGCCATTAGAATAATTTATTTTAAATAATGTTTGAGTCTTTTTTTTTGTTACAACTAAAAATATAAGAGGAGAGACCATGAACTCACAACCTCTCAAATAAAAGTTAAAAGTCAGAGATCGATATTATTTAAACTATCTATTTTTAGTAAGATATGTACAGACACTTGTCATTTAATTCGTTATACCACGTCAATATCAATCTTAAAAGTACATAAATGAAACCAGAAAATGGAATCACAATCATATGAAACATTGAGTCACATAATACCAATTCAATAAATTTATAATTCACATTAAGTTTCAACTTCATGTATCCAAAGTCCAAACACATATTAAAAGTAAATTCTAATACATAAAGTACCTTTGACTTGACAATGACATTTATCATTATCATTAACCTAACAAATGGATGTACACAATTTTTTTAATGTTCCAAGTATTCTATTAAACAAATATTTTTTTAATATCACTGTTGTTGGTCCACTCAATATATGCACTTTCAAACATTATATAGTTTATACAAATTAAATTAAAAAAATTGTAGGCTCCATTTAATAAAATAACATAAAAAATAGTAGAAAAAATAATTGAATTGCATAGAAAATTATAAAATAATTTAAAGCATGTGTTGAGTTAACTCATAAATAATGACATTTTCCATAAAAAAAAATTCTTTAGGGGTGAGAAAAAAAAATCCTACAAAAAATTAAAGAACGATAGAGGATATATACTGATAAAAATGAGTATCAAATAGAGAGTATCTCACCACAAATTTTAATGTATTTTCTAACTTTTCACGCAAATTAATTTTTTTTTTTGTCATTTTATATGTTACTATCAAAAAGAGTTTTACAGATCAATAATTAAATTTTTTTTTTTTGGTAATGGTTGTGCTAAAATTCCAAACGATTTCAACTTTCAAACATAAATAATTAAGTACAAGTCAAACTTCTAATCTTTAATTGCACCTTTAATTTTGGCATGTGCTGTAATCATAAAACATGTGATTTTATGTGGCATCTCGAGGCAAAATAGAGATAGTAAAATGGTTCCACTTAATTAGCATGTTTTTAACGTGGTCTGGTGTGAATAAACTGGAATTTTTTTAAAACGGGTCAAGTTCGAATGCGTGTAAATAAACTAGTTTGACCTGATTGATCCTCCCAAAATATAGTATATTTTTTTTAAATACTTTATAATATTATATAATTACAACGGATTAGGACAGGTGAAGATGGGGTGGGCTTTGAATTTAAGTATACAAGAAAGTAGTATGGGTTCGGGTTTTTTAATATAAAATTTACGCCGGGTTGGATTAGGTTTGAAGCAAGTGTTATGAAAAGCGGGTTATGTTCGAATTTTGCTAAACCAGACCTATTGTCGTTTCTAAAAGTAGGATGGCCAAATGGGGATCAAATATAAGTGTTATGTACGGAAACTCTCACTTTTGAACGCTTAAATTTAATCTGAATTTAAGAGTATCTATATATAATTATATATGTATACAATAAATTTTAACTTCATGATGCTATGCTACATTTTTGAGTTTTAATTTTACTCTTTGTACAAACTCTTCAAATTTGCAAGGCATAAAACTAACTCAGCAAGATTAAAATCGGAAAACATTGGCTGCTAGTCCTTATTTTTCCTTGTGGTGCTTTTAGGACAAGTAATGATTTCTTTGTAATTTTAATCTGTATTTTATTTTGCTTGTATATATATACTAGTAATGTTCGTACTTATTGCAAGGAAAAAAAAATTAATTTTAATTTGAAGATAATTATGTACGCCGGAAAAGGAACATGGTTAAGGCAAGTTTGGCTAAATTGAAACTCGACCTATCTCAAAATATGATCAACCCAACCTCAACTTTGGGATGAAAGATGGTTAATTTTGAAAACCTAAAACTTTCGTAGTTATTAATTATATGGCTAAACCCACCCGACCTTGACTTGTACCAATCTAGTGTAATTATATAGTGTTATAAGAGTATTTAAAGAAAAAAAATTAATGTATACACTTGTTGGTTTTGATTGAACGGGCTAACTTTATATAAACTAGCTTGGACTCAACCAAATCCAAGTCGTATTTGTATTACTCATGCCTATCACAATTTAAAGATAGACTGCCATTAGGGTTTGGTAAAAAACTTGTTAGGTTGGGCTTTTTGTTATCTTAATTATTATTTCAAAGTAGTTTTGATGCTTACCGATCCAAATGATATGGTTCATAATTTTTAATGTGCAGTAGGAACATTATTTTATTGCTAAGTCTTTTTGCTTTTGTAATATCATTAATATACCATTCATAAAGTATCTAAACTATAAATATAAACAAAATTTAAAAATTATTTACTTTTTTGTTTATATATTATTTCAAAATCATAATGTTTCATTCATTTTAACGTAAAGTGTTCAAATAATATTTGCTTTTCTTTTAAAGAAACACTCATGTATTTTTCTAATAAACTAAAAGGAAATGATACATGTATCTTACTTATTTGAATCAAAAGGCTCGTTTAGTTTAGTTTTTTTTAAAATAAATTTAAGAGAAATATTGTTACATGGATTAATTAGACCAAATAACTTACTCAAATAAAAATATGGCCTTGTAGGTATTAAAAAAAAAACTATATCCATAGCTAATTGAACTTTCAAGATTTAAATTGCAATTTCCATAATTCAAAATAAGAAAAGAAAATGGAAAAAAAGTGTTGTGTCCACCTTATGTCATGGTTGTCATCCATCTGTTTATACCCTTTATTATGGTCATTGTAAACTTCTCAATCCTAAAAGATTTCAATTGGATACGCACTTATAAATCCATTTGTTGCACTTTTCAAGCCTTTTTCGTAAAAAATAAATAAATAATTTACCATAATTTTTTACTAATAGTTAGTAAAATAAAAGGTAAGTCAAAAACTTTTCATTCAAAGATCAAGCAATTCTCATACATTATTTTATGGTGGTTTAGAACACCAAAGACTGCTAATACAGAGAAATCTAAAACTTAGGGGCCGACCAGGCAAGGTCCTCAATAGCCAAATCGATTCGAGCCTCATCCAGGATTTGGTACGTTAAAATGATGTTATCCTCAGTGGGCTCAGAATCCATGAATTGGAACCACTCTATTTGAAAAAGGTCATCGACCAGCTCTTTCTTCCAAAGACTGCCAACGAGAACGGATAATGTCTACCCGAAGAGGCCGGGTAATGCCGAAACGAGCATAGTTAAACTGTCGAGTTATTCAAGCACACCACATTCTCTCCACTGATATGGAAACATGCAGAGTTACAAACTTGAGCTCAGAAGAAAAGTTGTTCAGACCCATGGGAATGTTTTGAGGTATGTTAAATTGCCGAAGAAGACGTCCTAGGAGATAGAAGGAGGTAAACCAGAGTCTTTGGAGCCAGACATAGTTCTGACTACCTGTACCCAAAACAATCACCCTTAACTTCCACCGAGGAATGTTCCACCAAATGGCACAAAAATTCTCCGAGAACTACATCGTCCAATTAGAGGAAGTCATGGTCAAAGCACTGAAAAGGGAATGGTGGAAGAAGTGTGTCAAATTATATAGTCGAACCCCATTGAACCCCACCGATCAGAATTAACTCTCCATCAACCACATGTACAACAAACGTGGACTCCCCTAAGAAAAGTCGAGGACCCCCTATTGAGATCATCCAGGCCATTCAAAGTCTCTGCAAAAACGATAGGTACTATGGACTCTCCATTTTTGGCTTGATGTATCAAACTTAGGATAGTCGAATCAACTCGGAAGAGCCTATTACCAGTAGCATATCAAAAAACCAATGCAAATCAGGGCCACCGTCGTACGCCCCACGCTATATGAGGCTCTATCCTCATAACGATGAAAGAACCTCACCATTTTGTGAAGATCAAGAAGTCCGTCGATAATAAAACCATCACAGGCGGCTTGATGAATGGATAACAAAGCAATCAGCATATTTCGGGTATCGAGTTCCTCTATAGGAACAGCCATCGGGAGACGGGTGTCAGAGCGCAGTAGCCAGAAAAACTCTCGTAAGTCGGGCAAGCTCATCTAATTCAAAGCAAAAAAAATGATCCACCGGACTCTAGAAAGACAAAACACCTAACAGAAAAGAGAAATCTACAGGACTATAACCCCATGCTGCTAAAAGGCTGAACTCACCAAAATTCAAACCATTCTCGGAAGATACCAAGGCATCTCGAGCTTTGATAAAAGAAAAATCATAATTTGTGCGGTAAGAAGACATTAGAGATAGGTGTGGGGATGAAGGAAGGAAGATGGGTGCATTTATAGCAAAAAAAGTGGTCCTTGTACCTGTTTTTTGTTCGACAAACCTTGTTCCAGGGAGGATTGTCGCGCGACAAACCCTCTTTTTTTGTCCCTTTTTACTCTCTTTTGAGACATGTAAAATCATTCTTACCAAAGGAACCACTTATGTATGCATGGTGCTTGCTTTGTTCTTTTGCAAGAGCCCTAAAAAAATCGCCATACCACATGCTATGATTTCTAAACCCTACTAGTTTTATATGTATATATATAAATATCATTTGCCATAAACACATAAGAGAAATATATATGTATATATCATCATGAATAAGAGATATAGAATCCAACAAAAACAATTTTCGAAACTAAAAAAAAATAGTAACCTTCTTGTCCAAAACTACATTTTTCCAAACTACTAATAAAAATGCAGGAAAAGAAGTTAATCTACTTGAGCGCACTTTCTCACGCTCCCACTGTCGCCTGAGCCCTCCTCAGGAGTGAGGTCAACTACCGGAGCAGCCTGAGAGGAAGGAACAGCCACCTGAGAAGGCCCTGTCGTCAGAATAGGAGCAGTGGGGCAGATCACTAAAGATCGAGAATGCCTGGATGTTCGATTGCTACTCCTTCGAGTCTCCGTCTGGGTGTGAGAAGAAGTCAGAGGGCCATCCACCCGTAGAGAGACCTCGATCGCCCTCTGGTAATCATGCATATACACCCTGGGATCTCGACCTACAAAGTGGAGAAGATTTCAGTTGTAGAGATACTGGGCATGTAAGGCTCGCAGATCTGCTGCGCACACGCTCACCTGCTGTAAAAGACATAAGAGAAGAGAATTAACACAGTCAAAATAAATAAATATGGAGGAGCATCAAGAGGAAATAAAGTTTATACCTCGTCGCCTATACGACCACCCAAGTAACTAAAGGTGTCCTCGGGAATAGGGTACTCCAATACTAAGTATTAGCGTAGACCATTGCCAACATAAGAGATGTCCCGAGAAAGTGGCAATATGTTAACGACTGGAATAGACGAACCCGCCGAAGTAGCAGCAGAGGTAGACCCACCCTCCTTGCAAATCAGGAATATGGGAGGCCTAAAAGACGAAAAACCGACCCCTGGAGATTGGGCCAGAGGGCCCATGGCAGTCGGTGGTAGCGGAGTCAGAGTAACGTATGTCCAAACGCCTGAAGAATCTGCAACAGCCGTCTCTCTCAAAGGCGAGACCCCACTAGAAGGAGTGGCCGCCGCACAAGGGGGTTCGCCCGAATTGCTTATAATCACCCCAAAATCCTCAGGTTCCCAGGACCTCTCGAAAAAACTAGTCCCCCCTCTCTCAACAGCTTCAACATCATAAAAAATAACCCCCAGAGATACCGAAGGACTCGTAGAAAACTGAAAACCTTCGGCCTCGGCACGTGGCTCCTCCACAGGTGTCGTCCGAGGTGGCTGCTTAGGAATCGTTGTGGTCCCACCTCTCTCACCCCCCTAGGTCTATCACTCCCGTCACCCTCTACAGCAACAGGAACACCCATCTCTCCCTCGAGGTCCTCATCATCGAAATCAAGAATGTTGTCCCTCTAGTTAGGGACAGGCGACAAATGTCCTGGGAACGTCCTAGCTAGATGAGACTGCCCTTATATATGATTGGGATCATTGCCCAACGCTCGGTATCGCTCGTAGAAGACCCGACCCTAAGTCCCCTTCAGCTTTCTCATCAGATAACGGGTTACAAATAGGGCATAATCCCCCCGCTCAACAAAGGTCTGGAAGTCATGCCCGTCCACCAGAGCCTGCACCATCACTGAGTCAATCTTGCTCGTCCGCCTCATCAAAATTGATGGAAATAATGGTACTCGAGGCCACTGAGCTGGTGTGTGCTAACGAACGACCCGCTCACTAAGATAAAACCCGAGGCCATACTCATCACAGATCAGTCGTCTGGTCCTCAAGACAATCAGGGCCCTAGCATAGCCAAAATGAAGGCCTAAATCACCTTATGGGGCCCAATCAATCAGAAAAGAGAAGAATAAATTACATTCAATCTTTTATTTAATTTATTTTAAATTAAATAAATAAATTATATCAAAACTAGATACTTACGTGCTCCTCTAACAGGTTGTGGATAGCAGTCTCTCTAGTCTCTCGGGTCTGATATACATAAGGAGCCCTGTAGTTTTCTACTATGAACTGGCGGAGAAGGAGAAACTGATCCTTGTTCTCAACGAGGAGATCTACCTGGGTGAGACCCCGGCAGGTGTAGGCCATAAATCAACTATGGAAAAGAAGAAGAACATAGAGAGTATTAGCAACAATCGACAGATAACTGTAAATGCAAATCAAGGATAAGGGTCGAAGGTATATACCTCCCACAACAAATAAAAGCCCTTGAGGTTCAGGGCTAAATGGCGAGAAACCTGGTCCATGGCATCGTAGAGGACAGCCAAAATGAAGCCGCCCCAGTCGTAATCAAACATAATACTGAAGTTTTGAATGTATGGCAGCCACTAGAGATGAGCTGTATCCCCCGCACGGGCCTTAAATAAATCATGAAGTGGCCATCAATAAAAAGACACGAGCTACTGACGCGCCTCATGTCTGGTCATCGGCGCTCCAGAAGTAGTCAGTCGGGCTCTTTTTGTTGCCAAACGTGTGAACAAGACGGCCCGGGGAATAGTATCACCTCAACTCTGTTGCTCTGGGAACTACCCCAAGGCACCAACAATACTCTCCGGAGTAAGACGTAGGGGAACATCGATCTGGATAGGGACCCCCAAAGGTATCCCAGTCAAAGCAAACAAGTCTAGGGGGTCATCGTCATTTGTACCTAGCTCTAATGGAAAGTATGGGTGGTGTCCCACTAGTGAGAGGCCAACACTGTCACTAAAACTATTGCCTTAGACACCCGCTTTGGCAGGACATCAAGAAAAGAACTGAAGGGAGTCGTGAAGAGTAGCTCTTGTGTAGGGGCTTGTGCCTATCGCTACTCAGTGGATATAGTGTTAGGGGATCCCTAACCTCGGCCAACTCACTACAGACAGAAATAGATATATGTATATATAAGTAATTATAAGATTTATAGGATTTATGAGAGTAAATTATGTAATTTTCAAAACCTAAGGATACTTTGGAGTAATTATGAGAGTTATAGGGTTTATGAGGGTAAATTATGTAATTTTCAAGACCTGAGGGTACTTTGGTGTAATTATGAGAGTTATAGGGTTTATGAGGGTAAATTACATAATTTTCAAAACTTGAGGGTACTTTGGTGTAATTATGAGAGTTATAGGATTTATGAGGGTAAATTACATAATTTTTAAAACTTGAGGGTACTTTGGTGTAATTATGAGAGATATAAGGTTTATGAGGGTAAATTATATAATTTTCCAAACCTGAGGGTACTTTGGTGTAATTATGAGAGTTATAGGATTTATGAGGGTAAATTATGTAATTTCTAAAACCTGAGGGTACTTTGGTATAATTATGAGAGATATAGGGTTTATGAGGGTAAATTATATAATTTTCTAAAACCTGAGGGTACTTTGGTGTAATTATAAGAGTTATAGGGTTTATAAGGGTAAATTACGTAATTTTTAAAGCCTGAGGGTACTTTGGTGTAATTATGAGAGATATAAGATTTATGAGGGTAAATTATGTAATTTTCCAAACCTGAGGGTACTTTGGTGTAATTATGAGAGTTATAGGGTTTATGAGGGTAAATTATGTAATTTCTAAAATTGAGGGTACTTTGGTGTAATTATGAGAGATATAGGGTTTATAAGGGTAAATTATGTAATTTTCCAAAACCTGAGGGTACTTTGGTGTAATTATGAGAGTTATAGGGTTTATAAGGGTAAGTTATGTAATTTTCCAAAATCTGAGGGTACTTTGGTGTAATTATGAGAGTTATCGAGTTTATGAGGGTATGTTATGTAATTTTGTAAAAAATCTAAGGGTACCACAATAAAGTATGTGTTCTCTAGATCGAATATTACTATTAGACAAATATGTGTACTAATATAAAGATTGTTTAACATGCAGGAAACGACAAAGATAATATGTTGAATAATGAAAACATGTATAAATTACACAAAAGGAAGGATCTCGAGAAGACATACCAGAGACCGTCGACGGATCTCATGCGAGATAGGCTCCATCAAAAGCTAAGGGACATTCGGGACTGGAGCAGCCCTGGTAACGTCTCGGTAGACCACAGCGCGATCGCGATCCACCCCGTTCTCACTATACTAGTCAAGGTCAGCCCAGTCGTCGTGATGAGGGCTGCAGCAGAGAACTCCCTGAGCATCGGTAAAGGTGACCTCCTCCTGGTCACCCTCTAAGCGGTCTGGCTGAGCCGGGTCCATATAATAATATAGAGAGTCGGTATAAACTTAAAGCGGCAGGGCTTCCACATTAGAAAGAAGAGAGAAATGAGAGAATGAGGTAGAATGAGCTCAGCAAGGGGTTTATATACTATACACGTTTATCGCGCGACATTTTGTCCCTTCCCCTGATTTTTTTATATTTGACTCATTTTTCTCCTACAGGAATACTCCGAAAATAGTTTTCAAAGACCTCTCTATATACCGCACACTCATGATGAATATTGCAGGAGAAAACTTCCAAGTCATTTCACCAAAAAATCGCGAGAGGAAAATCCATCTGTTAAGAAATCTCTGATCTCTCGAGGACTGAGACCATCAATGAGAAAGAGAAGATGTCAAATAAGACGGGAATAGAAAAAATTGAAAGAGTAGAAAAGAGAGAAACCCGCACAAGACGCCCAGAGCAAGCGAGAGAAATAGAAATGAATAGAGTGACAGGGAGAGCCACACCAAAAGTGACAGCTAGGCCAAACCGGCTCAGGGCTTCATTTTGGGTGAGTAAGGCTCCTGATCACGCAAAAACGGGATAAAAAGACTCTTGGTCAAAAACAGAAAAGGCCAGAAAAATTCTTTCCCGAAAGAGGGAGAAATAAAGACATTGAAAAACAGAAAACGATGTGAGCCTACAAAATAAAAAGATGAAGACTAAGGAGATCAGAGATTTCCTTTTCAAACAAATTTTTTTTTCAGCACGATACAGAAAAGATGACTTGGAAATAAGTCTTTAAATCATCACTTTGCAAAAACCAGAAGAAATCATGAAAACTGTTTTCTAAAAAGGAAGTGTTCTTGCTCGAGAAAACAAATAAGAGTAAAATTTCATAAAGATCCAGGGAGATGGAGAATATTTTGATAAGATTAAAGCTCCCGATGAGTTCCATTCACCCATATAATTTTTTCTCTCTCACTCTAGCAGTCGAAGAAAGATAACAGATTTCGCCAAAAACAAACAGAATCAAAGCCCTTTTTAGGAAGCGGTGTAAACCTTCCTAGAGGCAAATCACAAGCACAAGCTCTCGCCAGAGGCAAAGCACTCACAAAAGCCCTCCCACGAGGCAATTCTCTTTCTTTTTTAGGTACAAACCCTCCCAGAGAGGCAATGATGCAACGGTAGTCCTCCTACCTGAAGCAAGTATGGTAGTCCTCCCATCTGAGGCGAGAAGATTAAAGTCCTCCCAGAGAGGCAGTGGAGCTGTAACGCCCCGAATCCCACACCCCGGGGTAGCGGGGACGTTACGGAATCCACCTATAGGGCGAATATAAATTTGGATAATGGACGCACATAAGACCAACTGAAGTTCTCTATAAATAAATCTGAAAATTATACACGATACAAACTGTAGACCAAATCACAAACCATTATCAAATTCATTAAATATAAAAGTACATATATACATAAACCATAAGTTCTCCACAAAATATTCTTCACTAAATTACATAACCATAACATATTTTAATAAAATCAAAAGAAACAAACCAAAGTCTTCTACGTGAAGACTACCCAAGGTCTAGTTGGTATCAAGGATTTACTCTATCGCATGCAACCTCATCTTTTCCCCCTTTTCCTTATCATCTACTACACGATCAGATTGTATACCTGTGGAGAGAAAACGTGAGCTAAAAAGCCCAATGGAAACTCGAGTGCAAAATGAAACTAATAATTGAACTATTAAAATTGTAAACAAGTCTAATAAGGCTCCAAAGTATAATGGAATTCAACAAAGGAAATAATCATGCCTCATTAAACATTAAGAATCTATAAACAATGTTGGCACTTTGTTAAGGAATATATAAATTATAAAATCGACACATTTTTAATTTTATTGTGTAGATGATAAATAACCGAATATAAATTTCGGATAAACTAGTAACACATACATAATTAATGGTTACTCCATAAATGCTAATGTGGTGGTCCCCATTCCAGGGGCTCTTCACCCCGTGGCGGTGGCACCTCATCCTTGCTTCCGTGCACGGTTTTCGGTCTTTTCATCCGAGGGGCTCTCCGTCCCAACTTACAAACCAACCACAAATACAAGCACAAGTACAATATCCATACAATACACAATTTACATTAAATGTGTCTTTAAACCAAGTTTAAGTACCAAGCGGTCATCGATTGTTATAACAGAAGGGTTATTGTTACTTTACCTTGTGGTGTTCGTGTTACCTTTATGGGTAGAAATTCTGAATTCCACCCTTATTCATTTGCTACGCGTATGGAACAATGAGATTATATTAGTTGGTTGGCTAGTTTCACTAATGTCGAAGCACCCAAGTTGTCACCGAGCGATGTACCCACAGTATGTGATTTTCTTGATGTTTTTTCCAACGATTTACCGGGTTTACCCCCTCACCGTGAGATAGAATTCACCATTGAATTACAAACTAATACCTCACCTATCTCTTTTTCCCCTTACGGACTCGCGCCCGCCGAACTCCAGGAATTGAAAACCCAAATTGATGACCTTCTTGCCAAAGGTTTTATTCGTTATAATACCTCTCCATGGGGAGCACCAGTTCTTTTTGCTATGAAAGCTGATGGTTTACTTCGTCTATGTGTTGATTACCGTGTTCCCATTTTTTTTACACTCTTTGGTCGTAATTCTCTTTATTTTATTCATCTTAATCCTTGTTCGGATACATTTAACCTATTCTAGATACCTACATGTTTAGCTTACAAATTATAGAGAAATAAAAATATTTTAGACAATTGTGCAGTGTTACCATTTCGATCATATCTGTTCGCTCAGAACTCCAATTTTGGCGTTCTTTATATCGTTAGAAAGAAGACTCGAAGAACTAAAACTTCTTCCTACTGAAAATTTTCCAGTTCGAATATTTACTAGCCTAAAATTAGCTCCAAAGCTACTGGTAATGCACAGTGACGCGAAAACAGGGGCATTTTGGTGATTGTTCTTTTTACTCCACTTATGCTCTTCTCTTCTACACACTTCTCATTTTCCCCTTCTCCAAACCCACAAAAAATAGAGCACTTCTCTCTATTTCCCTCATCTTAAAACCTTGATTCATCACAAATTAAATCACTAAATCCATTCTACTACTAGAAATCACAAGTTAGCAACATCATCAACAAGATTTCATCATCCTCTCCCTTTGAATCATTTAATTCATCCAAGGATCCTACAAGCTCTTCATACTCAACTACTTCAATTCTTCATCAATCCTTTATTTGAGGTGGGAACATGAGTCTTTTCTTCTCTTACTCAATTTACGTGTTATCTACTCTAAATTGTTAATTTTGCGTTCTACCCATATGAATCTTAGATTTGCTATTTTAGAGAAGATGATGATTTTCTAAATTGCTTAATTGAATTTGAAGTTGTGATGATGGTATTTGATATATGAAATTGCAAGTTTGGTTGTTATATGAGTTTACTAAAATGTTTAAGTAACCAAAAAATGGAATTTTAGCTATGTTTTGGTATATTTCGAGCTGGTTATTGATGAGTGATGTTAGATATCAAGTATGTATTTTAAAATATGGCTTAATATCTAGCATATGGCTTTGGAATCACATCAAAAAGGAAAGGATGAAAATGATATTCTGGTGAATTTCGCAAGTTTGGTGAACGATAACGATTTCTATGCGGGAATATTAAAATTTTTGTAATATGTCTCATATTATTCTCCAACGTTTGGATTAATTATTTTGACTAGTGAACTAGATCACTTTTATGATGGAATTTGAGAATCTAAGATGTTCATTAAGTTATAATTCTTGGGGGAATATATTGTAGTTGTTTTATTTGTAAAAATAAGTAATAATAGAATTGGTTATTGTGGATTTCTCAAGTTTTTGGCGTGGTGAGTCCATTTTCTAGCTCGGTTTTCTCAATCGGTGGCTGTAGGTGGTCTGTTTGAGACTCCCTATTTCTGTCAACCTTGCCCATAAATTATTGGTATACTTAAAACTTTGTAACGCCCCGAATCCCACACCCCGGGGTAGCGGGGACGCTACGGAATCCACCTATAGGGCGGATATAAATTTGGATAATGGACGTACATAAGACCAACTGAAGTTCTCTATAAATAAATCTGAAAATTATACACGATACAAACTGTTGACCAAATCACAAACCATTATCAAATTCATTAAATATAAAAGTCATATATACAAAAACCATAAGTTCTCAACAAAATATTCTTCACTAATATTACATACCACACATATTATTAATAAACTCAAAAGAAACAAACCAAAGTCTTCTACGTGAAGACTACCCAAGGTCGAGTTGGTATCAAGGATCTACTCTATCGCATGCAACCTCATCTTTTTCCCTTTCCCTTGTCATCTATACACAATCGAATTGTGTACTGTGGAGGAAAAACGTGAGAATAAAAAGCCAATGGAAAAAGAGTGCAAAATGAAACTAATAATTGAAACTATTAAAATTGTAACAAGCCTAATAAATGAGGCTCTAAAGTATAATTGAATTCAACAAAGAAAATCATCATACCTCCTTCAACTCAATAAGAATCATAAACAATGTGGCACTTTGTTAAGGAATACAATAAATCATAAAGTCGACACATTTAATTTTATTGTGTTGAGGATAAGTAACCGAATATAAATTTCGGATAAACTAGTAACACATACATAATGAATGGTTACTCCATAAATGCTAATGTAGTGGTCCCCATTCCGGGGGCTCCTCACCCCCACGGGTGGCACCTCTTCCTTGCTTCCGTGCACTGTTTCCGGTCTTTTCATCCGAGGGGCTCTTCGTTCCAACTTACAAACCAACCACAAATACAAGTACAAGTACAATATCCATACAATCCACAATTTACATTAAATGTGTCTTTAAACCAAGTTTAAGTACCAACACTAAAGTAAGATTTCCATAAATAATTTTTAAAGTAAACTTATTCAATTATACCAATAATTTATGGGCAAGGTATACTTTGACGAATTCACTGTTCATCATCAAAACTTGACTTTAAAACCCATATAACAACCAAACTTGCAAAATTCATATATCAAATACCATCATCACAACTTCTTAGTTCAATTAATAGCATTTAGAAAATCATCTCTTCTCTAACATAGCAAATCTAAGATTCATATGGGTGGAACTCAAAATTAACTAAGAGTATAAAACATGTAAATTAGAGTAGCGAAGAGAAGTTTACTCATGTTCCCACCTCAATAAGGATTGATGAAGAATTGAAATAGTTGAGTATGAAGAGCTTGACGGATTTTTGGATGAATTGAATGATTCAAAGGGGGGGAGGATGATGAATCTTGGTTGATGATGTTGCTAACTTATGATTTCTCAGTAGTAGAATGGATTTTAGTGGTTTAATTTGTGATGAATCAAGGTTTTAAGATAAGGGAAATAGAGAGAAGTGTATGTTTTTCGTGGGTTTGGAGAAGGGGGGGAAAGATGAAAATGTGTGTAAAAGAGAAGAGCAGTAAGTTGGTAGTAAAAAGAAAAATCACCAAAATGCCCCTATTTTCGCATCACTGTGCATTACCAGTAGCTTCGGAGCTAATTTTAGGCTAGTAAATATCCGAACTGGAAAGTTTTTTGTAGGAAGAAGTTTTAGCTCTTCGAGTTATCTTTCTAACGATATAAAGAACGCCAAAATCGGAGTTCTGGGCGGAAAAGGATATGATCGAAATGGTAACACTGCACAATTGTCTAAATTTTTTTATTTTCTATAATTTGTAGGCTAAACATGTAGGTATCTAGAATAGGTAAATGTATCCGAACAAGGACTAAAATGAAATAAAATAAAGAGAATTACGATCAAAGAGTGTAAAAAAAAATTGGAACATTGGTAATTGTTGAGAACCCGCGTTCTCGACGCCCGGGGGTCCCCGTGGGCGGCGATTCCGTTTGTTGATTTGGAAATCAGGTTTTTGAAAAGAATAAGAGTCGCCAATTGTTTTACTAAACAAACAAAAAAGGTTTGTGTAAAAGAGACGTATTTATGGGAGTAAATATCTCTTAAGAACAATATATGCGAAACCAGTTGATTCGAAGGTTCGGGGATTAAGTTACGGATCGGGAAGGTTATTAGGCACCAATTCGCCCTTTCGGTCTCTTGAGTAGGTATGCGTGTGTTATAATTCAGTTCTTGCATGCTATTTCCAATTACTTTACAGCTTTCCGTACTTACCATAGAAAATCGGGATTTGGGGTTGGGATGGAAAACGATGTGTTTCCTAATTCACATGATTATGAAAATAAGTGTGTGTGTGTGATTTGAAAAAGAGAGTTTGATAATAATAGATGCAATGAAAAAAGTGGATTTTGTAACGCATTGGGCTTTTCGGAAACTGATTCAATGTGGAATCTTATATTCGATATTTATGAGGTGAGTTGACCGATCGTATACCAAAGTCTATTAATTAAACCGGTATAGATGGCACTAGTGCTCTCATAATCGAGTATTTATCAATATACACGCAATCTATGAGTTAGATTGGATATGTAGCGATTATCGATTCCTTCGTATAACGATACCGCTAATCGGACTTTGAAAAAGTAAAAAAAGTTAATACTATATTTGGAATTGGATTAGGGTTTATTATACGCCTTTAGTTTTAAAACAATTTTGAAAAAAAAGGTTTTGAAAAAGCTATTAGTAATAAAAATTATGCAAACAAGAGTATGAATTATAAAACTGACGAATAAATAAAAGAAGAGAGAGAAAATTATACCTGAGCCTTCTTGGAAGGAGAGAGAGAATA